>RZOE01000018.1:0-240000 GCA_003992445.1 Leishmania aethiopica
AACCAGTGCACCGTCACGCCCCCGTCCGGTTGGAGAGGGTGTCGCGGTGCAAGCAATCAGTGGAGAGGAAAACCCTAACCCGTAAACGGAAACTGAAACCTACCCGTGTACCCTAGAGCAAATTCGTATCGTGCTCGAAAGATTGCGCGGAGCTTCCAACTGTCTCCTTACAGCAAGTCAAAGAGCATTTTTTTGCCAGCAACGTTACTGGTACCCAAGATGGTGCACACGGCTCACTAAACCTTCTTTACGGATAGCGTGTTCAGCGTCTGCAGTGCGCCGTCGGAGAGAGATAAAGGTGATGTCGCAGAATTAAGATCCACCTGATCAGTTCACGAGCTAGAGATGATGTGGTGCTCGAAATGTGAAGATACGCAGCCTCGTGGCTCACGTTTAACGAAAGGTTAAAGTTCGAAATCCACAGTGCCATCTTCTCGGCTGGAGGGATAAGGTGGGTGCCGCACACGAAAAGCAAAAACGCCGCTGCCAATACACGACAAGGCTATGTGTTGTCCCCTTTAGTTTGGTTAGCATCGTAACGCGTCATGATACCTGCGCACCTCCGAGCAGCGCGCGAGTCCACTGCGAGGGCCTGGGGTGTCGGACTCCGCCCTCCGTGTCAGTGCGCATCAGAAGATGGCTACTTACGCCGGCGCCTGGGTCGCTGGGGTACGATGAGTTGACGGAATCGGCGAGTTGTGCGGAGGCTGTCACAGTGGCTGTACGTCGTATGAGTTGGCGGTGGCGGCGTGTGACGTGTGTGAGGTGCGTGTTTAAGAGAGCACGGAAAAGAAAAGCCGCTGCGGTGGTGAAGACCGACTGCCTCAACTTCGATTAGGCGCAGCGTGAATAAAAGACAGAGGGGCGGGGACGACAAGGAGACAATTGTATTTGCCAGCTACACGCGACAGCAACGCTGGTGGCTTTTGTAAGGAACGGCGACATCAACAGAAAAATGGCAAGTCGACGGTAGGGCGGGGACGTCACGTGCAAAGAATGAGCAGGCAATCGTTTTCGCGAAGGGATTTCAAACGCACAAACATGTCCGCCGTAACCGGTTTTTCTCCTACAGACGCACGCCCAAAAAAGAAAAAGACAACGCAACTCCGGGAACTAGCGACAAGAGAACGGCGACGGCGTTGCTGATCGCGCAGATTTCTTGTCCGGGTGAAAGCCCAGAGGACGTAGTTGTGACTCCGCGGTGGGGGAATATTGTTTCTCGAGTAAAGTCTCCTCCTGCTAACGCCCCAGAGAGCTGAGTTCCTGGGCAGGTACATGAAACAGCAGAATGCAACGGCTGCTGTGCTCGTGTGCAACGGCACCCAGAGTCAGGGACGCACACGAACGTCCGGGAAGACGTACTGCTTGCGAAGGAGGAGCCTTGAACGTTACCCTGCAATTATATGCACCTTCTGCTGATCGAACGCTGGACCGTAAAAACGGTCCTCGCCAACGCGAAAAAAAAAAATGGAAGAGTCCGTGCCGGCCCCTGCACGGGGAGGGGAAGAAATCGTGGCGCCAGGAGGCAGCCCACACAACGTGTATCATGACGAAACGAAATAGGAGACACCTGTGAGCGCACAACGTGGCGAGAAAGCATCCACAAGCTGCTGTCAGTCACCACTTTGGGGTCGTGCCACTCGACCCCGGCGAAGCCGCTGCCGTGTCGGGCACCAAGCTGGAGCCCGTCGACGAAGCAATGTCCTGTGCTTTTGAGCCGAAGCGCTCTTGGCGCAGCTTGCTCCAGCGGCGCGAAATATCGTTGTCCATGTTCTTGGCCCCCTCGAGTACCTTTCGGTGCGCCTCCGTCGGCGCTCCGGCTTGGGACTCGGCGTCGGTGGCGCCTCCCGTTTTCAGGTCTTTGGTCGGGAAGGATACCTTGCTGGGTTTGTGCGCCAAGGCAAACAGGAGGTTCGAGAAAACCTCGACCGCGTGCTCGCACCGGGAAGCTTCCTGCAGGACAGACGGGTTTGGGGGCGTGCTCTTTTTCGGCTTGAGTGACGCGGCGGCGAGAGCCTGCTCGTACTGCTGTACCTTGTCCTGTGACGGGCAGGTGGCCTGCATGTACCGGCATCGCGACTCGCAGAGGTCCAAGTCCTCAGACCGCCGCTCCTCTGCAACGGAGTTGAAAAGGGCTTCCCATCCCCGCGGGGCACGACTGCTGTTTTCCACAACGCGGACCGTCTTCTCGAGGCACAGCTGGTGGCAGTCGGAACACTGCCGCACAAACTCGGACAAGGAAAAAGCTTTGACCTTGTAGGAGTCCCTATTCTCTTGAAGAGCCATGACAATTACCTGGTCATGGTCGGTGCAGGATGCGTCAAGAGGGAACCCAAGAAGAGAGACAGAAGAGAAGGTGAAAGATTGGGGGAGATGAGGTCAGCACGTGGAAAGGAGGGATGGGCGCCGTCGCTGAGGGGATATGGGCAGCAAGGAGACCGGTTCGTAGCATCGCTTCGACGTGCATGGATGCTTGCTTACTCTGTTCTTTGCTCTCGGGATGAAAACAAGCCAAATGAAACAAGTCAAAAAGTAGCGACAGTAGGCCGCAGTGCGGAGGCTGGTTAGTCAAAGAGCCCGAAGCCCATGTCATCATCGGCCTCCTCCTCCTCGGGCTCCTCCTTCTTCGCCTCGGCAACCGCGCCAGCGGCGGCACCAGCAGTGGAGGCAGCGCCAGCAGGAGCGGCAGAGCCAGAGCCCACCAGCTTCGTGCGGCCCTCGGCCACCAGCGCATCGAAGCTCTTGCCCTCCACCTCCTGGAAGACGGCATCCACGCGGGAGGCATCCACGGCAACGCCGGCGGCCTTCAGGACAGCCTGAACGTCCGCCTTCGACGGCGTCTTGCCAGACAGCGCCACGAGGGCGTACGCGGCGAGGTACTGCATGTTTGACTACACCTCTTGTACAACAAGAGGAAAAAACAGTATGAGAGAAAGTGCACGGAACGAAAAAAAAAGAAGAGACGAAACGAGAACGGGAGAAGACGAGCAGGGAGGGACAGTAGAGCAGCACGTCGCAATGAATCCATTTTGAGAAGAGAAGAAACCCCCTCTCGCTTATCGAAGGCAGCGGGTCACGGTGCCAAAGCGCTGTGGCTTCTCTTGATGACGTAGCCGGTGCCTCTCGTACAGCGTCTGTGGCATTTTTTGTCTCTCTCTTCTACGAGGAGGGACGAAACGGAGGAGGGAAGGGCTCTCTGTGTTTGTCCCAAGGGCGCCGCTGCTGTCTTTTTTTTTTCGGTACAGCCTCACGAGCAGCCACCTCGCCTCCGCTCCAACTCATCTCGCACGGGTTGTTCGATTTGCAGAGTCTTTCCACTCGAAATAAAGAGACAAACCGAAGTCACAAGCAAAGAAAGAAACGATGCATCACAACAATGAGAGCAGGCCCTCGTGAGAATCTTCGGCAGAGGCGCCTGCAGCGCCGCAGTGCGGAGGCTGGTTAGTCAAAGAGCCCGAAGCCCATGTCATCATCGGCCTCCTCCTCCTCGGGCTCCTCCTTCTTCGCCTCGGCAACCGCGCCAGCGGCGGCACCAGCAATGGAGGCAGCGCCAGCAGGAGCGGCAGAGCCAGAGCCCACCAGCTTCGTGCGGCCCTCGGCCACCAGCGCATCGAAGCTCTTGCCCTCCACCTCCTGGAAGACGGCATCCACGCGGGAGGCATCCACGGCAACGCCGGCGGCCTTCAGGACAGCCTGAACGTCCGCCTTCGACGGCGTCTTGCCAGACAGCGCCACGAGGGCGTACGCGGCAAGGTACTGCATTTCTCGTTGAGGAAACCTATGTGGGGTGTGGGTCGCGTATTCAGTGGCCGCGATGATGCGTGCGTGATGCGCGCAGTGCGCGCAGGTGCATAGAGGAAGAGTGAAAGGGGGATGGGGATCACAGGGAGAGGAGGAGATGTATCCGGGTCAGTCCACTGATGATTCTGTTTTTTGGGGAGGCGCCGCGTGCCAGCCACACCGCGACAAAGTCACACACACACACACACAGGCACATGCAGCACCCAGGAGGAGGGAGTGGAGAAGGGAGGGGCGAGGAGGGGAGGGGTTCCATGGACAACGTGTGGCGCAGGCGCTGAGGTGTACTCGGTTACACCTGTTTTCTGGGGCAAGGGAAGACCTCTTAATCGACAACACAAAGGAGCAAACAAAAAAAGAACGATGCTACACGCAAAAACGAGAACAGAGGGCCTTCCCCGGTGTCTGGCAGGCGGCGATTAATGCAGCCGCTGGAGATTCATAACCTGCTGCTCCACCGCCTCAGTTGCGAACGGGACACGCGGGAGGCCTCCTTGATGCAGAAACGCATTGGCCTGGGCGATCGTCTCCTCGGGGTACTGTGCAAAGGGTCGCATTGCCGTTCCTAGGGCCGCGAGTAGGCACTGCTCCTCTTTTGCTGGTGGTGCGACAAAGATCCCGGACTCATTGACGCACTGGGCAAAGGCATGGAGAAACACCTCCGTGGCGACGCGGCAGACGTGTTTCTTGTCGCTCAGCGGGAGCTGCACAAACTGCTCTACCATGTCACCGTCGACGGTGTTGAGCGGCTCATAGCGACGCAAGCGCTCCCGCGTCAGCGCGCACCCCGTCTTGGACGCAAGGTAGCTCACCCCTCGCTCTTGGCCGGCGCGTAAGACCTCGCGGAAGGTCTGGTGCGAGAGACCGCCCACGGGTTGCAGCGTGCGCACCAGTGACGCCTCAAGGGCGCGCAGGACAAGGTACGTGGCGGCGTGCACGGGCGTCACCACACCAAAGCCGCCGTGCGCCGTAGCAAACACGAGCTGCGGGCCAGCAATTCCCGGCAAAAGCAGTCGATTCTGGGCCGACGAGCAGGCCACGGGTGCCTCCATCAGCGACGTGGCGGCAAAGCTGCCCTGCCGCACGCACGTCACCAAGTCTCCCAGGTGGCATTGCGCACGCACCTCAAAGCGATACTGCGCGGTCACGCTGGCAGCTGCAGCGGCATCGCCGTCGCCGGCCTCAACAGGCAACGGCACCACCCTCAACGCCGTGAAGTTCAGGCTATCATCGAAGAGGCAGAGGTTCTCGGCGTCGGAGCCTATGTGGCCGTCCATGACGCCGCGCAGGTCGGCGTCGCGGCAAAGCACCTTGAGGCTTCCCTGCAGCGTGTCCACTTCGACGAAGAAGGCGCTGTGGCGCACGTCCAACGCGACGAGCACCGAGGCGGCCAGAGATGTGTGGTAGAGGGGAATCAGCTTTGTCACTGTGAGCCCGACACGGCAGCGCTCTTCGGCCACAAAGGTTTGATCCTCCGTGTTCCACTTGTACAAACAGACACAGCCGTTCACGCCAAGCGCGATACGGCCCTTGTAGTGCGGCACCGCAGCGCAGCACTGCAGGGCGCCACCAATGTCCTTGCTCGCGATCAGATGCAGCCGTTGCTGCTGATGCTCCTCACGCAGGGCACACCAAGTAATCCTTCCAGAGCGCGCGCGCTGCTCATCCGGAAACGTGAACGAGGAGCCGATGAGAAGCAGGTGCTGCCATTTCTCCTCGCTCACACCAGCGCTGTCGCTCGCCGCCACGTCGATCGTCTCGCCGCTCCTCTCTCCCGCCCCGCCACCCTCACCACCGTCCAGCCGCACCGTCTGTAGAAAGACGCAGCGCTCGTTCTCGAGGAGCGGCACGGCGGCAGAGCGCCACAGAGCTAGGTCGGCGGCCCACGGGAACTGTATGACAGCCGACGGGAGAAACAGAACCTCGTCCCCTTCCACCTTGCGCACCGACGCCGCGTAGCCACCCCAGGCAGCGGTTTCGTGCAGCTGCGTGATCGTTTCGCCGAGGGGCAAGAACGTCCGCGACGTCTTCTCGAGCGCCTCAAGGGAGCCAATGTGAAGGCGGCCATCTTGCTTGGAGTAAAAGGCGTAGCACTGTAAGGCGGCGTCCACCGTCGCGGCGGCCGAGACGCCCATCAGATGCAGCCCGGTCAGCTGCAGACCGCCACCCGCGACACACAAGACGACGAGGGGGACATTGCCGAGGCACAGCAGCCCCGCGTGCCGCCCTGCCAGCTCTAGGAGCTCGAGCGGGTGCGGGGCGACGAACACAGAGAGACGCGTCTCCCCACGCCGCAGCAGGGCAACCGTGGTCTCCACCAGAAAGCCGTGGAGGGTGCCGACGTAGATGATCGGCAACGCCGCCTCGCCCACCACCGACGACGGTGAAAGCGGCGGTGCCGCGCACGCGATAGTGCGTGGCACGGAGTCCAACAGCAGCCGCCCTACCACGTCTGCTTGTCGGCGCCCCAGCTCGTACAAGGCGACAACGCCGTCCCACTGGCCGAGCACGAGCAGCGTAGGGCTCACTAGCGACACCGAAGAGATGGCGACGCCGGCGAGAGACGGCACCGTGTGCACCAGGTCCCGACCTCGGAACACGGTTACGACGATCCCGTCGCAGACGACTGTTAAGCCGTGCCGAACGACCGCAAAAAGGATCTGCGGATCATCGGCTTGGCGGGGCAGTTGCGACACCGCCTCGACTCGAGGCCCCGACAACCGAAACCATGCGATGCCGCGGGCTGAAATGAGCACCAACTTGTCGAGCGCAGCATCGAGGCCCAGCTCGACGAGCTGGTGACGCGAGACGATCTCCGGGAACACATGAGGTGCGAGCTCCTCCAGCGTGAGCGCGCGCGCCGACACAAGGAAGAACCGGTTCACTGCGGCCGCCATCGTGATGCACATTAGCTCGCCGGCGCAGAGGACGCGCTGCGGGTGGCAGCGAAGGGGAATGGCCGCCTGCTCGCGCAGCATGACAGCGCTTCGCAGCACGCTGATGCCGCCGCCGCGGTGGATGCCGGTGGAGGCCACAACGCTGTCTCGGCTGCCGTTTTTATGCGTGGTCATGTCTAGGACCGGCCCGCAGTTGTGGAGCACCTCCTCGCACGACGCCTCATCGAGCCGCACCGTGAAACTGCTGTCGAATCGTGAGCACAGCAAATAAAGATCGGCGCGCAGAGTGACCACCTCCGTCGGTATCGTCGGCGCCGGATGAGACAGAAAACGAAACGTCAACTCCGGGTCGTCGCCGCCCATACCCCTCGAGATCACCGTAACCCGTGCGAGAACACCATCACTGAACCCGATCAGGAGCTCTGACGCGTCGGCGGAGACGGACGCGCAGCTCACATCCAGGATAGCCTGCCGCGATGGGATCTCGCGCGAAAACACGCCCTTGCGCGGCCGGACTTGCTGGATAAGCGTCACAAGGTGATTGCCCACAACAAACAGGCCGTGAAAACCAGGAACGATGCGCGAGGCCGTAGGATCGACATTCGCCTGCAGCAATCCGCAACGGCGCACTCGGCGAGCCGGCGTGGCGAGCTCGGCAGGATAGGGTGGCGGACGAGCCGGTGGACGGATCGAGCTTTCCACGCTGCTGGTCTCGCTCGCCGCCTCGGCCTCTGTGACAGGCGATAAGGCAAGCTCGTACTCCGACACGTGCACCTTGCCGTACGGATCCGCGTAGAGCACGAACAGAGAGGTGGATGCGGAGGCGTTGTCCCCCCTCATTGCCGCCGCCCCAGGCCGCGGTGCCGTGCCGTGCACCTGCCCCTTCAGCCATGGAGAAGGAAATCCAAAGGAGATGTCCTTTACGTCGTACTCTGTGCAGTCCATGTAGCAGTGGGAGAAGATGTCGGCTTTCGCGCGCCGAGCGACGCTGGTCATCAGCTCCGGTGAAAGCAAACGCGTCAGGTTACCGTTTTGCTTGCGCTTGACGGCGTCGCGTGCGAGGGCGGCAAAGACATCGAAAAGAAAGAGCTCTCCACGTGTCAGGGCAAAGACCACGAACGGGGGCGACGCGCCTGCGCCCGCGACCGCACTCGAGCAGCAGCACAGCTCGACCTCGCTGGGGTCATACTGGTACAGGCAGTCGCCCGGCGCGCTTTGGAAGAGCGTTGTCATCCGCAGCGGTGATGCTCCGCCGCTGAGCTCTGTACATGACTCGAGGGCGGCGAGGACAATCTGCTGCTTGACGGTGCACAGAAAGAGAAGGTGCCGTGAGTACTTCTGCGGCGCCGCGGTGTCTACGATGAGGACGGCTCGCACATATTTTAAGGTGCAGTGCAGGCGGAAGTCTTGCACGTGATCGATTCCAGAGTTGCCCTGGCGGCACACGTAGAGGGAGAGAAGCGTTCCACGATTCAGTGCGACGTACGTCGTCTCGTCGCCACAAAAGTTGCCGACGGCAGCGCCAAATGCCGCCGTGGACGGGCGCGATGTTGACAAAACGTACATGCGTACCACAGGTGTGATGAGGGGAGTGGCGGTCGCCAGGGCCAGACGCGCCGGAGGAGACCTGAGTGGGACAGGTAGTTCGGCGTGGTGTGCTCAGAGGCGACGATGTCAGAGGGAAGCAGAAACGGTAAAAGGCACAACGAAGAAGAAGATGGAGGGGTGGCAACAGCTGTAGCGGAGGGTAGCAAGCGGGTGCTCTTCCCATTGGCTGTGGAGTAAAGACGTGCCTCACCGTGAGCAGCTCCACAGATGCGCCAGGGTCCAACGTAGTGGAGAGAGAAAGAGGTCCCCATCCCACAAAAGCGCCGGTGTGCCCGCTCACCGAACGGCATTTTATGTTGTAGCACGGCCCCCTTTTTCCTTTTCGCCTCTAGTAGGCATACAACGCCATGCTCCCAGGACGCGGATGCCACACCACTCGCATGTCGGCATCAATCCTCAAGTCTAGCGCAGGCTAATGAGAGTTAACCTACAAAAAAAAAAAGGGTCTGCAGTCACAAAGACACACCACATGGATTTCTCGCCACCCCTGCGTTCGTGCTACAGCGCACGTTTTTCTTCTTGTTGCCTTCGTCGGAGATGATACTACTATTAGACCCGCCACTCTGGCAACTTCCTTTGACCCTTTGTCCTGAATTACAGAAATCCCCTGTTCCATACTGACGCGCGGCAAGGGTGTGCAGACCGACAGAGGGGGGGAAAAACGCATTGGTGATGTACTCCTCCGCGAGACAACGCATTGTTTCTTAGTGCTGGTGCTGGGGACCAGACACAGTCATCCACCAAGTCACAAGCGAGCCAAGGGCTGCCAAAAGGACCATTTTGTCCATCACCGTGTCCCCACCGGTGGTGGAGGAACCGGCCTTGGTGGTCATTTCAGGGGCCGTGGAAGCAGCACCAGCTTTCCCAGCGGCGAATGAAGTCTTCGGGGCCGCGGCAGCGTAGCGGACGCTGCTGCGCCGCAGCGCAGTCAAGCAAGTGCGACGGAGCATGATCTGCGATTTTGGTGATGGGGCGGTGGGCTAGAAGAAAGAAACTCGCCTTGACAGGGGTCTTTGCTCGCTCACGGAGAATCGCGGTACTCATGCATGAAGGAAACGCGCATAGAAAGGAAGACCGGGGGCGGTAAAGGAGGTGGAGTTCAGGTGAGAGAGAGATAGAGGGGAGAGGGGAAGTGCTGGTGCGAAGACAATCGAGCAGGATGGTGGAGATGGCTTGTGCAACAGTGTAGCCCCATCGCGAGAGCAGCGAACCAAAAAGAAAGCGGCCGTAATGGCTCTCTTGAAAGCGCTGCCCCACTCGGCACCGGTACGCCCTGGGCGTCGAGTGCATCGCAGAGAGGTGGTGCCTGCGTCTTCTTCCGCGTCCTCAAGAAGATTTTGTACAAACTCTAAGTGCAAGCAAAAGTCTTGCTGCTCCTCTCTCTCCCCAATAAATCCTGCACGGCAAGCTACAGCAAGGGGGCATGCATGAAAGGGAATCGAACAGCAAGAATAGATAAGACAGAAAGAAAAAGAGGCGAGCAAGATATAGCAAGAGGGGGTGAAAGTGAAGGCAAAGAAGGAACAGGCACACACACACACACATCATCACACCGATAACCACCGTAGGCAGTGATGACCGAGGAAATCCTTCTCTACGTGAGGAAGGCTGTAGGCGCGGCAAGCAGAGGGGTAGATGCGAGTGCAATGGTCGTGAAAAAACGGAGTAGAAAGAAGCGGGGAAGAGGTCACGGCAGCAGTGAACGCGCAAGTGCGCGCCCATATCAGCTACGTGTACCAGCGAGAGACGAAGACGGCGACACCCACGCACGTGCCTGGAATCCGAAGAAATCTAGACTCGATTCATCGCACGGCCCGCGGGGTCACCACAGGTCTCCAACAAATATTCTACAACAGTGCTGATGCGGCCGCAGCGGTTGGATGAGAAATTGGCCTTGCACGGGTAGTACGCCGTGCTGACCGCATCGTCCAGCGAGTCCACGTATGACCACAGACTCCGCATACCGCTAAGCTGCGTTCCGTTTGTCAAGAACACGTTGAGGGACTTGGTGCCCGGTGGGTTGAAGGCGACAAAGGGCAAATTCAGCTCGGCAGACAGCCTCTTCGCGTAGCCGCCGTTGAACTGGTCTCCGACGATCAAAATGCCGGTGGAGTCGCCGGAGCTGTTCAGCGCTGCTATGTACGTTTTCACGTCATCCAACGCAGTGGATGGCGGAAGCCACGTCTTGAGAAAGCGCGCCCTCTGCACAAATGCCGCGCGGTTCTGTTCGTCCCAGATGTTGATGAGGGGGGAGATGGCGCCGGCAGCCTGAAGGGCGATGGACTCACCCCAGTCGTCCAAGTCCCGGAAGAGGGACAGGCCCCTGTTGTTCGAGTTCAGCGTGATGACGTGGTATCTGCTAGATACGTCGATGTAGTGGGAGAAGGAAATGTTCGTCCCATGTGTGTTGAAGTTCAGCGTGTACGGCAGCGCGACCGGGTGCATGCGTAGCAGGGAAGGCTTGCTGGAGAACCACGTGGCGAAGTCGGCGTCGCCGTTCGTGCCGTAGGTGTACGACAGCGCGGCTAGTAAGGCCAAGTCTAGCATCCTCAGCGGTGCGCTACCATCGGCATTAAACACTTTCTCACAGAGCGGAAGGGATGGGGTGAGCCCCGTCACGGACGTGTTCGCTAAAACCGCAATCGGTGTGCCGAACCGATACTGGATACTGTTCGAGAGCGCCATGACAAAGGCCGCCGCGAGCATGACTATGACCCACCAGATGAGCAGCGCCTTCTGATCCGTGCGGAGTGCGATGCGGCTAATCATGAAGCGCCGCTCCGCCTCCACAACGTCGGGGTGGCGATAGCCAAAGTGCTTCTTGACATCGCAGCACTTCATGTAGTCGAGAATGAGGTTACGGCAGCAGAAGAGATATGTGTCGATCCGCCGCCCCTGTGGCGTGTCGTCGTCGGCCTGCGCGGTGTACGGCAACTTCAGAGTTGCCCGCAGCTCCTTTTTTGTCAAGGAGTGCTTGCGCTTGCGGGACACCATGCCGTGCGCCGCAACAAAGAAAAGAACAACGACGGCTGCCGTCGTCGGGTGGCCGCCCACGGCGCCGCCAGTGAGGCCTAGGGCAAGCATCAGCACAATGAGCGCCCACGACGCGTAGGTGGCCCACTGGTTCTTGCGTCGCATCAACGTGATCCAGGAGAGGATGTAAACGCACACGATCGAGATCGATGCGATCGCTGGCCAGACCACGGACGGAGTGCCGGTGTGGGTGCTCAGCGTCTGCGCCGCGTAGAGGGAAAACAGCGGCACGCAGCCGACGGTGAAGACAACGGAGTTGTACAGCAGTGTGTCGCCATCCATGCCAAACTCCTCCAGCACTGTGGACGCGTGATACCAGTGTACCTTGTTCATCTTCTCTGGGTGGGTCTTGTACGCACGCCGGCGCAACTCAAAATCGTCGCGCTCGGCTCGCTTCCTGAAAGCCGACCACTTGTACACCAGCGCCCTCCAGTAGAACCAAAGATAGCAGACGACAACCAGGAACGTTGCCGCCAGCACGGCAACGTTCGCGTAGCGCTGCGCCACGTACACGAGCGACTGCTTCCTAATACCAGCCTCCATGATCCCCCACAGGAGCGGCAAAAAGACGATGACAAGAATGATGACAAGGTACACAAGGAAGGGTGGCATGCGTTTGGAGAAGTACTGGTGCGACATCCCCCAAAAAACAACGTCGCCACGCTTTAGAGTCCACAGGTTGCGCACCATGTCCATTAAGGCGCAGAGTGCCGCAACGATCACAAAACTGACGTAGAAGAACAGAGCAAAGTACGCGAACGACTGCAAGCTCTTGTTGGTGTTCGGGATCGGTGGGGCGTACAGACGATACAGCAATGCAAAGGTGTAATTCAGCCCAAGAGTCCCAATGAGCGCCGCGGCGCAGTAGAGCAATATCGTGAGGTAGACTCGGAAGGGCGCTGATAAGAACGTGTCTACTACAATGTCCACGAACCAGTTGTACGTTGGCGGGTCGTACGACGCGTACTCGTAGGATCGAACAAGATTCTGAGGTGTCGGCGTAACGCTAGCATGTATCTCCTGGGGGATATCGTTTGATGCGGACTGCTGTGCGTCGGTGTAGTAATAGTAATTGCCGTCGTCGTCCTGGTAGTAGTAGTTCTGATACAATGATGGGTCATAGTAGTTGCCGTAGTCGTACCCGTTCGACAGGGTCGCCGCCGTTTCGTTCTCCGCCTGCGTCTGCTCCGTCGCGGGAGCGTTCGGATCCGTCACCATCTCCGTCGTGTAGCCATCTCCCATCGACACTTCGTAGGACGCCTCATCCTGCTTTGATCGATTGGGGTAGTGAAAGCTCCCGTTCGCGCCTGCGCCGAGCGAGTTCGAGTTCATGGCTGAGTTGCTCTCGCTGTCACGCACAGACACACACACACATATACACACGCTCACTCCCTGCAGGGAAATATATCAGAGGCGAGCGACGAAAGGATGACCGTCGCGTAAGTAGCAACACCCAAACTACCTTTTCAAAAAAAAAAAAAAATACACAAGTCACGAGCAAGCCAAGGAGTAAACGGGAGTGTACCTCAGCGTAGCAGCGACTACAGAAGGTGAACAGGAGAGAGAGCCAAGGGAAGTCGGATGTTGAAAGAAGCTGTTGCATGTATTCGCGCCTTTTCACGCAAGAGTGCCTTGGTGCAGCATCGCTCAAAAAGTGACTTCATTTTGCTGACCCGTGCCGTCCTTTCCCGCTGCCTCCATTTCCAGTAAGAGGCCAGGCACATTGCCTAGCCATACTCACGACGCCCTTAATGAGAAGAGCATGAATCTGTAAACTTCCCTCGCCGCTTTTAGACAGGCGACAGCTTTAGACACGAATGCGCGACGCACTCCGTGTGCTCAGCGAAGTTATCCTTTTCCTTCACCGCTTTGTTTTGGGGGTTTTCAAACCCTTACTCATAAACCTCGTTGCGTTCAGACACCCAAACATCATCGCGGATGACACCAACCAAAAACAGGGTCGAGCAAAGCGCAGAGAGTAAACCGGGAAGGAAAAGAAAACATTTATGCAAAAACAAGACAGCAAAACAACATGCAGGGTACAAGTAAGCAAGAAACACTCCTTCCTATTCACACAAACAGTCGACTAGAGGATGAAGACAACACCCACCAAGGCAAAAAGCAAAAGCTTCAGCAAAACCCAAGAAAAAAAACTGAACAAAAACAACGCTGTTTGAATACGGATTCAGAAGCAGATCGGAGAAGAAGACGGGCGTAGCATCCGCCTGCGGCTGTTAAACAACAGAACAGGCAATTCTTACAACGTCTCATGACGCAGCTCAACAGACAGCAAAAAGGCACACGCATGCACAGCCGCAGCCCACACACCGCTGCCGCACGGCGGCCACGTCCTGGCCGCCTAGGAACAACCGTCGTGCCGTCGAATCGGGTCATGCGTCTAGCGGGCGCCCCTCCTCTCCCGCCTCGTCCCCTCTTCGGATACGTGCCGCGCGGTCGGCGCCTCATCCGCCGCACGGCGGTACGGAGGAGATGCCGCATGCTTCGCGCGCATGCGCTGTGGGCGCAATAGGCATGTACCACGGGGCGCCTCTCTCGCTCATCACTCGCGCTCTTCGCACCTCTGGATGCTTCGACGGGAATGCAATACACCATGCCGGCTGTGCCCAACAGCGCGTGCGCACAGGGCTCGCACATTCGCATCGTGCGGCCCGCTTCACGGCATCCTTATTGGTGGGAGGGGAGAGGGGCTCGCTGCCAGCATCTGCCGTTGCCGGCGATGACATGGGGGGAGGGGGGCGTGCCTGGATGGCCTGCCCACATGCACCGCGACAGGTGCGACGCTGCCGTGAGTCTGTGGCGGCGTGGGGCATTCCACCCCCTCCTGCATCCGCACGCCTCTCACAGGAGTCGCTGTGCCAGGCGGAAGGGACCCGCAGACGGACATGCGCCAGCGCACAGCGAGCTCACGGCCTGTCGCAGTGAAGGGGGGGGGGGTACAGGGTTGGGAAGGGGCAGCCGTACGCACCCGACGGGGGTCAGATCCTCGCCACACCGCACCTGCGCGCCATCTTGTCGCTGCCAGCCACCCGCCGCTTGCAGGAATCCAAAGCACGCACAGCTGCCCGTGCGGAGCGGGGCGAGGAGGGTCCGCCTGTCGCCTGTGGGCTCCACATCTTTTTTTCTGGTGTGGGACGGCCACCGTCAAGTAGCGCGTGCTGCATCGCACAGCGCGCGGTTTCGGTGGATGTCGGCCTGGCGTCTGAGACCAACGACCGACTCTGTAATCCATGCAAGTGTCGCCTGACCCTCCGCCATTGCCGAGCTCGCATGCTTGTCAGCTTCGTCGGTGTGCCTCCATTCGCCCTGACCACAAAAAACGGAAGTGTGAGGTGCCACGCGGCGGGCTAACAGCACCGGCACCGGGGCCCAGGCACGCCTCAACACGCCATCTTCCGCTCTTGTGGGGGCCGTGCCGAGGCCGTGAGGAAGGAGAGCGAGTCCGCAACAACCAGGTACACCAGCTCTTCGGTTTCGTGGTCGATGCGGCTGTTTTCGCAGCAGACCGAGCCCCAGCTCCACTGCATCTCACTCAGCGCGGTGGCTACAAGCAAGGAGGCCGCAGCCTCTTCTCGCCGTGCCTATGGGTGTACTATTATCATAAACCATCGCGGACGCTCCTGATATATGATGTCTGTCTGTGCCGCACATTCCGCCCGCAGGCCGCCAGGGAGTGATGGGCTGTGGAGCACGCGGCCACTGCGCACAAGCGAGGTCTGTGCGTGCGAGGCTCCGAAGGCGTCGAGGCCTGCGCGTCCGTGTGAGAGCCGCCAAAGTGCTGCGGCACCGCTGCTATCCGGCGTCTGCACCTCCCGCGACAAGTGCGCGGGGCATCCTCCCCCGCCGTGCATCGGGAGAGCCTTGACACTCTCGCAGCGCATTTCGTGGAGGCATGGCGCGGCGCCGGAGTGGAATTCACGGAGCGCCATCTCGAACTTACCCATCGTGGACGGTTGGTGGGATGCGGACCTGCGTCTCGGTGAGACACAGAGGAGGGGTACCGCCGGCTGTCGCCTCCGTTTCTGTTGGCGCACTGTGACCAACGCGTTGGCCTGCTCTCTCGCACTCCGATGGAGGTCGCCCTATGGCATTGCTGGCGTGTGCAGGGCGCACCGGGGCATGGACAGCCCGGATATGAGCCCATGATCGAGGGCCGCTGATGGGTGGGGAAGGCGAGGCTGTCGCAGGACTGCATCTCTCCTTCAGCGTGGCTCGCTGGTGCTTTTTTGGCGAGCATAGCCGAGAGAGGGCGATGCTCGGGCGGCGCGCAGCTTGCCCTCACGAGAGCTGCCTCCAATCGCATCCGTTTCAGTCCCCACAGCGGTCTATAATAAGCGGTTCTAAGAGAGGGGACAGCTTTTCGGGTGCTGGTTGCCATTAGGCATGCGCCTCACCTCCGCATTGAGTGATATACATGGTAACTGTGCATGCGCGCTGGCGTTGTGGTAAGTGTGTGACTGCGTGGACCATCCGCCTCTCCTTTCCTCTTGCTGCGGTTTCGGGCTGTCGCGGTGCTCGCGGTCAGCGCGGTAGTCTGAACCTAGCGCGTCCTCGCTTCTTCGCCGCTGACGCAGGCACGGTCCTTGCGGATCGATTTGTGAACCATGGCGCGCGGTACAGTGAACCGTAGTGCGTAGTGGCCACTCGACGCCGTTGTGACGGCGCCGCAACCGTGGGTGCAGCAGTTGAGGGCCAGGGTGACGTCCAGTGACGTCTCCGTGGCCCCGTCTGCGCTGCGCCATGTCGGTGTCTTCATTGCTCGCGCCTTTCAAGTCGTTGTCGCTGAGCCCGTCGCTTACAACGGCCCTGGCGCGGTCGGATCGTCCTTTCGTGCCCTACACCGAGTGGTGCGAGTGGGCGTCCGCTTCCCACATTGTAAGGCGTAGGAGAAGGTGGGGTGGGGAGGCATCGCCGCAAAGCCACACCGTCACGGCGGCACCCTCGTGCTGGAAAACAGGGGGAAGGCCCGCACCTGTGCGCATGTCCTCTTGTGTGAGAAAGAAGACGCCGCAGTCATGCTCCCTCGCTCTCTTGTTGCACCGAAAAAGCTGAACACCCTGCAGACCAAGTGCCTTCCAGGCCTGCAGGGGTGAAGCGCGTCCCTGCAGCGTACACACTGGCAGCGAGGACTCGTCGAGGAGCCGGGGCAGCCAACGCCGTGTGGCGTCGTCCAGCCCACTGCTATCCGGTGCATGCATAGCGGGCCGGGTCCGCCATCACGCTCCGCACCACCGCAACGCAGCAACGGCAGAAAAGCGGCGGGTGCACGCGCGCGTATGTGCTGGGCCGCCAGCGCGACTCGTCGTGAGCGGGCCCAAGCGCGATCATGGCCGCACGTCTCCTCGGCACCGCGCCAGCCAAGCGCTGTCCGCCGACACCAAGAGGGCCGGAGGCCGGCTGCAGGCTCTTGGCCTCCCCACACAGAGCGTGGGTACTACACCCTGATACCATGCTGAAGTAAATGGCGTTACCAGGGGCTGTGGAGAGCACCAAAAGAAGGAAAAAACAACCATTTTTCAGCTGATGTGAGATGCGCTTCGTACAGGGAAAACGAAAACCGCCACAGGGTGCCGACGCTCGAGGTGTTGCATGCTGCTGTTAAGTGCGTGCTTTCTTCTTTCCCCAACGCGCTCCTCTCACTCTGATTCCCAGATACTCTCTGCCGCTCTTTCCGAATACCTACTGGAACGAGCGCACGCGTACAAATGGAGACGCTGAGGTGTACAAGCTCGCCAGCGGCACACCGAAACGCCTCGGTGCGAGGTCTCTGTGGATTAGAAAGTGTTCGCACAGGGCTTCCGTGTATGTGGAAATGCCAGCAGTTTCAGCAGAAAAGACAGGAATAACTTCGGGGTTGCAACGTCGTTGCGTGTCTCCCTTCAGCTGCAATGGTCAGAAAGCAGACAGCACCCTCGGCAAGGCACCCTTTTGCGCCGCTGCGACAGGTCCATTGGGCAGCAAGCAACAGACGAAGAGGGACTCAGATGCACACGATCACAATTACGTCTGCGTCGATGTTGAGTGATGAGGATGGTGTCATAGACAGGCGAGCCAGCAGGAGGAGGAATAGCAAAAGAAGGAGAGAGACGGGGAGGCGACCCAGTGAGAACAGAAGAACACGGGCACACCGACGAAAAGAAAAATGCAGATCGAAAAACCGGTGCGACAAGGAAAAGAACAAAAAAGACGAACCGACGCACATGCGAACGCACACAAGCACGGGCAGAGAGGCCGCTGTAGCGTCAAGAAACTACGGGAGCTGCGACGAGGAAAGGTGTGCACGCCATTGTTCTTAGCTCGTTTCCCTGCTCGCAGGCGCTGCTGCGCGGGCATCACCACTACTTGGATTCACGGTCCGCCATTGCACGGCGCAGCTGCTTCATGGCGATGTTGTACCTGTTAGACAGTGTTTCGTTGCCGTCGCCTTTGATCTTGCTGCCTTTGTCGAACAACTCCTTTGCCTTTTCTATATTGCCACGACGGTACTCCATCTCCCCTGTCTCGTAGTACGTAAAGGGCAGGATCATCGAGTCGTTCGGGATCCTCTTTTCGTTGTCGAAAATTTTTTTCATGTAAGCCAAAGCAGCATCGGTGTTATCGCTGCCCTTCTCAATGACACCAACGAAGAGGTTGTACATGTTCTCCGCCTCTGGCCCGCTCAAATCCTTGTCCTTCGTCACACGCTTCAGCTCGGCCAGAACGCGGAGGCCTTGCGCCTTGTTCATGTGCGCCAGGTCACGGTTGATGTAGAGCATGTACACACCCGAGAGCGGCAGTAGACGTGGGTTCGCGATGACACGGTTCGCGAAGCGCGGCGAGTTGGAGTCGCTTTTGGACTTGGGGTTGTACATGGAGTCCACCTTCTTGAACCAGACCAGAGCCTCCTTGCTGTTGTCTAGCATTACGTAGCACGCCGCCACGGACAGCACGACCTGGCCAGTGTAGGCGAACTTTTCCTTTGTCGTTGCCAGGTGATCAAGGATCCTGCGATACTGCTCCAGTGCCTCGGCCCACTGCTGGTTCATGAAGAGAGTGTCGGCGTAGAGGTACTTGATGAGCAGCGGCACAAGACCGGCCTTCTCGGCGTTCTCGGCAGCGAGTGTGATGGAGCGCACCGCGGGCCCCACCTCACCCTTCTTGCGGAAGTAGAAGTTCGCGTAGCCGTTGAAGTAGGTGTTGTTCGGGTAGCGCGCGTTCATCGTCTCCAGGACGCGGTGCGCGCGCGACAAGGTTACATCGACGTTGCCAAGGCCGGTCGGGAGGAAAAGATATAGCGTGCACAGAACCAGAGCGGCAAACGGAGAGCGGATCGTGTTGCTCTCGAAGACCTCTGTCAGGTACTGCTCGCCGAGGTCACGGTCAGAAATGAAGCCGATTATACTCAGCACCTTCATCAGGTTCGCCGGCACGAGCGCCAGAAAGGCATAGAAAGTGCCGGTGCCGTACTTGATGCACATCTTCAACTCGTACGGAATCCTGTTCTCGGTGTCTTGCTCCACCTGCTGGATAAGGGAGTAGTAGCATCCCCAGGCCTTGCGGAGGTTGATGCCACCCTTGAGGTAGGAGTTCATCATCAGCTGACCAATGGAGCGGATTAGGAGTGCGTCGGCATAGATAACATCACACTCGAGCTTCCACGTCTGGTCAAAGTACTCGCCGCCCTTCGTCGCGTCCCTTTTGCGCGCCTTGAAGACCTTCTTGTTCCTTTTCTTTGCCATTTTGAGCTGCTTGCGCGTCTTGTCCTCCTCCTTGTCGTCATCCTCGTCTTCTTCGGAAAACATGGGGTCGTTGTACTTGCTCGAGGTCGACAGAGAGTCCGCTGCCTTGAACAGGTCGAGCAAACTTTCGCGATCCTCGTTCGTCGAGCTCATGAGGGTCTTGACAAGGCTGACATTCGCCCACTCGAGAGCATAGCGTGGGTTCTTGTCCTTCTTTGCACGCAACAGCTCCATAGCCTCGCTATACTGGTTGTTCCACATCATGTACACCGCCTTCTCCACGCCGTGGTGAATACTAGGCATGTCGCCGTCAGTGCTGATGGTGCTCTCCATACTGACGGCGTCGGTGGACACACTGTTGGACATGATTGCCGCGACAAATACGGGCAATGGGAAGAGAAACGGGTGAAGAGAGAGGTATTCGCGGGAAGGGGCAAGCCACAAAGGAAAAAAGAGCAACAGCTGGAGCGGCTCTCTCGTCAACGTGGGAGCGACAATGACGATGAGGATAACGGCAGCGCAGAGGTAAGCTAGAGAAACGCAGAGAAGAGAGGTTTCAATGGGAAAGGGCAGTGCGGAAACAACAAAGAGAAGCGGAGAAGAGTATGCTCGACCAAAAGAGCAGCACAGCTCCCACGCCCTCAGGGCAAGAAACGGGTGTGTGCCAAAGGTCGATGGTGGGCGTGCAAGAAGGCACAGGTGAGCACAGGCGCGCACACGAGATGGCTGATCGCGCGCTGTGTGATCGCCTGCGTGGGTGAATAGAACGTCAAAGCGCGTGTCGCGGCGTTCGCCCAAGAGGAGGAAATATGATGAATGAAACAAAATAATTCACTGCGCCAGTGAAAGATGTGCGAAGGGGCAGCGAGGGACGACGTTCAGGGAAGGGGAGACAAGACGAGAGGAGCCGCTGTGGGAAGAGGTAAAAGCGTATGCATGGCAGATATTGTAGAAGCGTTACGGTTTTCCTATCGCGATAGATCACGCCATCACGAATGCCCAGTTTCGAGGGTGCCGCACACGATGATCCGTCGGTCATCGCGACGAGCAATGCCACCATTTGCAGCAGCTCTCGTCGCCGGGTAGAGGGCAGGGGTGGGGGCAGCCTTCACGTCCGCGTGCGCTGGCGAACGAGAGGGAAGTATACCACACGCCACCGTCACACTAGCGTGATGCTGTCATTCGTCCACGTGCGCTAAGTGAGGCTGAGTTTTCGTATTCAGACACCAACCAGACGAGTAACGTGAGAGAAAAAAAAGAGGGACGTAGCGAGCACCCCACAAGAAGCCAGAGAAGAGAAACGGTACAAAGTTGGGAAAGAAAGAGGAAAGACAAGAGAGACAGAGACGCCGGCAGAAGTCGACCGAATCGACCTACGCGCCTTCATAACAACCAAACTAATAGCAACAACGCCTGATGATGGAAAACAGCTTGAAAGGAGACCGAAACTCCAGATACACCAGTGGAGAACGATAGCGTCGTCCTTGTTTGAAACGCGACCGCGGTGCCCATGTACTCCTTCGCGCTGCTTCGTTGGCGCGGATCGATTATGTCGGGCGTGCAAAGGCGGTGAGGTGGGAAGGGGGAGAGCGGCAAAACCGAGATGAAAAACGGGCATCTACCTCTCCACCCTGTACGGCACGAATGCACATACACACACACGCGCAACTACCGCTCCGCTGTCGAGTACGGCAGAATGCTTGCGGAAACCGGAGGGACGCGAGAGTGCCCCGCGAAGAACTACTAACACAAATACCGCTCTCCGCCTGCACAGCGCCGCAGCAGCTATCTGGACCGGCCAAGAAAGAAAGAGATGCTGAACGCAGTGAAGGAAAAAACGAAAGCTGGTACAATGGAGGAGAAACTGGGTGTGCGCAGCGAGCGCACGTGCGGAACGGTTCTGTGCCTGCCCATGGTGGCTGCCGTCGAGGCACAAAACGCACGATGTCAGGGGCGAGAACGAAAACATCGGGTGGACTCACTCCGCTGACGGAGGACACAAAAGTGCCACTAGTCGTCCTTCTTCATGGCGCTCTCAAGGAGTGTTTTCTGATAGAAGAGCATGGCGCAGTGCCGGCGTTGCTCGCGCACCCACTTGAGTGCCTGCACACGCTGCCGCTCCTCGGAAAACACCATCCCCGACGCGTAGTCGTCCACTTCCTGGATCGCCGCGATGCACTCCGCTGCCAACTTCTCTAGGCGGGTCGTGAGGGCAGCGATGACCTCCTCCTTCTCCTTGGCGGTGATGGTGAGAATGCTGACAACGCGCGCCGTCTTCTCCTTCTCCGTGAGCAGCAAGTTGTAGATGCCAGGGTGGACCTTCTCCTGAGCCGGGATGATCTTCTCAATGTCGTACAGCTCCTCCTGATCTTCCGGCACCTCCACCTCCCGCTGCGACCAGCCGTGCGCCACAATTCTGTCAACCTCGCGAGAGAGTCCGTTGTTTTTGATAGCCTTTTCGACAATCTTCGTCCGCTTCTCCAGCTGCGCGATGCGGTAGTCCTGCGCCTTGATGACGCGTTCCTGTGGGACGCGCTGCTCATTCACCGTTTGCTCCTTCTCTTCCTTGAGCGCGGCGGAGTCCTCCTCAATGACCTTGCGCGCCACCGAGTCGGCCGGGTTCGGCCGCGCCTCAAGCCACGCGTCCGCATCCTGGATGTCAGAGTTCACCTGGGCCAGCTCCTCGCTCGCGACGGTTGTGTCGCGATCTACAATGCGGATTTCGTTGTACAAGGAATCGATGTCATCAATGGTGGAGCGGCGCTTCTCCACGAGCTTCGTGAGCGCGAGGATGGCGGCGCCCTTCTTTTCAGCAAGCAACTCGGCTACCTTGACCTCGTGATCCACAAGGCGCGCGCGCGCCTCCAGCTCAGCGACAGAGACCTCAGTCTTGTAGACCTGCATCTTCATCATCTCATCACGCTGGTGCTCTGTGAACCACTTCATGTTGATGCCCGCGTCCTCACCGAGCCTCCTCGCCTTTTGCGTAAGCGTCTTCTGCTGTTTCTCCTGCTCACGAATGAGGCGGCTCAGCTCTTGGATCTCGACGCGGTCCTTGTGGTTCTGTGCATCGATTGCTTTTTTCGCGATCTCTAGCTGAACCATTATGTTCCCGTACTGCTCCACGGAAACATTCTTAATTTTTTGGCGCGGCCTCCTGCCGCAGTAGTCGAGTACGGGAAAAGAAGCAAGCAGCGGGTCATCGCGCATTTTCGGGTTCGCCGTGGCCATGAAGGACTGCAGCTCGGTCTTCTCTTGCTCCAGCGCGGCAATCTCGCGCTCCTGGAGGGCGATGTTCGCCTCGATCTCGCGCTCGCGAGCGGCTTTTATGGCCTTCATCGTCGGGTATGAGCTCTCGTGTCCGCGATGGGTTGAATCGACTTTGTTTTTCGTAAGGTCGAGGAACGGTGTGAGAAGTGGAAAAAGACTTTCTTGAAGTGCTCCTCAGCGTGGTGACGACGGCGGGAGAGACACAAAGAGAGTACAGAGAGTCCCGCACAGTTTCAGGGGCACCAATAGTCGCGTGTGCACACATACACACACACGAATGAGACCGTGGGATGAGAGTGAAAGGGGCCACAGCGAAGACGTAGATGTGGGGCGATGCAGGGATGAAGGAAGAGCAGCATGTGTTCCATAGCACGCAGCTACGGCGATGCCCAGCACATCAAGAGAGGATCCGCCGCGCTACGGCGTCGACTCTGCAAGCGCACACGTCGACGAAAAGCGCTGAAGCAAGTCACGATGACGTTGTTGCTTTCTTTTTTGGAGCAGCAGACTTGTCACGGCATATTCCCGCGGACACGCGATAGAAACTTTATTTTAGACGTTTTCATCGCCGCTGGTTGCCGCACGACACGGCCTTGCGGTGACGAGCCTGCAACACAAACTACACACTCCCCGCTCACCCCCTACACATACACACACACGAACACACAGCAGACAATGCACACGCCATCAGCGGGTAAGGGGCTAGCAGCTGAGAAAAGAGGGGTGGAAGAGAAGGGTAGATAATGCCGCTCCATGCTCAAAGTGAAATGGGAACAAGTGGAGCGTGCACAAAGGAAAAAAAAACGGTGACAGTGGTTGCTGCACGACTTTTTCGGCAACATTGACGGCAATGGACATGGAGAATCCGCACCGGTGCCCGTCGAAGGCGTCATCTCACCCTTCCCGCTAGCAGCCACCAAAGCGCGATGGCGCCAGCCTTGCACAACCGGAACTGCACCTGGCAACGCGCCCCTTTCTTCCCTGTACCACCAGCCTAGTACCCGCTTCCTCACCTGTCACAGCTGCTCCATCAAGGTCACTAAAACCACCTTGTTGTCGCGAATCACAACCGTTTCCTTCACACGCGTTTTCTGCATGGAGAGCTTCACTATATTGGCGATCATGCCGTCTCGCTCAAAGCTCGCATACCCCTGCCGGTCGTACCCGTCACGGTCGAAGAGGTTGGAGCCGCCGACACCTGAGTCATCGCAGCGCCGGCTCAGGTCCGCGTCCAGGCAATGCTGCACTTGCCTCCAGCGATTGAAGTTCTTGGCAAAGTGCAGGAAGCGTATGTTATCGCGCAAAAACGTTACGACATTGTCCTTCCCTTCGACCACGCCAAGCCACGTGACGTAGATGATGTCCTCGGAGAGATAGTTGAATGCGGCATCGAGATCGCCACTATTGATCAGGTCAGTGTACCGCTGCAGTACCAAATGTGACGCAGCCATCTGCCGCCCGTTCAGCCTCCTCAGGTATGCCAACGATTTGTTGCCCGACAGAGCCCTATTCAGCTTGGAGGTGAGATGCTCGCTGTCTCCGCACAAGGCCCCACAGCCATATGGCAAAAGAGGAAAAGACAAGCGGAAGGAGCAGACGGGAAGCGCGCGTGCATTTCCGAGGAGGCGCTGCGGCGGTGGGCCACATCAGAGAATCCCAGCGTAGCCATTGCAGAAGATCCACAGGAAAAGCGTAGCTCCAGAAGCGCGAGCGCAGCTGTGGCACGCGCAGGTATCCCTGC
Source organism: Leishmania aethiopica (assembly GCA_003992445.1). Lineage (NCBI taxonomy): Eukaryota > Euglenozoa > Kinetoplastea > Trypanosomatida > Trypanosomatidae > Leishmania > Leishmania aethiopica. Next base: position 24,084 of record RZOE01000018.1, read on the forward strand.
TGTGTATGTCATTTTCTTTCCTTCGCTCTCTCTCGGCAGAGCCGAGACCAACCCAGCAGTGCAGAAGCTTCGAGCTGCGTCGGAGAGACAGCAGGGCTGATCTGTCCACGCCGCAAGCGGCTAGCGAGGGTGTCATCATGCAAGCAGCGCTAGTGTTGCTGCCGCCTGTCCGGCATCAAGCTGCATTGTCGACGCTTATTATGCATCTTTTCTTTTCCGTTAGTTGATCACCGCAAACAAGACATACGCACTCCGCAAGCGCCACTTTGGCGAGCGCCGACGCCGTCACATAACAAAATGATGCCAATCCACCACCACCATGCACGCTGATCGACAGGTTCGTTCATCTCCCAAAAAGATGCAGAGCGAGGCAAGACCAGTAGTAGAGGCGCTGCGCATCTCGCGCGCGCGCGTCTACCCTGTTCAGAGACAAGACCCCTCCAACGGCAAAACAAGAGAAGACGAGGCCCAGAAAACAAAACAATCGGTAAACGAAAGGACGCTTCAATCACTGGGGTGCTCAAAAGGGAAGCGAGCGAAGCACGGCAAGCCTGGATGTGCTGTTAGTGGTCCTGAGGACAGAAGGAGAGGTGGATGCCATGCACGTCTCCCTCTCCCCTGACATTTCCTTGTGTGTGACCAGGAGCGTCGCCCTCCCCCCCCCCTCCCCACCTCCAGCTGCATAAGCGCTCTTTACTTTTTCTTTGGCTCCCCGGCGGTCGAGCTACCTCATTTGAACCTTCTGCGCCATCAGAATGCCCGTAATGACCGCAAAGATACCAAGCGCCGAGGCGAAAATCTCAATCACGAGCACCTTCACAAACAAGCTGCTGCTGTGCGCATCGGCAATAGCACAGCTGCTGCCAACAATGCCGACCGCGATACCACACGCCATGTTGCCGATGCCCACGGCAATCCCGGCAGCGAAGAGGGTGTAGCCGCCAATGATGGTCTCGTACTTGTAGACGCCGCCGCTACCGACAGAAGAACTGCTCGCCTGAATCTTTCCCATCATGATGATGGAGAGAATGACACCGTAGATAGCCACGGCTTCGCAAAAAATGATGGAGATGAGGTTCTTGCTCCGGATTTCTGGGGCCCGGATAGCCGCACCGCTGATCGACGCACCACTTGTTAGGATGCCCCATGCGGCGCCGAGAATGGAAAGCGCGATGCCGATGCCGGTGCCCATCGAGGCCCACGCATACGGCGACACAGCCTTCAGGATGCTCCACAACGCTGAGAAGGGGGGGAACACGGTCCCACACAAGGCAGGAATGATGCCGAAGACGACAATTACGATGATGAGAATGTACCGGATGAGGCTTCCGACCACGTGCATCGCGTCATCTGGCGGCAGACGCGTCGGCGTCGGGAGCACTTCCGCTTCCACAGGCATTGCAGCACCTTCTAGCTAGGACAACAAGAAGCGGGAAAAGCCTCAAGCCTCCTTCCTACCTGGCACCGTCAAAGATGGCGAGACTCTTCTGAAAAGGTGTGGAAGAGAGCCCTGGACTGTGGTAACCGCAACACACGCCAAGACGCTGTCAAGCCGGAGAAGGGAAAAAGAGGTAGAAACCGCGATTCGAAGTTCTGCACGAGAGAACTAAGAAGACGAGAAGGTGTGAGCGCAGCCAAAGTCACAAGACGCGATCCGCGAGGTAGTCCTGTGTGACACGACAGCCTGCACTCCCTCTGCGGTGATCGAGTGAGTGGCGAAGAAGACTGACTGAGGCGCCGTGCTGCCGGTGAACGCGCACGGTGGCGAGCGGTGTCGACGGATACCTGGTTGAGTTCCGGTATGTGTGAAGGGAGCTCATCAGTGCCCCACAAGCCAATCAAACGAAGAAGTGGGGAGGAGGAGGCGATCAACAGCCATCTCACAAGCGAGCAGACACAACGGACGTGACACGAGGCAGGGTCGAAGACCCTCGGCATCATGTCGCCCGCGGCGCATACGTAGGCAGGCTGTGCGGGAGCAGTGGCACGAGCACACGTACACACACCCACACACACAAGCGAGAAGACGGCACCAACGGTTAAGTTGCGATGAGGTAAGGGAAGAAAATTAAGAGACTGCTCTCTGTGGCAGAGAGAATCCGTCTCCGCAGCTGTGCCGCTACCAGTCTCGTAAACGGCGAGGGCGGGCCGTGCCGCTGTCCGATTCGTTTGCAGGTTGTTTCTTCATGAAATGAAAAGGAAAGGCAAAATAAGAACAAGCGTGGGTACGACAATGGCCGGCACCGCGAAGCGAATCAACGCTTGCGCAGGAACACGATGCGGTTGTTGCGGCGCCACGCAGCGCGGTATGACGGGCGCAGCTTGGAGGCCTTGTGACCCTTGTGGCGCAGACCACGGTGCTTGCGACCAGCAGAGGTCAGACCGCGCTGTTCACGGTGCTTGTGCACGGAGTTGACGATCCAGTTGATGCGGGGGTCGCGGCGGATGGTCTTGCACATCGGGTCAACGGCGATGACCTCGTACCATTTGAACGTGGAGTCCATGTTCACCCAGTACGAGTTCAGCACGCGCAGGTTGCCGAAGCGCTTGCCCAGACGCTGCTCCGCAACGGCCTGGTTGTTCTTGTTGAGCTTCATGCCGAGCACACCGCTCGTCTTCGGCTTACCGTACGTGATACCCTTGTGGACCGGGCGTTTGCGGCCACCACGGCGCACGCGCACGCGGAACACGCAGAAGCCCTGCTTCGTCTTGTAGCCAAGCATGCGGGCCTTCTCCGGGCGCGTGGGGCGGCGCAGGCGCACCACCGTGTGCTGGTGACGGTACTCCCACGAGCGGATACGCTGGATAAAGCGCATCACATCGGAAGACTTCTTCTTCCACAGCTCGTTCAAGTACATGAAAGCCCCCATGGTTGCGGCGCTACTACTACGCTGAGTTCTGTTGTCGCGTTGACACAGAAAAAAAAAAGAGCAAAAGCGGAGCAGTGAATAATGCATCGCGTGCAAGTGGAGCGAAAGATGAAGACACAGGCAGAAGGGCAGGGAGAAGAGATACAAGCAGGGGGGGGGTTAAAGTGAGAGAGGTGACATCACAGCGTCCCACGTGAGCAGTGCAGCTGCGCGGGCGCAAAAGCGCTACATGACCGCGCTGCTGAGTCCTCAAGGCATGGCAAGGTACCGCGCTGACAGAGGGGGGACGGGAGCCGTGGGCTGGTGACGGTGCTACCAAGGGTCGAGAAGCGGGCCATAAGCCCTCATGGAAAAGCTAGAGAGTAAATAGTGATGAGGCGGCACTGACACGTGATCAAGCCACGGACCCACACAGTGGGTAACATCTCTCTCTCTCCACTTCGTCACCTGCGCATCAAAAGAAGGTGAGATGATGCGGCATACATAGGGGAAGGGGCCCACCCTCCCCTACGGTTTCTCCGCACCATATCGATTCCGTCCGTCGCTCTTCAGTGGATTTGTGTGGGACTCGTTTCCCAACGTACCACATTAGCTCGCCGCACACGGGCGCACAACACGAGCCCGCGGGCGAAGAGAGCAAACACGCACAATCTAATGTACATCTCACAAATCGAGAGACACGAAAGCAGTGGTCAGACAGCCGAGAAAAAAAAACAGGCTGGAGCCACAGGCTCATGAACGGGAAGAAGAGGTGCGAGAAGAGATACCCACGAAGAGAGTGCACACAAGACAACGCGATGGTACATCTGCCGCGTGCCGGATAGCAAGGAGTGACACAAGTGCAAAGCATCGACTAAAATCGGCATTTATCTGGTGCGAGTGAAAAGGGGTAGCGTGCCTCTGCGCGGTGATGGTTGAGAGGATCAAAACGAGGCGCAAGAGCCTCAATGGTCACACCCGTCTATCATGTTCGACATCTCCTTCACGTACTGCCACACTTCATGCACGCGCCGTCGGTGGCGGTCTTGCTCGGCAGCTAAAATAGAGTTGGCGCGTGCGTTCAGCAAGGTTTCCTCAGCCTTGAGGTGGTGCATCTCAAGCTCTTCGACACGCTTGCGTCGAAGCTCGTACCACTCGTTTACAGTGCGCTGATACTCCTCCTTGTTATCCAGAAAAGCAAGCACGGCATCGTCCTGGCCCACATAGCGAAACGCCCGCTCCGCATTGTCGCCTTTGCGTCGCTCCTCAAAGACAGCATCGAAGATGTGCCGCACCGTCGCCTGGAAGTCCGTCTCGAGGCGAAGCAGCGCTTCAAAGGAGCTCTGGAGCACTACTTCTACCGAATGTGACTTCCACTTGGCGATGGTGTTGTTGTGCAGAACCTCGAGCACGTCGTACTGATGAGCCTCTTCTTCTAAAAGATCGTTCTTCAGCTTGTCCAGCGCTGCGTGCAAAGACCTGGTCGCCTGAGACGGAAGCCGCTTTGCCGGGCCGGGCACCTGCTGGGCGACGCCTTTGACAATGTGCCCCTTCGCGAGCGCCTCGAAACGACGCATGGAGGCCAGCGAAGAAGCGGCACTGTGGCGCAGTGTGTACGCGACGGCCTCGCGATAGGCCGCGTCATCAGCGTCGCGGCGTTCGCGGATGTCCTTCATGGCAGCGGTGAGCTGCCTCAGTTGCTCGTTGAACTCGGTCTGATACCTGTCCAGTGGCTCCTTCGCAACCGAGAACACCGCCTCGCTTCGGAGAATGGCCTCCATGTGGCGACCTTCAGGGTCGAGGTGGAGTAGCTCGTCAAAGAGGATCACTTCATTCGGGCAGTTGTACTGCTGATAAGATGATGCGATGATCTCTTGATCTGCCTGCAGCTTCGCCGCTGCGGCACGGGCTTCGTCTTCCTCGTCTACCGTAAGCAAATTCTCGCGAAACGCCTCGCGCGCCTTCGCAGCCTCATCTTGCCGCACGAGGTGCCCATCAAAGAACTTCAGCCCCCGCACAAACGCAAGTACTCGAGATCGGTAGTTCGGCAAAGCAGCTAACGGGCACTCCTTCAGCGTCAACACCTGTAGGCGTGGCAGGTGGTGCAGATAATGCACGGTCTCATCCATGTTCTCCAGCGGGTTGCGACCGAGACTAAGTGTGTTCAGCTCTGGTAGGCACGTCAGCCCATCTACGGCCGTAATTTTATTAGCGTAGAGAGACAAGCAGTTGAGATGCTGTAGCGCTTGCAACCCATCGATCACTTCGATGGCGTTGTAGCTCAAATCCAGCCACTCAAGGTGCACGAGGCTTTCGAGGTTCTCGATACACCGGATTCGGTTGTTGTCCAGGTGCAGCTTTGTCAAGGAGCGCAGGCAGCTCAGGTTTTCGAGACGCTTAATGCCACGAAAGGAAAGAAGAAGCGTCTGAACGTCCTCTAAAGCGATGCCAGCCGCCTCCTTCCGCACCTTCTCCTCCCAAAGCGCCTTTTCCTGGTTACCAACGACGCGAACACGATCATCCTCAGTCGTTAACGATGGCTTGAATGATATGGCGCTACGAATGAGAGCCTCATTGATGACCACCTCCTTGTGCGACCCCGTCAGTGGATAAACCTCGAACCCTTTAGACATGTCTACACACGCCCATGCAACGAAAAAAAGCACACGCGCACACAGTCCAAGGCAGCGGCGGTGTCCGGAGACTTACAGCAGAGGACAAAAGGGGCAACAGCGGGCACCACGACTGATGAGATGGCGAGCAGGCTGAGTCCACTGCAATGAATACCGGCTAGTGCACGATGTGCGTGTGTATGTGCGTCGACCTGTTTGGATGCAGATGTGTGCCGAGAGAATAGAGACACACGCTTTCACGCGGACGCACCTTAGCGCGAATGCGTGGTAAAGAGAGGTAAGTGATTGAAGGGAGGAGATGGACAAGACGAGCGGCAGATAGCGGCGCGAGAGGAAGAAGCTATCACGGCAGTGGAGAGGCCGGCGTTACAAAATCGCGAGACTGTCGTCTTACCCTCCGAACGGCTCGACCCCCCCCCCTGCTGTTGGGCAGTCGCACCGGCACCAACTAGTCAAAAGAGGCTTACACTGCTCTAGAAAAGCCGTTGCGCCGCCCATGGGGAAAGGGGGTGTAGATGACGATGGCGACACACTGCCACTGCGTCATTTTGATTTTTGCACGGTTTTCTTTTTATTGTTGTTAGTTTGCATGCGCGTGGGTACTTTAGAAGAAAACCGCTCGCGGGAACCTCAAAGAGGTCAAGCGAGAAGAACAGCCCGCTCGTGTGTCCACGCGAGAGATGAAGCGCTGAAAACACGGGCAGAAACCACGACGACACCCCGAAGCGTTACAAAAAAAAAAGCCAAAGCACCAAGACATTAGCCAAGAAACGAAGGCAGAAAAAGAGATGGCGAGAAGGACGCAGAAGAGGAGAGGGACGGGCAGCACACCTATGTCTTGCTTGTTCTAGTATATGAAGACTGAAGCCCAGCGGAGGTAAGCCGTCCACCTTTTTCGAAGACCCCTCTCGTCTTTCAAAAAGGAAAAGTGTAGTGGGGACTTTAAACACAGTCGCCTGAAAGTGAGTCGCGTAACTTCCGTGTTGGGGAGAGAGGGGGGGGGGGCCTTTGACATAAGAGGGACAGTCAGAGGAGAGAGAGTTGAACGGCTAAGGGAAAGATGGAGTATGGCAGAGTGAGAAAAAAGAAAGAGAACACGAGAGAGCACCAGGCCACTTTTGGTCTTCTTTGCGAACAGGGAGACAAGAGGGAGTCACGGCCGCCAAAAGAAGAAAATCGAGGTGATCGCAAAACAGCGAAAAGGTACAAGCGGCAGCGAAAACAAGAGTACTGCGAAAGTGTGCGTGTGTGTTCTGAAGACGAGGGAAGGAAGCCGAGAAATAATAAGTAACGGCATCGAAAAAAAAAAGAGAAAAACACACGCACTTAACTTTGTCGCATGAGTACAGCAGCACAGGAAAAGTAAGCGGGGAGGAAAGCGGATGCACGACGAAAACACGAAGAGAAAAGGGCACACAAAAGACTGCCCGCTAAAACGAGGTGATAAACACACAAGGAAAGGAAAAGGGAGGAGTGGAGACCACATCAACTTTACAGTTCGAAAACAAAATCAGAAAAGAGTAACAAAAACTACGCATCAAAAAAGGAAAAAGCAGCTGTGACAAGCAAACTCAGACGGAGAAAAGCCAGCGAAAAAATATCCACACAATGGGTGTATATTGTGTACCTTGGAGGACTAGCATGGACTTTGCCGTATGAGGCAGAGGACGAAGAACGACGAAAAGAATGGGCCCCTCGCAAAATGGAAGAAAAGTGGTGGAGAGGGGAGACACCAAGCACACACAAAACAGAAAATTAGGCACGCGTACACGGAAGAATCGATGCTGTCACACTTCCGCCAACCCATACAAACCACACATACCTGGCCTGTGCACGCGCGTGCTCTAAACCAAGAGCTGCACAAGTAGGTGGTCCTCGAAGCGGGAAAGGAGCCTCGGTGTAGCAGCTCAGAGCAAAGTGAATAACGATTGAAAAATATGGGAAAATAAAGATTTGGCAACAAAAAAGAAAACGGCCAATAAAAAAAGGGCAAAGGGAAAAGAGCAGCAGCCACAGCGAGTGGGAAGCAGCGGCTTCACCGGCAACACAGTCCAGCGTACTCTGAGAGACTCTGACACGAAAGAGCGCGCCGAAAACACACAAGGATGCCACGTCGCCTCATTTCCCCAGCTCTGCATGGCAGTGCAAAAGACAACAACGAAAACAAATCAGAGAGAAATCGCCATCAACCTACCCGCGTTTATGTCAAATGCTTGTATGGAAGCATCTAATGCGACCAAGTGCAATTCCGCTGCACTGCCATACGCCGGCGATTTCATCGCCGCTCCCACCGAAGGGCTCCATTCAGGTTTTTCTTCGTTGCATTCCTTTTTTCCTCAGAGCTAACGCCTACCTGATTATTTTCGTTACAGTCGCGCCAGCCGGAATGTGTAACTCACGTAGGGCTATGAGACGACCTTATGTGTTTCGTTATTCATCTCAGGAATCGCACTTGCTGTAAGGCTTCGGAAACGAACAGAAAAAAGATAGCGGCAGTTTATTTTCTTCCTTTCGCATCGCTCCACCACGATCACATCAGCAAATATATACGCGTACGCTCACACTTTACCCGCCTCCGTTAGAAGACGGCTGTTTGAAGAAACCGGGACAACCAACGCCGTGTGGCGTCGTCCAGCCCACTGCTATCCCGGTGCATGCAGAGCGGGCCGGGTCCGCCATCACGCTCCGCACCACCGCAACGCAGCAACGGCAGAAAAGCGGCGGGTGCACGCGCGCGTATGTGCTGGGCCGCCAGCGCGACTCGTCGTGAGCGGGCCCAAGCGCGATCATGGCCGCACGTCTCCTCGGCACCGCGCCAGCCAAGCGCTGTCCGCCGACACCAAGAGGGCGCAGCCGTGCCCGGAGGCCGGGCTGCAGGCTCTTGGCCTCCCCACACAGAGCGTGGGTACTACACCCTGATACCATGGTAAAGTAAGCGGCGTCATTCGAGAAGAAAACAGGACACAACAAAAAAATAAAAGGAGAGAGATCGAGAAGGAGTAGATTACACGTAAACCAACAAAGAGGGAACTGCGAATACGAGAGAAGAGTCCCTGGGAGCGAGAGAGAAAAGAACAAGGGAATAAAGAAAAATGTGTTACAAACTAAGAGAAGCCTTTGCGGTGTAGTACGCAATGAGGCGGAAAAACACGGCGCAAAAATGAGAAAGCATTGAAAAGGGAAAACACAAGAGAGCGGCAGAGACGAATTTCTCTAGCGAGGAGAACACAGAGGGGCGAAGACCAACAAAGTGCACCTGCCGGGGTACAAGAAAAGGACGAAAAAAAAAAGATGAGCAGGAAAGGGTCGTTTTTACTCCATTATCACGAATTCAAATTTTCGTTTTTTATTCCTCTTCGTCTTTCGGGCTGCTTCGTAAGTCTCCGTGTCGCAGTACCGCACAGACCAGAAACGAGCAAGAGGGTATCAGGAGCTCAGAAAAGAGCAAGCCGGTACGCTTTTTCATGTCCCTCCTTCGCTCTGAAGCCTATGATGACGGAGAAAACCTTAGCGTGTCATCTCAGGGTCCAGTCCCCTATGCAGTGGGAGAAGGCCAAGCAGCCCCCGCCTAACCCTACCAATGTCGAGCCTCTTCCGGTGGCGACAAGGGTCAGGTATTTAGGGCGTGGAGAATTGAGAGGGATGTGTCGCTGCTGATGTCGGTGAACAGGTCCTGGATGGCGCTGCGTCGGAGCGGCCCGCGACATCGAACACGTTGGTGCGACTCATATGATTAGGCAGAGTGTCAGCGTGACTCGAGCGCGTCTCACGCGAGGCCCTCACTGCCCACGGGTGTGGGGAGCCTGAGCGCCGCCCCCGAGGGGGATTGCAGCTGGTGGCGACCGGCATGATGTGAGCAGCTGTGAGGCGGCCCTGCGGGGCGGGTGGTGGGCAGAGTTTGGTGCAGGAGCTGTTCTCAGATGGCTGGAGTCGGCGCACTGCGGTAATGCGTGTGTCCGCGGCTGCCATCGCGCCACGCGGAAGGGGCCTGTGACAGGCCGGGTGCAGAGCGTAGCTGAACACATGCCGTATGCGCGAATGGACACGTTGAAAAAAAAAACTATATATATACACTCCAGTGCCGTCTAGAGTGACAGAGGTGGAGCCGCGTGGGTGTGGCCTCCTCACTGTGTCCTCTCTGACGTCACTCTTCTCTCTTCGTTGTTTAGCGTGGAAGTGTCTTTCAGACCTCTCCGGCGGGAAGTGAGAAAGCAGAGTTTAGCGGCCCCCAAAACAGTTCACACTCGCTAGTCCACGAGTGTGCGAACGCGTCACCCTTGCAGTGTAGGCAGCCAAGATTTCCTGGGGTGGAGGTGGTGAATGCACCAGCAGACATGCCGCATCGGTTGCACAACTCCGTCTTGCCGCTAATATTCGTTATCATGCGCCGTTCCGTCACGCGCATGATGTCCACCATGACGACATGGTAAGCTGCTAGAGATACCTCGCCCTCGAAGCGGATAAGGTCGGAGAGAAACCGGATCTCCATTATGCGCAAGTCCTTTGAGGTAACGCCACCAACCTCAGCGTAGAAGCTCATGTGGTAGTACACGTCGTCTCTACACTTGAGGGCCACCAAGACGGCTGTTAATAGCAGACGATGGATAGACCGCATATGCATCGGGAATCCGCTCAGCACCAGCCGCCGCAGGTAGGCGACGGCAAACACAAATGCTTCGGGTGAGCAGTGCATGTACGTCACTAGGCGGTCTGTGTACCTCTTCACCGAAATCGCCGGCGCGTGAGTCGCGCAGAAGAAGTCGTGGGAAGGGTACTTGGAGTTCGGCGGGGGGACCACGTGTCCGTCAAGGGAGGTCTCAGCACACCTAGATGCCTGCACATCCATAAGATGCTGAACGTAGCCGGAGACAACCTCGACCAAGCGGGCCTGTGCCGGCGTCCTGGATACGCAAGCTCGCAAAGACATGGCTATGCTGGACACAGCGGGTTCCCTGTCAACTGATGAGAATCCCAAGTACTGCGTGATGGAATATGAGTGTATTCGTGCGCTACTGCGGTCTTCACCGAGAAACAAAAAAACAGTACACGGGCCACGATGCACTCTTCCTTTTGAATGCGCGTAGGCGTTTCGTTGGTGATATTGTTGCTTTTTTACCGCGCTTAAGTCTACAAGAGGGGGAAGCAAAGGGCGCGCACAGGCCGACACGAAGTGGGATGGGAAAGAGAAACGACGGAGGACCCCCACGTGAGAAGCGCGACATCCAGGCACAACAACAAAAAGGAGCACAACAACGGAAAGCGGGGGAGGGGGGGGAGGGCAAGAGAAAGCAGTGAAGTCATGGAGCGATGCATTACAAAGTCTACAGGAAAGCAATGCACCCCGCCTGCGCATGTGGCGGCCAGAGAGAGGCAGAGAAGCAGACCCGACTGGCGGCTGGAAACTGAGGCCTTGGGGGTGGGGGGTCGTTCAATCGCTGGTAGCTGTCGCATCGGAGTTTAGTGGAACGAGCGCTTGATCGACATCTCTTAACGCGCGCGGAAAACGACACGACAGAAAGAAAGCGTAGCGCTTTCAACTTAACTTCTGTTGTGGAGGCGCTACTCGGCCTCCTTGCACCTCTCTCACGACAGCGGGACCAGGCACCACTGCATTGAACCCTTCTTATGCGTCTCTTTTGCATTGGGGTGCTTCTTTCTGTATTTTTTTTTGTGTATGTGTGGTACCACGAACAACACGGTCAAGAGAACAAGCAAAAGATGAAACGACAGCGAAGAGTGTTTTTCTTAGCGAAAGCGGGGAACTACGGAGACACACGCTCGGAGTGCGCGTCCGCATCGGTGGGTAAGTGTGAAGGTGAGGGACTGCAAGTTCGCGTTTCTAGATGTGCCTCAAACAGCACCAGACGACGCATGAGATGTCACGCTTTTTTTCGCGCCGTTCTATGCCCCTCTATTCGCTTCTGTCTTTTCTTCTTTTTCCTCACTTCCTTTCGTGTCGACGAGGAAGGACGCGAAAAAGGGGGGACAGAGAGAAGGGCACACAAGGGATGAGTTTGCTCGTGTGCGCGCGAGCGATTGTTTGTTGTGTCTGTGTATGTGATGCACATCAGCAAGCCTGCACACACCCACGAGCCCATAAACACGCGCACGCACGACGTATCATGGCACATTTGTTCGTTTAAGAGGAAAGAAGGGGGCGTCAAGTCCTTTGTTGCACTCATGTGCGTCTCCAATGTTGTCGTCCTTGGAAGGGAGAGGAAGAGGTGCAGGCGGGGTTGAGTATCGTACAGCAAAGAAAGAAAAAAGAGGGGAACTTGTAACCAAGAACGGTGAGATAAAAAGTGGATGTCATTGTCGTCCATGGCACACCAACACAAAAAAGATCGTCGTCGCTTACCTGCTTGCTGCTCACCATCTTCCGGCGCCGCGAGAGTGGCGTGTGCGCGCCAGGGGTCGGTGGGACGGAGCTGAAGCCCGTCAGCCGCAGCGGAAGCGGTGACCTCGACGAGGCGTTGCCAGGTCGGCATTTGTGGTGGTGAAGCTGCGATGCGAAGGGAGAAGGCAAAGGGAGGACTGAAAAACAAACAAAATAGTTATGTGCAGAAAACGAGAAAAAATGAAGATTGGTCCGAGAACACACAAGAACAGAAGCGAAAAAGAGGAGGAAAACTCAAGCTAGAAAACAGAAACGACAAAAGCACACAACAAGGAGAGAGAGCACGGATTAGCACGAGGAGAGCGACAGGTGTCGCATCGGACCCGTTCTGACTCCACGGGCAGTGTACGTGTGATCGCACCGCGCGCCGCTGACGACCCTCGCCGGGGTTCGCTAAGAAGTATGCGAGTACGTTGATAGGCGTCCGTGAGACACGGCCGCCGCCGCCGCTCTCACATTGTGTTTCCTGGAACAAATGGCATCGCCTTAACGTTTGTGCCGGGTCTCATCATGGCGGCGGCGGGGATCGCATAACCCTGCGGAATGTGCTGCGGTTGCGTCATCATCATCGGAGCCGCACCGTAGGGGAAGAAGTTCGGCGCGTTGTACACCATCCCGGTCGGAAACTGCGGTTGCTGCGCCATGTACTGAATGGGCACCGTGTACATTGGAAAAGGCGTGTTCAATTGCGATGGAGTAGGCGGCTGGACGATCCCGCCCATCATCGGCATCGTCGAAGACGCCATCGTAGTCGGCATTGGGCTCGCCGTCACCGCGGCGACGGGAGGAGAGGCCACTTTCTGAGGCTGTGACGCCGGCGCCGGCGGGGATGCGAACGCGCTGGTGCTGTTGGAGGCAGCGCTAGCGTACAGCTCCGACAGAGAGGCGCGAAGCTGGGGCTTAGGGGATGGCTTCGAGGTCGGCGGCAACGCGAACGCGTCCAGAGAACCTCCCCAGAGCGGGTCGTGGAAGAGGGCCATGCTGGATGACGCATCAACGGCCTCGGTCTTCTTCACAACCCCTTGACCAGGAATGTTTGTGCCTGTGATAAACTCGAACTGGCCAGACGGACCCGATGACGACTCCTTCGGGTCAGGAAACGAGGGGTCGCTCACCTCCGGCATCACAATGGCAGGAGACGCCGCGGCGGCCGGCGAGGCGACGCGAGCCGTCGGATGCAGCGCTGAAGGCGCCGCCGCACTGGGCGCAGCGGGAGGCGCGGCGTTGGCCGACGACTGCGGCAGCGGCTTCGCAGCTGCTGACAGATGCGACGAAGGCTCTTGCGCCGGTCGGCACAGTTGCAGTTTTGCCAAAAGGGCACTGAGGCTCTCCTGCTTCCCGGTCACCGGTCGCGCCAGTGGCGGCCGCAGCGGCGGCGGCGGGGAGGCGGCGGTCGCCTGCTTCGTTTCAGCTACCACGGCTACCGCCAGCGGGTCCTGAATCCCCAGCAGCTCAGTCGGGTCTCGGAGGTTGATTACGGTGAGATCGCTGGTTCTGCTCTTCCACACATGATGGCGCGTGATGCCGCGCAGGGAGGCCTCCTCGTACTTTTTTGACCCCTCCATCGTCTCTGTGTGCAGCCGCAACCAAGAGTTCACTACTGAACGGAATGGGTGCCACCACGCAAAGCAAAGGGCAACGATGACGATCGTCGCGAGTCGCAAGATACGGGAGAAGCGCAGTGGGGTGGAGGCAAGAGATGCAACACCGTCGCACGTAGCGGGGGTTCGTTGAGAATGTTGCGAAGGGGGCGGGGTGCTTTCAGCGAGAGGTGAAGTACAAGGAGAACGTAGCTCTCCTGTGCGCAGTCGTATGTGGGAGCGCAGGACAGAGGACAACACAGAAGCGCGTACATGCACGCATGCGGACGCAGCATTGATGGAAAAGAAACACAGAACAAAGAAAAGCGTGGGAGATGGCGTTAGAGGAAGAGTGTAAGCAACGCTCAGCGAAAGCCCATCACGTGGGGAGGTGGAAGGTGTGCAAGGGCGAACCAAGCAGGTAGGGAGGAGGAGAGAGGGTAGAACGCCACTACGCACTCGTGTGCCGCTGCACATGGCAGCCATGAAGTTTTCACCAGAAGTGCGACACACTCATCCCGGCAAATGGCAAAAAAAAAACCGAGCACACTTGCAAAGAAAAAGAGAGGCGGATCGTGAGTATCCCTCCTCCGCGCGCTTCACGAGTGAGAGAAAGAGAGTGCGGACTCTACGATCGCGTGGAGAAGAAATATAGAGAGAGCCTTCACACCGACCGACCGACATCTGGCAGAGGAAAAAGGCTGCACGCATCAGAGAACTGGAGAAAGAGGAGTAACTCACACGGTGCCAATGAGCACGTCGCCAAGAGAACGCGGCGCCAACGAAACCTACGCGCCAACAACTACCCACCACACGCCTACCGCCCGAGCTGCGCGCACCACACACATCCACGCACAAAAACTCTCATTGGAAAGGGAAACACGCTGCAACTGCAATGGTGCATCACGCCACGTACTTGTTCAGGTCGCCAACGATGAGGACCCTGCGATCTGGGAACATGTGTTCCAGATGGGTGAGCGCCTCATCCCGCATGCTCCTCAGACACGACAGCAGCTCATCCTGCTGCGCTTTCAACTTTTCCAGGTCGTCTTCGGCGTCGTGCATCTTCGCCTGGTGCGCCGTGGAGCGGTTTTTGGCCGCCATAATCTGCTGCTCGAAACGGGTGATTCGATCAACGAAGCTGCCCCGCGCGCGGTAGCTCTCCTTCATGCGAGCGAGCTCACCTTCTTTGGCGCTTGAAAGAAAGCTGCGCAACGCCTCCGTCTCCGCGGCGCACTCCAGCAGGTCCGCGGTGCCGCGCTCGCGACAGAAGCACGATACTGCCTCCAGCTCTGACATTACATGGACGCGATGCTTTGCAGAGGCAAGATCAATTGAGAAGTGCGACCCATCTGCCTCTGGTAGACTGTCTTCCTCTACGGGGCGGGCTTCCATTTCCGTAGCATCCCAGTTGATCTGCACGGCATCCTTCCCCAACCCTGCGAACGTCCCCGCCGCGCCGTCGTCACCGTCGCCCCAGTCAATTTGAGGTCCTGCCGCATTGGCCGCCTCACCACCGGCGTCGGTAGCCTCAGACAAGGCATCCGCGGGCTGGTACTCCGCCTCACTGAAAGCACGCTGGAGCCAAGGGAAGTGGAGAGCAAACGGATCCGTGCCATACCACCCAGCCGCAGTTCTCGCCAAAAGAGCGTTGTAGTACTCCTTCAGCGCCCTCACACGGGCGAGGGCGTACTCTTGCAAGGCGGCGTTCACTTGCGCGCACGCTTCCCGCACGCGCTGATCGACCGCGGAGGCGACCTCGACCTCCCCGACAGCGGCAGCGAGCTCGATTCCGTACTCCCTCAGCATGGCACACCGCCTCTCTCCCAGCTTGAGCTGTGTGCGCTGCGCCTCCTCGCAGACCCGATAACATTCCTCGATAGCGTTCTTGTTCTTCTTGATCTGCTTCTCAAGTGCTGGGATGTCATGCTGCGCCATCTGCACGAGTCTAGGGGCTACGGACAACAATGCATTGTACTCATTCTTGTGCTTTCGAGAAAAAACGGACTTGCGATCCTCCAGCCACTCCTCCATCTGCTTGTAGTGAATAGAAATCGGCTGCGACGCCATGAATGTAGCTTACGGAATCCTTCACAGTAATGAAATAGCCCGTCGTCGCTCGGCCACGGTACAAGAGAAGTCCTACGAACAAGAGTGCTCGCAGGATGCGGCACACCCACTTGACAGCAGAGTCTGCTCGTCAAGTGCGACTCAACCCTGCACACGTGAGCACCTATCCTCATTCAACGACAATTCACACCCCGAAAGTTGTAAACAGAGAAGGAGGCAATGAAAAAAAAGAAGCTTCCGTCCACACAACGAGTCCCATGTCCACGTACGTCTCACAAGCCCAAAGTAGAGCCCGCTGACTAACAAGCACATAGGACACCCGTGATGCTGAGGGCGGCTACAAGCATGACCCTCCTGAACGCACCCAGGCAGAGCCCCCAACACCCCGAAGAAAGGGCAGGAAAACACATCACGACAACGTGAAAGTCACCCAGAAAGAAGAGTGACGCAGGCAGGAGAATGGGGGCTGAAAGCGTGGAAGCCTCGTTGGGGACACCACCGACCACCATCGCGATTCTCTCACACCTATCACGAGGAATCTTTTTTTCTCTTTCAAACTTCGATCCACATCGCACCAGCTCGCGAAAGGCACACGCATGCACAGCCGCAGCCCACACACCGCTGCCGCACGGCGGCCACGTCCTGGCCGCCTAGGAACAACCGTCGTGCCGTCGAATCGGGACATGCGTCTAGCGGGCGCCCCTCCTCTCCCGCCTCGTCCCCTCTTCGGATACGTGCCGCGCGGTCGGCGCCTCATCCGCCCGCACGGCGGGATGGAGGAGATGCCGCATGCCTTGCGCGCATGCGCTGTGGGCGCAATAGGCATGTACCACGGGGCGCCTCTCTCGCTCATCACTCGTGCTCCCTCGCTCTCTTGTTGCACCGAAAAAGCTGAACACCCTGCAGACCAAGTGCCTTCCAGGCCTGCAGGGGTGAAGCGCGTCCCCTGCAGCGTACACACTGGCAGCGAGGACTCGTCGAGGAGCCGGGGCAGCCAACGCCGTGTGGCGTCGTCCAGCCCACTGCTATCTCGGTGCATGCAGAGCGGGCCGGGTCCGCCATCACGCTCCGCACCACCGCAACGCAGCAACGGCAGAAAAGCGGCGGGTGCACGCGCGCGTATGTGCTGGGCCGCCAGCGCGACTCGTCGTGAGCGGGCCCAAGCGCGATCATGGCCGCACGTCTCCTCGGCACCGCGCCAGCCAAGCGCTGTCCGCCGACACCAAGAGGCCGCAGCCGTGCCCGGAGGCCGGGCTGCAGGCTCTTGGCCTTCCCACACAGAGCGTGGGTACTACGCCCTGATACCACGGTTGGGTGGCGAGTCTCATGAGGATATGTGGACAGGAAGAAGGACAGTAAAACGATGGTCAACGCAGACGTATATAAAGATGCGAACAGAAGGGGTGTCGCCAAGTGCGAGAGAGTGAGTCAGGTGGATCGGCGTGGGAGAGACATTCCTGCAAAGCATGGTGAAAGCATACGTGTGAGAGAGAATCTCCCAGGTACGTCTTTCACAATGATTCAGGAAAGCCGTGCCACTGCAGCGTACATGTGAGCGTCCTCGCCGCCAACAGCAGCCTCTCGGGCAATCTTTTTTGTTGTTTCTCTGTGAAGAGGTGCCCTGGCGTTAGTCTAGTGCACTGGAGCATGTGCAGCGGAAAAGGCGGACTCATCTCACAAGGCTGTGATACAGCAATGTCTCGCGTCGCCTTTCGCTCTCTTCCAGCATTCTCAGTGTTGCCGGGCGTTTGGTCGCGTGACTCACGGAGTTTCCCCTACTTGTGGTCCTCACGTTGACGTTTCTGTTGCATCACCGATCTTCAAGTTTGCTTGTGTTTGTGTGTACGTTTCTTCTTACTATGCTACAGTTAAGGGCTCCATAATGACTAAAGATGTGTCTGGGTGTCTGGGTGAGCGTGCGCGGGAGAGTGGACAGTCGCAGCAGCCGCGTCACCAATGAGCTCTGCCTCTCGGAACCTCGCAAGCGATGTGGTGCAAAAGAGACGTGATGCGCCGAAATGTGTGCCGCGTGCCGGCCCGAAGGCACCGCTCCGATGAGGAGGAGAAAAGGGATGCGAGCACGGAGAAAACCATTCGTTAGTGGGTGCCCGCGGAGGAGAGAACGAAGACACCAGCGTGTACCGTGTGAGTGATTCGGCGACGAATGCAGGCGCGGTGCACGATGCCGTAGAATCTTCACAGCTTACGCGTGCTTGAGGCTCTGGATGACCGACTCGAGCACGCCGATCCGAATCTCAATTACCGCCCTCGCCTTGTCATCGTGTGCGCTAGTCAAAGCCGATTGCTGCTGCGCGAGCGCTTTCTCTGCGGCATCGACGTCAAGCTCCGTGAGCGGGATGCACTCCACGCAGTTAATATCGCAAGAACCTTCGTTGTTGATGTGGGCGAAGCCACCACTCGTAAAGTACTTCTTCACCGTGCCATCTGGCATCTCTACCGTCAGCGGCGCGGGGGTGAGCTGCGTGATTTCGTACGCGTGGCCGGGGTACACACCGCACTCGCCGTTGACGCCCACGATTGTGACACACTTCACCGGCGCCTCCTTGAAGAGGAACTCGTCCTGGCGGGTGACGGTGAGGCGCAGCGTTTCCATGTTCTCGTAGGCGGAGTGGATATCCTTATCCACAACCTTGTGTTCCATGAACTCAAATGCCTCCGGCAGCTCTTGGTAAGCGGCAAGCAGGGGGAGCGTACGCGCCACCAGGCGACGGCCACAGAAGCGGAACATTTTATACTGCCGCACGGAAAATGAGGGAAGTGGTGCACGGCGCGCAGGGTGGAAGGGAAGAGAACGGTGAAGCTGCCGAGAGGTGCGACGCGAGCGGAGGGGAGAAGGGAAAGAGCGGAACACGTACTCACCACTTTTCTCTCTTCTCCGGCGAGCGATGTGGTGCGTTCACGTTGTTGCGCGCGAGCGTGGGAAGCGGGCGAAAGGAAGTGTACAATGCGGAGACGTACACGAAAGGAGGGCGGAACGGGGCGGAGAGAGGCGGAATGCGACGGAGCTGACAAAGTCGAGGGAGTCTTCTAAGTAGGAAGAGATGCTCGCGCAGACACGGCGTCCCGCGCCCGCCAGTCTCCTTCCAGGGTAGGGGAAGCTCCTTGTAGTCGCCTTCACTGTGTCACCCCACTGCTCGCATGGAAGAGACGCGGTAACCGCGCTTCGTGGGGGCAGTGGGAGAGGGGCGAGGCAGCCAACAGTTCAGGCAATGAACCTGGAAAAGATGAGCACGGCAACTCTGTTACAGAGAACAGAAAAGACCCTGCTTTCCCCCCCCCCTGCGCCGTGCCACCACCACCTCACATGAATACAACACGCCTCTCCCCCTTCCCTCCCCCCCCCCCACACACACACACAAACAGCACGCAATGAGGGCCTCGAGCGCTGTCAATAGGGTCATGAGGTGCCCAGTGCGACAACCAGCGTGCTTCATGGGGATGGGGCAGAAAGGGAAAGAGCCAAAGCGCCTGCGCCTTCGCATAACGGGCTTCTGTTGTTTGTTGTCTGTGTTTTTTATTCTCAACAATAAAAGGATGACAAATCACAAACACAGGGAAACCGGCATATCGTCACCAGCGTTAGCTCGCTCTGCTGAGCAGTGCGCAAAACGCGGCGGTCGCAGGGACCTTACAGGCGGCGACCACGGCGGGAACCCTTGCGGCGGGTGGAGTCGGTCGGGATCGGGGTGACATCCTCGATGCGGCCAATCTTCATCCCGGCGCGGGCGAGCGCGCGGAGGGCGGCCTGGGCGCCAGGGCCAGGGGACTTGGTGCGCACACCACCGACGGCACGCATCTTGACGTGCAGGGCGTTGATTCCGCACTCCTTGCAGCGCGCCACGACGTCCTGGGCGGCCATCATCGCAGCGTAGGGGGAAGACTCATCGCGATCGGCCTTCACCTTCATACCGCCGGTAACCTTCACGTACGTTTCGCGGCCGGACGTGTCCGTCACGTGCACAAACGTGTCATTGAAGGAGGCGAAGATGTGCACGACGCCGTAAACGAGGTCGCCCTTCTTCACGTTCGGGCCGTACGCCTTAACTTCCTGCTTCTTGGACATTCTGGTAGCCTGCACAACATTCAGCACAGCAGTACGGAAGGGGGGAGCGCGAGGAAGCGGGCGAGCACAAGCGCGTTGCGTAGTCGAAACAAAAAAAATGATAGACGGAGCGCAAGTGTTGCGATTTGAGTGGCACAAACGGGCCCACAAACGTCAGAAAAGGGATCGTGTATTTGTGTGCGTGTGTGTGCGTATGAGCGGCACAGGGCAAAAAAAAAAGATCACACGACGAGAGGAATGAGGTCCCACGTGCACCAATACACGAACAGAAAAGGAAAGCGGCAATCAAGATAGGTGAAGGGAGAGCAGAGTTGCACGGAAAGAGCGGATGCATTACAGCGCGGGAAAGAGAGGGGGGAGCAGGTATCACTTTCCCAAGATGCTCAAGAGAAGTAGACAGCCCTTTTTCTCGCGTGGTTGCGGCAAAGGACTGCTTCGATCGCACAATCGTCTTCCATGCGTTGGCCTCCAGCCCAGTGACCCTCCACACGTTGCCCTGAGCAGCCGCATACTGCGGACGCGGAGTAATGCTCACCGTGTCACTCGGCTGTTGTACGAAGCAGGATCCCCATCGAAGCCGGCGAGCAGCCGCAGCGGAGAAAAGGGAGGCAAACACAAACAGTAGCGGAGATGCGTCGTTGCCGTCTCCTTTCCCCTTTTGCAAGCGTGTGCATATTTGTCTATGGGCCTCTCTGCGTCGCACGTGCAGCTGCGTTTATCCTGTTGGTTGTTTTGTGTCCTTTAAAATAGCGTTACCTTCTACTCTGCGCCATCGCTACTCCCCTCCTCCTCTTCATCTGTGGCTTCCTCGTCGTCTTCGTCGACGCCATCGTCGCACGGAGCCGCCTTGCCCACCACCACCACTCTCTCCGGTTCGTCAGAGCCCTGCGTCGTTCCCTCCTCGTCGTCATCATCGCCGTTGCCCACGTCCTCATTGTCCGCCTCGTGTCCATCGCTGCCGTGGTCGTTCGAGAGCCGGTCCGTCTCCTCCGACAGCAGACGAATCACCTCCGCGGCAGCCTCATGGGCTGCCGCGTCATCTAAGAAGTTCCCGGCGAGGACCGACTGAATGTCGGCAATCGTCAACCCTCGCTCCTCTAGGTAAGTGCGGTTGAGAATGGGATGCTCCTCCCAGTACCGAAAGGTCTCGGTGCGGTCGGCATCGTTGTCCGGCTGGCGGGAGCGCTTCGTCTTCAGCTCGCCGGAAGGAGCGGAGGAGTAGGACTGTGAAGAGTCATCGCTGTCGGTCTCCTCCTCCTCCTCGTCCGAAGCAGAACCTTCCTCGTCGCCGCTGTCCTCATCAACGAAGCACAGCGGCGCATAGTCGTCGTCTTGGATATCGAAGAACTCGTCGTGGTCACGCAGCATTGCGGCAGGGGTAGCGCGGGTGTCAGGCGCGTACTCTAGCATAGGGAGCAGGAAGTCGGCGATCTCCTTAGCCTTTTTCTTGGTAAACTTGTGCCGCTGATGGAGCACGTCCTCCAGGACCCAGTACTGTAAATCTTTGATGTTGCGCAAGTCCCCTTTCGAGTTGTAGTAGTAGCTGCGGTACTTGCCGTCGCCCAGTCGCATGCTCTCCGGCAAGTCGCCCAGGAGCTCGCTCATTAGAGCCAGATGATCCTCATCACGCGAGTAGTCGTCGCCCTTTTTGGGATCGAAGAGGAACTGGCCGGTGATGAGCTCAAAAATCATGCAGGCGCAAGACCAAATGTCGATTGGCGTCGAATACGGCTCGCCTAGGATAACCTCGGGGCAGCGATACTGCCGTGTCTGCACCTCGTCCGTGAACTGTTTGTACGTCCAGCAGCTATTACCAAAGTCGGCCAGGATGACATGGTGAAAGCGCTCGACCTCCCACTCCGGGTCGGTCTTGCTTCCGTCCGAATCTGCGTCTCCGTTCTCGTTACTGCCGTGTGCGTCGCCTCTAGATTTGCGGTCGCCATCGTCCTCGCCCAGGAACGTCTTTCGCTCCTCCTTCGCCAGCTTCTTGTAGTAGCGTCTTCGCTGTGATTTGGTCATGGTCTTGGGGTCGCGCTCCGTCAGCTTTGGGCGCTGATGCAACGGAGGCGGGTGAAATTGCTTCATCAGCGATATTATAGAATGCTTCGGGGTCGATAAGAGTACATTCTCTGGCTTGAGGTCTGTGTGGATGATGTCGATAGAGTTGATGTGGTCGAGGCCTATAAGCACCTGCCGCGCAATGCACTTCACAATCGGTAGCGGGATGCCGCGGTACTCGTAGCGCTCCATCAGGGAGAGCAAGTTCTCGCCGTAAACGTCAAAGAGCATGCACACGTGTGTACCATTCGGCCCAGTGTGCTTGAAGTAGTCATTCAAGCGGGCACAGCAACGATTCTTGTGCGGATCTGCCTCCATAATCTCCGAGAGCAGCTTGATCTCGTCGTAGGCGGCCTCGCTGTAGCTGGCCGCCGATTTCTGAATCTTCATGGCCTGGTAACGCTCCTTCTGATAGTCCCACACTAACCACACCGTAGAGAAATAGCCCCAGCCCAGCTTCTTGACGACGCGGTAGCGGTCATTATAGACTTCACCGATGATAACGTGGTGGTAGCCTCCCTTGCGGTACTCCCGGGAGGGCTCGTTGGCCGTGTCACTGTAGTCTTCCTCGGTGCCGCCGCCGTCGCTCCCCACGTCGCCCTCGCCGTCGCTGCGGTGCGTCGTGCTCTGCTCCTGTTTGAGTCGGTTGGCGATCGTGTGCGCCTGCTCCTTCGTCATGCCGGTTTTGACGAGGATGCCCTCCTTTTCTGCGATCTCCTGGCACTTCTCTTTAAGAGGCTGCAGCTTCTCCTCCGCCACCGGCTCCTCGCGCTCGATTTCCTCGACGAGGGCCGCCACGGTTTCACGAACATCGCGACTTACGCTGCTCGTGGGGTCTATGAACTTGGCCTTGCGCTTGTTCTTGTCATTCTTGCTTCCCTTCTTTGAGGCGCCTTTTACTGGTTTCCCGTGCTTCTTTGACTTCCCCATTTCCGAATACTCACGGTTGCGTCCGTGTGCGCCTGGGCGTTGTTGGTGCTACGATTGTTGTGAGAAAGCAGCCAAGATGGCCGGCCGAGAAGCGGAAATCGAGTAGAAAAAAGAAGAAAATAAGCGAGTAGCCAGCTGTGCGATGGGCAAGCAAATTCGAAATGTGAGGCGGGGAGGAGGAGAAGCAGGCACAACCGGCAAGCGCTGTGGTGCTTGGTCAAGGAGCTGATGACACTCGTAAAGGGCACAGATGATACGTCAAACAGTAGAGCAAAAAGGGAGCGAGACGGAAAAGGAAGGTGAGCTGGAGGAGAAGCCGGGGCGGCCGTATTGCGGACAGCGACGGCACAGGCAAGAGTGCGTCGAAAGGGAATGAACGGCAACGTGAGATACGATTCTACACAAGAGAAAGATCGAAGGAAGGAGAAGCCAATACAAGATAGCACACGAAGAATGGATAAACACTCAGGTAAAAGGCGAACAACAGATGTGTTGGGGAAGGCACGAGGGTCTAAGGATAAATCGACAAGAGCAGCGAAGAGAGAGAGAGAGAGAGAGAGAGCGAGAGCAAGACGGCTACGGTGCACACACCTTTCCGCGAAAGAAAAGATGGGTGCTCCCCTTTAAATGGGTAGCTGGACAGACGGTGGCGTAGCGGTGCGAACGACTCGGTAATGCACACATGCACGTAAACGAGCAGCGCGAACACTCTCGGTACTCTCGGCACTTGGTTGTGGTGTGCGTGTTTTTGTGTGGGTGTGGGTGTGAACTGAGTGAAGAAAGGAAGGGAGGGAAGGAGGAGAGAGAGGGTTCAGTGGAGAAAAAAGGTAAACAGCTGAAGTGTGTAGCGCGGACGACGCGGTAGAGAGAAGAGCGCGCGTGAAAAAGCGGCAACGGTGGAGAGGAGGGTTTGCTCGAAAAGGGAGGGTTGAAGAAGGAGACGAGCACACAAGAGAAGCAGAGCCGTTGGGAAAGGTAGAGTGCCCTCACGCCAGAGTTGATGGGACCGCGCTGCTGATCAGTGCACTGGCTGTCGCAGATGGCGCGCATGGTCCCCTTCACTGCACGCGCGGCCGGCGGCCGCGGAGGCGTCACCCCACCAGGAACTCCAAAACGAGTTGGAAAACGAGAGATCGCCCTTTTCTATGTTCCGTTTTCGCCTTTGCTTCGCCTTTTTTCGTGTCTTTTTACTTTACTCACAACAAGAAGGCGCACAGACACGCGCGCACGTTTGTGAGCGCGCGTGTGTGCGCCTGCTCTGTTCATCACCGCCACACCACTCCTCACGGCTACTAGAAGAGGACGTCATGGCAAGCGGCGTAAAAAAAGACAGTGGTCGATGCACGCACACACACACGCATACCTGCAGAGCCGGGAAGTCTTCTCAAGCTTTCCTCGCAGGGCTCGGTACAACAACAGAAGTACATGCACGGCCAGACCCTACAACGCCATCGCGTGGACTCAGCGGCGCATATGTGCGTGAGTCTCTCCAGGAGTGCGGGCGAAAGGGTCGCGTAACACTGCAGCAGCACCCTCACACGCCCGCACACACAAGCACAAACACAGACGTCGCAGAGGAGAACAGAAAAAAAAAATGATTGACAAGGCGAGCGGAAAAAATGCGACCAGTAAGAGGAGATAGAAAGCAGCGTTATCTATTCAAGTGCACGACGATAGAGCCGGCCGTGCATGGAATGGCAGTTGTGTTCGTGTTCGTGCCAGGGATGGTAGGCGAGGCGTTTGTGAGGATGTGAAAGGTGGCAGGGTGCGCGTGAAAGAGCTGGTCAGAGAGACGCACCAAGAGCGTTGCCCGCAAACTTGGCAAACAGTAGACGGAAAAAAAGACAGCCGAAAGACAAACTGAGACAGGGGGGAGGAGGAGGGGGCGGAGCAGCAACTCTATGAAGCGAGAGCTCATCACTACTGGTCCATGTGTTAACCCTACAGATCGGCACCACCGTATCCGCGAAAAAAAAGACTGCCTTTCCTGCAGGAAGACGCATCGGCCCCATCCCCGCCCCTCCGCCTTCACACCTCATTCACCTCGGGACAGATGGTCCGCCCTCAGCGCCTCCATCGACGGTGCCTCCCCCCCCCCCCCTCCCCCTCCATCAGCCTTTGCTTTGTGTCACATCAACAAGAACGCGGGAACACCAAAGGAGTGACACCGACAAAAAGAAAATGTGAAGTCTACTCAGGAGCATCAACTCATGCGGGCGGGATATGAACAACGCTCGCTGGTGGTAGCGAACACCACCCCCGCTCGCTCTGCCAACGAGACCGATAAAACAGATCATGTGTCATTAGCGTCATCGGCACATTTCACGCGTCTCGTTTGGAGGCGGGACTGGGGGTTAGCAGCCGTTCGCCTGCCACCTCCCCGCTTCGCTCCTTATCGCTCCTCCCCAGCCTTCACGCGTGCGTCACGGCTCTCTCGAGCACGGAGGCGGGCGCCGGCAGAAGAGAGCGACGCCGCGCTCACCGCTGCAGAGCACGCAGGAGCTCCTCAATACGCGCGCTTTCGTATTCCTTTCCAGAATCCCCGCCGTCATCCGTTGAGGATGTGGCGGTGGCGGTGTGAAACACGTCATCCTTCTTCACATCCGCCTCAGAGAAGCTTGCCAGCTGCGTCTCCCACTGATCGAGCAGCTCCTTGATCTCCGGAGAGCTGTCAGCCGCCTTACGCAGTTGCTGATTTCGGGCAAAGAGTTCTCTCGCGAGCAACTCGCACTGCTGAGTCTTCTCCTCCAGCTGCTTCTTAGAAGCATCGTGCTGGGCCTGCTCTCGGCGCAGCATGCCCTCAAGCGTGGTGTTGGCTTCGACGTGCACCGTCACGAGCTCGCGCTGATGAAGGACCTCCTTGTACAGCATGTCCAGCAACTGCTCGAGAGTATAGTGGCCTGAAGATGGCGGCGGCGGTGGCTGTGAGGCACGCAGGGGAGGTGTACTGCCGGGAGAGATGTGCTGCGGGCGCAGCACCGGCGTGTGCCCGTCGGGCCGCAAAGGCGCGCGGAGCTCCTCGACGCCGTGGGCGAAAGTGCAGCCGCGGAAGGTGCATGTCCCTGTCTGCTCCCAGTTGCGGCAGATGGTGGTCTTGTACTTGGTAGGGTCGACGCCGACACGCTTCGGCACCCCGACATACTGCTCGTCCCCCAAGGAGAAAGATGGCGGCGCCTGCTGCCCGTGAGACTGCGGCAGCAAGGACGGCGAGACGTACGGGTGCATCGCGGGGCTGGGGTGCGACGACGAGTAGCTGCCGCCCTTGACGGAGAAGGTCATGGCTTTGATGTCGATGCTTGTTCTGCGGATATGCACCACGAACGGGAGAGTTCGCAGACGGGTATTTGGGTTCAATGGCGAAATCAACGAGAGCGGAGCAAAACAGAACAAGAGGCGGGAAGGGGCAGCTCACGACGCGTGTGCATGCGTGCTTGTGATTCCGTCCTGACCGTGCAAGCGAGAGAGAAACCCCGTGTTATCGCGCGCGAATGGGAGAGAAACGTGCCAAAGCCAAGGATCCAAAACAGCGTACCACGCATTCGTATTGTTCCCCACTTTGCGCCCTTCTGTGCCCTTCCGCGCACGTCGCTCCTGTTCGTGCTTGACGGCTCAACGAGGATGATCAGCGTCGCACAACGGTGTTGGCGTGTGCGTGCGTATGTGTGAGTGGGGTGGGGGCGAGTGTGGGTACTTCGTACAAGTCTCGTTTTTCTATGCAGAGACGGGCGAAGGCGCTGCTGGATCGTGATTCGGTGCGATGGCCGTGACGCGTTGAAGCGGGTTCGTGAGAGAGAGAGAGAGCGAGGAAGGCGTGGAACCACAAGGGAGTACGTGAATGCGACACATGCGCATGCCGTCGTGTTGCGGCTCACGGGAAGGGCAGAGGGCACCGATACAAGCAGCGGATGGTAAGGAAAGGGCAAGGAGCTCCCACACATGACAAGGCACAACAACAACAACGCATTCGCATGAGAACGCTGATCTCCGTTGGACTGCCAAGGACTCTCTTGTCACTACGCTTTCTCACTCTACGCTGTGCTGGAGTGCGCCTTCATCAGCCTCCCTGCCCGCTAGCACGCCCCTTCTTGGCCGTCCTTGTGCATCAACACAGACTTGCTGGTGCACACAGACGAACCACCTTCACAGCGGAGGCAGGAGAAAGAAAGGGCAGAGGGGGATGGCAGCTCACGTTACCCGCACTGCATTTTTTCTTCGTTTTCGGCATTCTCCTTGTTATGAAGCCATGCTCATCAATGGTGCGTTCTCTGCCGTGAGCACTCAGCTCTACATGGGCAACCTCTCGCTCCCGAAGAGACATCATAGCGCATGGGCACCTCAGATCGGCTTAATTTTAAAGTGAATGGAGACCAGGGCGAAGATGAGCGCCTTAACATCCCGCACAAAGCTGTAGAACCTCACCAGGCTGACGGTCTCCGAGCTCTTCGGAATGTCGGCCATCGACGTCAACTTGTTAGTCACCAGCGATATATGGGTGTTGCCGAGGTGAATCTCCAGCTCCTGTCGCCCATTGCGATCCGGAGCTGGCCACCGCTCGTCGTCACTCTCGCAGACCGAGTACTGCACAATGAGCTTCTTCACCTCCTCGAGCACCGCTGGAGACACGCGTGCTTGCTTCTTGATGATGAAGTCGTTTCTATAGTTGCTGTTGTTGACGTATTTCAGTGATCCAGTCTCTGATATCTCGAACTCAAGAAACTCGTTGCCGTAGCGGCCAGTATGCCCCGAGTAATACCGCACGTAGTACAGCTGAGACTCCATCGTCTCTGCCGGCGAGACGGCGGCCAAGTCTTCCTGTTCCGCCATTGTGCCGGACTACACTAAGAGAGGTATCCGATGACTTGCTAATGCGTGCGTTGGTGCGCGTGCGTCGGGGTGCGTTGTGAACAGGGCACAAGCCGGTGGCAATCCGTTCTTCCCAAGCGAAGCCCCTCTTTGGCCAGTAGGCGTTGCTCGAGCGTGTATTATTCGAGGTAGAGGATTGAGAGAAAACGAGGCGGGCGCGGAGAGTGTGCAGCGGCGGAGAACACAAAAGTTTGCGTGTGCGTGGTGAGAAGGCATGACAGGTGTGAAGCACATGCAACTATGAAGCCGAGAAGTGTCAAGACGGCACGAAATCATCCCAGCTGAAGACGACAGCTCACCCACGATGGCGCCACAGAACTCCCCCTTCCCCACCCGCTTTCCTAGCGGCACCGATCAAGGAGCGGTGTAACGATACTCGGTGAGACGTCGGGTCATCATGGTGTCTGTTGCCGGACACATTACAGTGCACCCCTTTCTGACCCCCACGCCCTCTTTTGCCTGAGACCTCAAGAGCGGCCGCGAGCAGAGAAGCGCCAGGGACCCACCAGCCACACGAAGGGCGCGGCGGTGGGGGATGTCCGCGAGAACGGGGAGGTAGACCACGTCACCCGAGACCGCGCGCCACACCGGTGAAAGTCGAGAGCACCAGATGGGCTTTCCACAGCGCTGAAGTTACTGGCTCCCTTTTCCCTCCATCAGTGGTAGAAGCCGCTAGCGCGTCCTACGCTTCTCCTTCCGTTTTCGTGCTTCTCTTGCCTTTTCTTCTGAGGCCAGATACTACATGCCTTCGCTTCAGATAGTAAAATTCGCAAAGCGAAGCCGCTACCACCAGCGTCGACTTTAGTTTTCCCTCGTGCTTTCCTCTGCATCTGCGTTCTTATCTTCGACTAAGCGTCCTTCTCTCTTGAAGTTGCCTCACTGGGCCGTGTGCACGCGGCACGCGTGACTCGCGCGAAAACAGCGAGTCGTCGGGGGAGGGGGGGAGGGGGCAGTACCGGGGCGGAGTGCGTGCGCGACAGCAGCGAAGGTGGCAACGACGTCCGAGATACAACGGCAAGCGGGGAAAACAAAATGTAGAGGCACACGTAAAAACTTCGTACACGCTCCCTACGCTGACGTCGGCAGAAACATCACAAAGCACAGGACATGCAGAAAAAAATAAGCAAACGCAAAACGAAGAGAGAAAATACGGATGGTGAAAAGGCGATGGAATCGATCACAGGAAAGCAAAAAAAACAAAAGAAATGAGACGGCGGAGATTACTGAAGGGGAAAGAGGCGGAGAGACGCGGAGAAGAGGAGCGGTGGGGGGGGGGGGGAACACCCCGACGCTAACAAAAGCACCGCAATAAAATGAATGAGAAAACTTTGTGTTGACTTACGAGCCGTAAGCCAATCAAAGAGCAGCCATAGAATATAACTAATAAGGCGAAGAAGAGAAAACGAGGTGTGAATGAAGGAGGGGCCGGTGCAGAGAGAAACGAAAACGACGAAGAGCGAGAGGCGACGTCGACTCCCTAGACACGCAAGAGCGATAGATACGTGGCTCCAAAGACACTGGATAGCGACGTAGGGAAGTGGCTGCACAGCACCCCCCCCCCTTCCCACTATGAATCGCGGATACGACAGCCCCCCTACTCCTACGCACGTAAACCCTCTCTAGCAGATCTTTTATTCTCCCCCCTCCTCCTTCCCTGCTTTAATGCTTGGAGAACAAGAGATCTGCAAGTACTCACTTCTGCTTCCATGTCTTCGCAGAGGTGACTGACCGGCTTTTCAGTTTGTTCAATTTTTTTCGTTTTTACTTGCTCTCTATCTTTTCCACCCTAGCCTCCCCCCCCCCTCCACCATCGTGTCTTGAAATTTCTATTTCGGCCACTTCAGATGTCAGTGCGGAGACACAGACGCATGTTGAGGTCAAAGCTTGAAATAGTTAGAGGGCGAGCAGCACAGCGGCTACAACCTCGTTGCGCTCTCGCCTCTTCCAGCCATCAGTTAATGCACGCACTCACGCGCACGCATGTTAGCAAGATGAGGTGGCAAAAGACGCGTGTTATGCGCTGCCCTCCTGCGTTTCTCCCTCCTCGATCTACACCTTCTCAGCCTTTGGTTCGATCCCTTCACGGTAACGCCAGGTGTGTAGGCAGTCGTGAGGGTACAAGGTGGGCAGGTACAGAATCTTGTCGGAGTCAGGAGTGCGTGTGCGCTGCCACTCGACATGGTGCGCGATGAGTGCGAGGTACACGGTGAGGTGGTTGATGGCGTAGTTATAGCCGACACAGCGGTGCGGACCTACGCCGAATGGGATAAACTGCTTCGCGAACTTGCGGTCCTCCTGGCGCTCAGGGCCCATGCGATCAGGGTCGTACGTGTCGGGGTTCGGGAAGCCCTCTCGACAGCACGCCACCAGCGACGGAATGATCATGCTACCCTTCTGCACAACCGTCTTCTCGTCCAGCTGGAAGTCGCCGTGGACCTTCATGGGCACCATCGGCGCCGGGGGAAAGAGGCGGAGCTGCTCCATCACGCACTGGCGCGTAAACGTCATCTCCTGCACTAGGTCATACGTGAGCGGCTCGTTGTTGGGGCGCAGGCGAGCCTGCTCCTTGCGGACACTCTCCAGAATCTCTGGGTGGTCGGCCATCGTCGCCGTGATCATGGTCAGGCTGGCAGTCGATGCATCCTGGGAAGCGAAGAGGAAGTCGAGTATCGTGTCCGCCATGGCGTGGTCGGACGAGTACGCCGGCGCGTCGCCACCCTCTTCCTCCGCCTCCTTGATCTTTTCCAGCACCGTCGCCGCCCAGAAGTCGAGCAGGCAGTGCGGCTCAGCGTCCGGCTTCGCCATGCGGGCCTTGCTGCGGCGCACCGCAGCCTGAAGCTCCACCATAGTAAGCTTGCGGGCCTGCACCGCCTTGTACAGCGGGGTGCCAGGCAGGTACAGCGGGGCAGAGAGGAAGCCACGGGTGATGATGTTGTAGTTGTGAGTGAACTCGGTGCGGTTGTGCAGGTGCTCGCCAAGGAACACTGTCTGCGAGGTCTCGCTGTTCAGCTCGCGAATGTGCATGCGCATCTCCTCTGGCTTGCCGCCCCACGGGTAGTCCCTCACCCAGCGACTCAGGTGCTCGTGAATGAGGCGCTCTTGAATCGGCAGGTACAAGGAAAGGGCCTTGGTGGTGAAGAGATTCATAAAGCTGGAGCGCAGCGCCTTGTGACCGGGGCCGCTCTGGAAGGCTATGTTGTTGTCGCCGAGAATCAACTTGCCGTTGGGGTGCAACTGGAGGGTAAGTGTGTCCTCGCCGTTGGTGGCGAAGATCTTGTGGCACAGGTCCGCGCGCGTCACAAAGACGACAAACTGCGTGAGGATGGCCATCCAGCTGTAGCCGTGCGGCTCGTATTGGCGCTGTCGCTCCCAAAAACTGTAAGGGTCCCTTATCATGGCCACAATCCCACCGAGAACAGGAATCGCCGTCAGCGGTCCAGCCATCTTGAATTTGTGAATGCGCGCGAACATGATGCTGGTGAGCACGTACGCCGTGGCGTAGGCAAGAGCCAGGAAAATGACCACTTCCACCACATACGGCAGCTGAACGCCGAGGAGACGACTAAACGCGGCCATGGTGTAGGAGTGAACCAGGGGGATAAAAAGCGATTCGACAGACGGCAGTGCTCTCTGTACCTCTGTGACCGCGCAAAAGCGAAGGGCGGGAAAAGGAAGCGAGAGATGCGAAGAAAACTTGCCTGAGGTGAGCAGAGCACTGCGAAGCGGCGGAGGGGAAGGAGCAGAATACGCACGCGGTGGACTTTCAGGAAACGCAGATCACGCACGTGCGTGGCAGCGATAATCGAAGTGTACGTGTGGGGAGGGGGGAGACAAAACAGTGCCCTTCCGATCAGTACACGCAATTCACACTCCTTTCTACGAGGTTGATGACTTGAGGTATGATTGAATCAATCTACGCATGCATGCGCATGTGTGCGTTGGCAGGTATGGGCACGCTGATGCGCAGGGGAACTCGCGCAGAGAGCGCGACAAGACCACGAAAAATAAAAAAACGAGAGATAGGCACAGAAGTGTGGCAGTGAGAACTCACAGGTCTTTTTCCGTGGGGAAGTTCTTCCTCCAGTAGGCCCAGCCTTCAGGTCAGCGGGCAGCACATTCCGCAGCAGTCGTACCTGACCGCCTAGCTACCCGCAGGCAGTTACCACAGGGATATTCGAAAAAGAATGTGAGCTGCGTGCGAGCTGAGGCAGACACATGAAATCAAGCATGAGTGCGCCTCGGCAAACCCCCAAACCTGCACAACGCCAGAGGTCAGCCGATGAAACCTCGAAAGGGTCACTCGCCTTCTCCTCGAGCAGCTTGCGTCATCTCCCCTTTTTCTGTTTTTTTTTATTACACACTGTCTCAGCAGCCTTGTCGGTACTGCCATACAGGCAGACAGGGGGTGCGTATTGCACTGAGCCATCGGCAGCGGGTCGAAGCGTATCAGCAGAAGAGAAAAGCATGGGGAGAAGTGCGATCGGGCGAGTGCGGGCGTGGAGTTCGTTTACCTGCGGTGCAACAGCAGGGGTGCCCGAAGACGAGTGCACCCCGCTCACGTGCGCGGAGGAAGCGCCGTGCTCAGCCCACACACATCGCCACTGGGGAAGCTGCGCTCACCAAGAGGAGCTCCAAGGACGAGGGCGACACAGAGCGAGGGAAAAGAGAGGGCGAGCGAACGCGTTCACGTCCCCGGAGATGACGGTGCGCTCGACCGCTGCACAGTCACCGGAGGTTTGCTTCGCCGAACAGCCTCTGAAAAACACTGCAGCGCCTCCGCTGCCCACGCCCCCGCTGCTGACCTTTCGGCAGTGCTCACCTCTTTCTTGAAAAAGACGATGATGGCGCGCGCCTCTGGTGTCATACCGAGTTCGCGGACACTCATGTACACGCGTGGCCAACATGTGCGAGCCAGCCGAGTCAGAGAGCCGTTCGCTATCATGCGGGACCTGTGCCCCACCCAATTCAGCCCATCCTTTTCAAGGACTACTCGCGATGCCTCAGGCGGCACAGACGCCAGGATGTGCCGCAACCGAAGACCGAAAAGTTCACAGAAGCACGTCAGCGCTCGTCTCACATTCGTGTGCACCGCCTTATTCGACTTGCATGCCTCCATCTCCTCTCGCTCCGCGCGGCCGCTGTCCGCGTACACGACAGGGAAGAGATACTGCAGGAGCAGCGGCACACAATCATCACTAGTGCTGTCGGGAGCAGCAGCGGCAGCACTCTCGGTGGCGGCTCTCAACTTGGGCCACCATGTGTGGCACTCTGACCCGAAGAGCACTGCTGTCGTAACTGGTACGGCGGCAGCATCCTCCTCCAGTGCCATCTGAGAAACAGCCGCGCTAGGCAGCGGAGACTCGCCCGTCAGAAAGGCGAGCCAATGGCACTGCCGCGCATCCCTCGCCTGCAGCCGTGCCCCCTTCTCGCTCAGGTACGCCATCGTACGCTGCCGCCGTCGCCCGCGCCGCTCCCGTGCCACTCGGGCCTTGCCGAGTCGTGAGGCCGGTCCCAGAAGATGCTCCTCCAGTCGCAGGTTTAGAAGCTCACGAGCGGCTCGGCGGTTCAGCCACAGCGAAGGAAAGCGGCTGAACTTCACGATGAGGCCTGACGGTACGTGTTTGACAATGGCGGTCTGCATTCGCCTGTTCGTGGCCTGCCCACCTGGACCCCTGCCCAGCGTGCTCTCCTCCTCCACATCCTCCTCGCGGAAGAAGTACTTCTTTTCGAATGGCACACTGTAGTATTTGGTCAGCTTAGACGAGGCCTGGTCGCTCTGTCGTTTCTTTCGCCTTTCGTAGAGCAGCCGCAGGATGTCCAGCCGGTCACGCGGCTGCAGGGCTTCGTAAAACGCCTTCGCATCTTGCGCTGACTTTTTCTTCATCACGTCCACTAGCTCCTTCGCCTGCGCGACACGCCCGCGCGTGTTGAAGGCGGCATAGCGGCGCCGACTAGGGCGCTTCTCTACACTCTCGCCAGCGTGCACGAAGCATGCACCATCGTAAATGGTGTGCGAGAACACAGAAGAGCGAGGCACCACAGCAGCTCGGCGCATCCATAGCGTTTGCATGAGAGACGCACCACGCGCGGAGGCCGCAGCGCTTCTCTTTGTACTCGCTCGCCACTTACGTGAGCGCCCCTTCGGCTGCTGCACGACTTTGACTTTGTCTCCGTCACGCTAGTGGAGCTCGTGCCGTCACGCACCCGTTTCGGACGACATACGACAACAGCGCAGCGTGTATCCGCGTCACGAGTGCAGAAAAGACTCAGGGCTCAAAAAAAAAAAAAGAGAGCACCAACGCTCCAACGTGAGCACTGTGGTGTTGTCATGAGGAACAGCGAGAAATCTCATTGCCTGGTGAACACTACGCATATGCACCGACCTGCGCGATTGACATGAGGAAGTACACTTCACCTTTCCTAAACACCCTCCCGCGCCCGCTCACTGAGAGTCGCCAGAGAATCAGGAAGCCGCCCGCCTCGCAAAGGATGATATACACACCCGAGAGAGGTCGCCAGTTGGTCAACTTAAATATGGACTTTCTTTATGGGGAAAACAATAAACTCATGAGACTCGCCACCCAACCGTGGTATCAGGGCGTAGTACCCACGCTCTGTGTGGGGAGGCCAAGAGCCTGCAGCCCGGCCTCCGGGCACGGCTGCGGCCTCTTGGTGTCGGCGGACAGCGCTTGGCTGGCGCGGTGCCGAGGAGACGTGCGGCCATGATCGCGCTTGGGCCCGCTCACGACGAGTCGCGCTGGCGGCCCAGCACATACGCGCGCATGCACCCGCCGCTTTTCTGCCGTTGCTGCGTTGCTGTGGTGTGGAGCGTGATGGCGGACCCGGCCCGCTCTGCATGCACCGGGATAGCAGTGAGCTGGACGACGCCACACGGCGTTGGCTGCCCCGGCTCCTCGACGAGTCCTCGCTGCCAGTGTGTACGCTGCAGGGGACGCGCTTCACCCCTGCAGGCCTGGAAGGCACTTGGTCTGCAGGGTGTTCAGCTTTTTCGGTCCAACAAGAGAGAGAGAGGGAGCGCGAGTGATGAGCGAGAGAGGCGCCCCGTGGTACATGCCGATTATGCCCACAGCGCATGCGCGCAAGGCATGCGGCATCTCCTCCATACCGCCGTGCGGGCGGATGAGGCGCCGACCGCGCGGCACGTATTCGAAGAGGGGACGAGGCGGGAGAGGAGGGGCGCCCGCTAGACGCATGTCCCGATTCGACGGCACGACGGTTGTTCCTAGGCGGCCAGGACGTGGCCGCCGTGCGGCAGCGGTGTGTGGGCTGCGGCTGTGCATGCGTGTGCCTTTCGCGAGCTGCTGCGATGTGGTATTATGACACATCGCCCCGAAAAAGAAGTAGAAACGATATCCATCGCCCACGCACTGGTGGAGAGACACGCATGCCTTCACAGCCGAAAGTCTGCGAAGAGAATAGCTGACGGGTGTCAGGGAAGTGGATCGTGCGCCGGAGAGCAGGAAGGGCAGCACAAAGCAGAAGGCCACGGTCAGCCTGGAAGCATCTTCATATATGGCCTTCTCAAGCTCTCGATATGCAGCCGTGCTTCTCTCAACCGGCGCAACATTGAGCTAAGTTCGGCATTATTGCAGACCGTACGGCATGTTCTGGCGCGGGCCATCCTCTGAGTGCCGCGGCCTCTCCAGCTCTAAGTCGGGCAAAGCAAAATCCTGCATCTCGTACTGGCGGTCGAACGGTCCAGTGCGCGTGAGCACCTTGCGCTTACTCCACTTATCTACAAAAATGCTTTTCTGTGGGTACGGCCCCTTCCAGGGATCCAGCCGATCCTTAAGAATAAAGTCCTGATAGTTTTCCCCGAAGAGCTCATTCGTGCCGCCGCGGTAGTTGTACACGTGTTGGTAGTACTGCTTGCGCCACTCCCAGCCGGCTTGCTCGGAGGCCAGACCGTTGTGCGAGATCAGTATGACGTCGTCATCCTTGGCGGGCTTTGTGAAGCCGTACATTTCCTGGAACTCGTCATTTGTGAGCTGCAGGGCGTACTCAACCTCATCGCGCGGGAGCCACATACTGTGCGGCACCCACCGATGCATTTTTGCCGGCGACATACGGCAGTCGATAACGAACGTGCGCGGCTCAGGATATCGCGCGAGATGCTCGATATCTTTGAGATAGGCTTGATGGCACAGCAGGTGATTATAGGCGGCATACTGGCCCTGCTCGTAGATGAACTTGTGCCGATCAAAGTACCACGGCTGGTACTCCTTCGGGTGCCAGTTGAACCACTCCCTAGGGTTGATCTCACCATCGATCATCATGTGGTGACGCGTGCGCCGGTCGGACTGAAAAAGAAGACGCGCCGCTTTCATAGTTGGCCTTTGTGCCACTGAAGCACTCCAAGCGAGGAGAGAGAACTCGGTGGGGCCAAGAACGGCGGCAAGAGCCCCGTCATGAAGAAACTGCCCCACGACAGCGAAGTAATACGCGCAAAACTCAACAAGGGAGAACGAAAGAGGTTGCAGAATAAGTAACGAGACGGCGCGCGTTCCCTGCCCTCAGCATCGGCTTGGCTACGACAAGAAAGAGAGACGAAGAGCCAAGTACAGATTACCGCCCTGCTTCCTCTTACTATCTTGCGCGTTGGCAACGAAACAGCGCCGTGCAATTCCACTAACGTGCACGCCCCACAGGAAAGATGCCCACCAGCATTTCCGTCAACCAGCAAAAACATGATTTCACAGACCCTCTTTGGGTCGTACGCCAATTTTTTCCGTCGCTCTCGGTTTGGTTCCTCTTAACATATTTCATTAGCGCCCCCACCGTCGTGTGCACATGCCCTGTTCAGACTAAAGTCGAGAAAGCACCACAGAGTTGGAGGCCGAACAGTGCCTGAAGTACAGCCAGCGCTTCTCAACAAAAAAACGTCACAGCAAAACACAAAGCAACAGCGTCCTTTTTAACTAAGGGCCTCTGAGCAACGTAAAGTATGCTTGACGGCACCCTCGTCAACCCCGTGCCATTCATTGAAAGCACTGTGAGCACCTGGAACGAATCTTAACCCAAACACATCAGCCCTTTCACTCCTCTTCACTTCAATGTGCCATTCTACCACGAGCAAGCCAGCAAAAGGCACACGCATGCACAGCCGCAGCCCACACACCGCTGCCGCACGGCGGCCACGTCCTGGCCGCCTAGGAACAACCGTCGTGCCGTCGAATCGGGTCATGCGTCTAGCGGGCGCCCCTCCTCTCCCGCCTCGTCCCCTCTTCGGATACGTGCCGCGCGGTCGGCAACACTCGGGCCTGGGCGGGCTGCACGCATCGATCATCCAAAGCGGGCTGCGTCCAGGGTCCAGCTCGAGGGGCGAAAGCGGTGGCGTCTGTCGCGCGGGTAACAGAGGGTGGCCCAGGTGCATGCCGAATGAGCCCAGGGAGGAGGTTGGCCAGCCTCAGGTCAGGGTCCTCTGAGACCCTGCACTCGGCATGGGTGCCATCTTTCCCCCGCAGTCGCATCAAGCCGCGGCATTCCACAATGTGGTGTAGGGACTCTTCACATCGTTGGTCGGGCTGTTTTAACGGAAACACACAGGAAAAAAGAGGGGGAGGGAAGGCGGAAACGCGGGAAAGGAAAACAGAAAGAATGCACAAACGCGCAGACACACAAACGCAGAAACGAGATTAACAGGTGGACGTAAAAGAGAGAACAAAAACGCATCACACGTCTGTTACCCAACATGATCAGCGCAGAGAAAAGCACACGGAGGGAAAGGCCCGAAAGGGAGTGAGGGGGAATAAATGATGATGGGAGATGTGACGCCGTGGCAGCAGCTCCTTATAGCGCTGCGCTATGCCGGAAAGTGAGGTTGCATGAGTAGCGGCACACCTCGCAGTCGATGAGAAGGGAGCTGAGCTGTTCAGCGGGATAGGAGGAGGTGTGCGTCGCACTCGGTACACCTGCACGGAAACGCGCCTCTGTGCAAGCATTTCGATTACTCGACCATCTTCTTTGGCACCTCCCAAGTGAACCCGCCCGTGCCCAACTCGTCCTTACGGCCGAAGTGGCCGAAGCGCGACGTATCGTAGTAGATGGGGCGGCGCAGGTTCAGCTCCTGGATGATGTCGTACGGGCGCAGCTTGAAGTTCTGCTTCACGATCTCCAGCAGCTTCGCGTCATCGTACTTGCCGGTGCCGTACGTCTCCACGTGCATGCTCAGCGGCTCCGCTACACCGATGGCGTACGCGAGCTGCACAAGGCAGCGGCGCGCCAGGCCACCTGCAACGATCGACTTCGCGATCCATCGCGCGGCGTACGCGGCGGAGCGGTCCACCTTCGAAGGGTCCTTGCCGGAGAAGGCGCCACCGCCGTGCGCGCCCCAGCCGCCGTACGTGTCTACGATGATCTTTCGGCCAGTCAGACCGGCGTCGCCATGCGGCCCACCGCGAACGAAGCGGCCAGATGGGTTCAGCCAGTACTTCGTCTCCGCGTCCAGCATGTTCGCAGGGATCACAGCCTTGATCACCTTCTCCATCAGATCCACGCTGATCTTATCGTTGGTCACGTGCTCGTCGTGCTGTGCAGAGATCAGCACCACCGCCACGCGCTTCGGCGTCAGCACCTGCTTGCCCTCGCGCGTGTCGTAGTCGTACTCCACCGTCACCTGCGTCTTCGCGTCCGGGCGAGCCCACTCCAGGCTGCCGGCGCGGCGAAGCTCGCTGTACTTCTTCGCAAGGCCGCGGGCCAGCTCGTACGTCAGCGGCATCAGCGTCTCCGTCTCGTCCGTCGCGTAGCCGAACATCATGCCCTGGTCGCCAGCGCCGAGATCCTCGCTATCGAAGTTGCCCAGACCCTGGCAGATGTCCGGCGACTGCTGCTCAATCGCAACCAGCACATTGCACGACTCGTAGTCCAGACCCTTGTCCGCGGAATCGAAGCCAATGTCCTTGATCGTGTTGCGGACGATCTTCTGGTAGTCTAGCACTGCCTTCGTCGTGATCTCGCCGAACACCATCACCATGCCCGTCTTCGCGCACGACTCGCACGCAACCTTCGAGAACGGGTCGCCGGCGAGGCACGCGTCAAGCACGGCGTCGGATACCTGATCACACAGCTTGTCTGGATGGCCCTCCGTCACGTGCTCGGAGGAGAAGAGAATGCTGTGAACAGACATTGTAAAGGTGAGGTGATAGGGTGAGTGGAAAGCGCTGGGACTGTGGGTAGTGCAGAAGGGACACCGCGTGTGTGCAAGAAACAAAAGACAGCAGGTGTGACGTTGGGCGCGAAGGCGAGAACGTAGAAATGAACACGGAGAGATACGGAGAGGTAAATACATCAGGTGGAAGAGAGTGAGACGCAGAGAGCGGGCGTGCAGAGGACGCCGAGGAAGATGCAGCATGAGCCCGTGAGGCAGCGAGCAGACGCACATACACACGCACGCTCGCCTTACCCTATCATGCGCCGGTGTCCCCCTTTCGACGGGCTGCGTGGGCAAGAGTGGATGGGGCCAGCTTCACGTGTCAGTCAATGAGGGAGAACCGCTCTCACTGCCTCCCCGCGGGGGCGCATCTATCTCTCTGCAGCTCAGCTGTGCTGCTGCACAGCGAACGCGCCTGTGAGTGTGTCCGCATGTGTTTTAGCCCGTAGCTGAGTGGCGCTGGCTCGTTCTTGTTTGGTGTTTGGCCCTCTTCTTTGAAGACCCCAGCCAACGCGGCCGAGTGAACTGGGAAGAAGGAAGCTGAGTAGACAAAGAAGCAACGCTTCTGCATGCGTGAGGGTGCAGCGCTGTTGAAGGCCGTCGACTGCTCTCGCACGCTCACTAATGAATGCCCGTGCATTTGTGTGGCCTACTTCCAGGCAGTGGCCATTATTCCTCCTCGTCATCTACCACCTCGATTGTGGAGTGCTGCTCTGGTCTGGCGGCCTTGTACACAATCTTCAGCGGTCGGCCAAGCTCCGTCTCCAGCACATATTCGACCTGCGCCACTACCTCCTGCGAATGCGAGGCGATCCAGTCCTTGAGGCGGTAGTTGACGACGATGTCTTCCGGCTTCATGGCAGCCGAGCATAGTGGACAGTTCCACACGTTTTGCCGAGCACATTGAATGAGCACCGCCGCCAACTCCATGCACTGCAGATGCTCGCAGTACATGCCCCGCACAGGGATCTCCATCGTGAGCGTGGTGATGGGGCACTGAATCTTCACCGACGCCTCCGTGATTGCAACGACGCCGCGCTCGCCGCAGGATGACAACGGCGATCGCCGGATGACGGGCGCTCTACGCTTGTGATACGTGGACACGATGCGCTCACCGAGGTGGGCCAACTCTACTTCCTCCACAAGCACAC
Organism: Leishmania aethiopica; assembly: GCA_003992445.1. Taxonomy (NCBI): domain Eukaryota; phylum Euglenozoa; class Kinetoplastea; order Trypanosomatida; family Trypanosomatidae; genus Leishmania; species Leishmania aethiopica. The sequence goes on from RZOE01000018.1 coordinate 63,869, forward strand.
AAGCGATGACGCCGCGCCACATCTCCATCTCGGCCACATCGCCAGAGAAGATCACCTGTAAGGAGAAGAGATCCCGTTCAATCGGGAGCACAAGGGGCGTGATATCCACCGCCATTGCGGTTTTAACTGCGGCCGCCTCCTTGGCGGGGGAAAGCTGCCAGTTTCGCGGTAGAGAGACGGGCGTGTCGTTGACGTACAGCGACATGGCAAGCTGTGCGCCTTCCATCTCCGTTGGCACCATCCACCCCGTGGTGTGCTCGTAGGCCTCTGTCAAAGGCACGAGAAGCACGCGCCGCTGCGGCGAGAAGCCCTCCGCCGGTCTCTCATGCAGCGTGTGAGGTGCAGGCAGCGTCGTGGTCAGATTGCTGTTTTCAACCACCACCGCCCCGAGCATGTCCACGAAGTGGTACACGGGCGACAAGACAAACCTCGACGGGTTCTCGAAGACTTCGTGGCGGAGCACCTCAAGCACGTGGCGCCTTGCAGCCCGCACAAATGGTAAGGCGTCCTCGTCCTCCTCGCTCGCATCACCCCCCTCGCCGTCGCCGGCAGACAGAGGCGAGGAAGACCTGCCCGAAGTGCGCTTCGCAGCACTACGTGCAGCGGGCAGCGCCTCCGAAAGAGCATGCATCGCACCGCTGGGATCATGCCTAGGACAAGTTGGAGCTTCCTCAGTCGGTTGAGAAGAAGCCGCCGCGAGCACGCTACGGTGTGTTGCCGCAGGTTGTACCGGAGAGAGTGGAGGCTCCGCGGGCCGCTGCCGCTTTCGGGCCTGCCGTCTCGGTGCGTCTTGCCTGCGCAGGCCCCTCGACGCTACAGAGGCGCGTGCCTGCTGCAGCTCCTGTCGGAGACGCGCTGCCGTTGAATTACCCACCGCGCCCAGCAGAGATTCGATGTTACGCAACTCGGTAGCAGTGAAGGGCAGAGCGTCGCGTGTGTTTTCTCGCTTACTTGTCGGAGCAGACCCCGCAGGTGGGCCGTCAGGAGGCGAGTTCAGGAGGCGACAGCACTGATAGTCGCGCAGGGCCTTGGCCACCGCCTCCGCCACCGTCTCGTTAGCAAACCACGCGTCTTCTTCGAGGGTGCGGGTGTGTGGTTCCGTGTGCAAAGGGCGTACATGGGCCTTGTCAGCAGAGAAAAGGGGATAAAGCTCCCCTGGGCAGTGATAAAACTCTACGCAGCAGTCTTCACCAGCGCACAGAAAGGCCTGCATCTCCGTGTCCGTCTCTCTCAACGTGCCGGGCCACCAAACACCGTCGTCGCACTTGACCCATACCTGCGTGTTGGGCGGATACTGCATCCCCAGGCCAACACAGCAACCGAATGGGAATGGGTGAAAAAGAAGCGAGGCACCTAAGGATGCGCACACGGATGGCGCAACCGTCCCTCTGTCTCTCTCTCTCTAAACGCAGCGCAGCTCCACACTAGCGTGCGGAAGACGGTCTCCACGTGTGTCAGCTAAGCACCTCATCAAAGCGGCACGCGGGCACTCACCACTTCCTCATCCGAGTGACGCAGATATCGGCGGAGAGCGGCACACACAGTCAGGCACACGTGCCGCCAGTCCGTATGCGGGCGGTTTCGTAGCCGCCGGACGGAGCAAAACGAAAAGAAAGGAGGCGCCATGGAAGAAGGCGTAAGCAGAGAGCAACGTAGAGAGGTCGCATGCAAAGTGGGATACTGAAGCGCTAGGCCATCGTCAGCGCCGCGCATTGCCGCGCGCACCAAAAAGCCGCACGAAACGAAAGCCTCCATGCGCAGCGTCCAACAATCGCCCAGCGACTGACCCGAGAGAGTTCGCCTGCAGCTTCACCCTCTCCACCTCCATCACCAGGCGGGTAGCCGAGAAGAGGTGGAGGACTCACATTTATTTTTTCGCTTCAATGTGCCATTCTACCACGAGCAAGCCAGCAAAAGGCACACGCATGCACAGCCGCAGCCCACACACCGCTGCCGCACGGCGGCCACGTCCTGGCCGCCTAGGAACAACCGTCGTGCCGTCGAATCGGGTCATGCGTCTAGCGGGCGCCCCTCCTCTCCCGCCTCGTCCCCTCTTCGGATACGTGCCGCGCGGTCGGCAACACTCGGGCCTGGGCGGGCTGCACGCATCGATCATCCAAAGCGGGCTGCGTCCAGGGTCCAGCTCGAGGGGCGAAAGCGGTGGCGTCTGTCGCGCGGGTAACAGAGGGTGGCCCAGGTGCATGCCGAATGAGCCCAGGGAGGAGGTTGGCCAGCCTCAGGTCAGGGTCCTCTGAGACCCTGCACTCGGCATGGGTGCCATCTTTCCCCCGCAGTCGCATCAAGCCGCGGCATTCCACAATGTGGTGTAGGGACTCTTCACATCGTTGGTCGGGCTGTTTTAACGGAAACACACAGGAAAAAAGAGGGGGAGGGAAGGCGGAAACGCGGGAAAGGAAAACAGAAAGAATGCACAAACGCGCAGACACACAAACGCAGAAACGAGATTAACAGGTGGACGTAAAAGAGAGAACAAAAACGCATCACACGTCTGTTACCCAACATGATCAGCGCAGAGAAAAGCACACGGAGGGAAAGGCCCGAAAGGGAGTGAGGGGGAATAAATGATGATGGGAGATGTGACGCCGTGGCAGCAGCTCCTTATAGCGCTGCGCTATGCCGGAAAGTGAGGTTGCATGAGTAGCGGCACACCTCGCAGTCGATGAGAAGGGAGCTGAGCTGTTCAGCGGGATAGGAGGAGGTGTGCGTCGCACTCGGTACACCTGCACGGAAACGCGCCTCTGTGCAAGCATTTCGATTACTCGACCATCTTCTTTGGCACCTCCCAAGTGAACCCGCCCGTGCCCAACTCGTCCTTACGGCCGAAGTGGCCGAAGCGCGACGTATCGTAGTAGATGGGGCGGCGCAGGTTCAGCTCCTGGATGATGTCGTACGGGCGCAGCTTGAAGTTCTGCTTCACGATCTCCAGCAGCTTCGCGTCATCGTACTTGCCGGTGCCGTACGTCTCCACGTGCATGCTCAGCGGCTCCGCTACACCGATGGCGTACGCGAGCTGCACAAGGCAGCGGCGCGCCAGGCCACCTGCAACGATCGACTTCGCGATCCATCGCGCGGCGTACGCGGCGGAGCGGTCCACCTTCGAAGGGTCCTTGCCGGAGAAGGCGCCACCGCCGTGCGCGCCCCAGCCGCCGTACGTGTCTACGATGATCTTTCGGCCAGTCAGACCGGCGTCGCCATGCGGCCCACCGCGAACGAAGCGGCCAGATGGGTTCAGCCAGTACTTCGTCTCCGCGTCCAGCATGTTCGCAGGGATCACAGCCTTGATCACCTTCTCCATCAGATCCACGCTGATCTTATCGTTGGTCACGTGCTCGTCGTGCTGTGCAGAGATCAGCACCACCGCCACGCGCTTCGGCGTCAGCACCTGCTTGCCCTCGCGCGTGTCGTAGTCGTACTCCACCGTCACCTGCGTCTTCGCGTCCGGGCGAGCCCACTCCAGGCTGCCGGCGCGGCGAAGCTCGCTGTACTTCTTCGCAAGGCCGCGGGCCAGCTCGTACGTCAGCGGCATCAGCGTCTCCGTCTCGTCCGTCGCGTAGCCGAACATCATGCCCTGGTCGCCAGCGCCGAGATCCTCGCTATCGAAGTTGCCCAGACCCTGGCAGATGTCCGGCGACTGCTGCTCAATCGCAACCAGCACATTGCACGACTCGTAGTCCAGACCCTTGTCCGCGGAATCGAAGCCAATGTCCTTGATCGTGTTGCGGACGATCTTCTGGTAGTCTAGCACTGCCTTCGTCGTGATCTCGCCGAACACCATCACCATGCCCGTCTTCGCGCACGACTCGCACGCAACCTTCGAGAACGGGTCGCCGGCGAGGCACGCGTCAAGCACGGCGTCGGATACCTGATCACACAGCTTGTCTGGATGGCCCTCCGTCACGTGCTCGGAGGAGAAGAGAATGCTGTGAACAGACATTGTAAAGGTGAGGTGATAGGGTGAGTGGAAAGCGCTGGGACTGTGGGTAGTGCAGAAGGGACACCGCGTGTGTGCAAGAAACAAAAGACAGCAGGTGTGACGTTGGGCGCGAAGGCGAGAACGTAGAAATGAACACGGAGAGATACGGAGAGGTAAATACATCAGGTGGAAGAGAGTGAGACGCAGAGAGCGGGCGTGCAGAGGACGCCGAGGAAGATGCAGCATGAGCCCGTGAGGCAGCGAGCAGACGCACATACACACGCACGCTCGCCTTACCCTATCATGCGCCGGTGTCCCCCTTTCGACGGGCTGCGTGGGCAAGAGTGGATGGGGCCAGCTTCACGTGTCAGTCAATGAGGGAGAACCGCTCTCACTGCCTCCCCGCGGGGGCGCATCTATCTCTCTGCAGCTCAGCTGTGCTGCTGCACAGCGAACGCGCCTGTGAGTGTGTCCGCATGTGTTTTAGCCCGTAGCTGAGTGGCGCTGGCTCGTTCTTGTTTGGTGTTTGGCCCTCTTCTTTGAAGACCCCAGCCAACGCGGCCGAGTGAACTGGGAAGAAGGAAGCTGAGTAGACAAAGAAGCAACGCTTCTGCATGCGTGAGGGTGCAGCGCTGTTGAAGGCCGTCGACTGCTCTCGCACGCTCACTAATGAATGCCCGTGCATTTGTGTGGCCTACTTCCAGGCAGTGGCCATTATTCCTCCTCGTCATCTACCACCTCGATTGTGGAGTGCTGCTCTGGTCTGGCGGCCTTGTACACAATCTTCAGCGGTCGGCCAAGCTCCGTCTCCAGCACATATTCGACCTGCGCCACTACCTCCTGCGAATGCGAGGCGATCCAGTCCTTGAGGCGGTAGTTGACGACGATGTCTTCCGGCTTCATGGCAGCCGAGCATAGTGGACAGTTCCACACGTTTTGCCGAGCACATTGAATGAGCACCGCCGCCAACTCCATGCACTGCAGATGCTCGCAGTACATGCCCCGCACAGGGATCTCCATCGTGAGCGTGGTGATGGGGCACTGAATCTTCACCGACGCCTCCGTGATTGCAACGACGCCGCGCTCGCCGCAGGATGACAACGGCGATCGCCGGATGACGGGCGCTCTACGCTTGTGATACGTGGACACGATGCGCTCACCGAGGTGGGCCAACTCTACTTCCTCCACAAGCACACAAGCGATGACGCCGCGCCACATCTCCATCTCGGCCACATCGCCAGAGAAGATCACCTGTAAGGAGAAGAGATCCCGTTCAATCGGGAGCACAAGGGGCGTGATATCCACCGCCATTGCGGTTTTAACTGCGGCCGCCTCCTTGGCGGGGGAAAGCTGCCAGTTTCGCGGTAGAGAGACGGGCGTGTCGTTGACGTACAGCGACATGGCAAGCTGTGCGCCTTCCATCTCCGTTGGCACCATCCACCCCGTGGTGTGCTCGTAGGCCTCTGTCAAAGGCACGAGAAGCACGCGCCGCTGCGGCGAGAAGCCCTCCGCCGGTCTCTCATGCAGCGTGTGAGGTGCAGGCAGCGTCGTGGTCAGATTGCTGTTTTCAACCACCACCGCCCCGAGCATGTCCACGAAGTGGTACACGGGCGACAAGACAAACCTCGACGGGTTCTCGAAGACTTCGTGGCGGAGCACCTCAAGCACGTGGCGCCTTGCAGCCCGCACAAATGGTAAGGCGTCCTCGTCCTCCTCGCTCGCATCACCCCCCTCGCCGTCGCCGGCAGACAGAGGCGAGGAAGACCTGCCCGAAGTGCGCTTCGCAGCACTACGTGCAGCGGGCAGCGCCTCCGAAAGAGCATGCATCGCACCGCTGGGATCATGCCTAGGACAAGTTGGAGCTTCCTCAGTCGGTTGAGAAGAAGCCGCCGCGAGCACGCTACGGTGTGTTGCCGCAGGTTGTACCGGAGAGAGTGGAGGCTCCGCGGGCCGCTGCCGCTTTCGGGCCTGCCGTCTCGGTGCGTCTTGCCTGCGCAGGCCCCTCGACGCTACAGAGGCGCGTGCCTGCTGCAGCTCCTGTCGGAGACGCGCTGCCGTTGAATTACCCACCGCGCCCAGCAGAGATTCGATGTTACGCAACTCGGTAGCAGTGAAGGGCAGAGCGTCGCGTGTGTTTTCTCGCTTACTTGTCGGAGCAGACCCCGCAGGTGGGCCGTCAGGAGGCGAGTTCAGGAGGCGACAGCACTGATAGTCGCGCAGGGCCTTGGCCACCGCCTCCGCCACCGTCTCGTTAGCAAACCACGCGTCTTCTTCGAGGGTGCGGGTGTGTGGTTCCGTGTGCAAAGGGCGTACATGGGCCTTGTCAGCAGAGAAAAGGGGATAAAGCTCCCCTGGGCAGTGATAAAACTCTACGCAGCAGTCTTCACCAGCGCACAGAAAGGCCTGCATCTCCGTGTCCGTCTCTCTCAACGTGCCGGGCCACCAAACACCGTCGTCGCACTTGACCCATACCTGCGTGTTGGGCGGATACTGCATCCCCAGGCCAACACAGCAACCGAATGGGAATGGGTGAAAAAGAAGCGAGGCACCTAAGGATGCGCACACGGATGGCGCAACCGTCCCTCTGTCTCTCTCTCTCTAAACGCAGCGCAGCTCCACACTAGCGTGCGGAAGACGGTCTCCACGTGTGTCAGCTAAGCACCTCATCAAAGCGGCACGCGGGCACTCACCACTTCCTCATCCGAGTGACGCAGATATCGGCGGAGAGCGGCACACACAGTCAGGCACACGTGCCGCCAGTCCGTATGCGGGCGGTTTCGTAGCCGCCGGACGGAGCAAAACGAAAAGAAAGGAGGCGCCATGGAAGAAGGCGTAAGCAGAGAGCAACGTAGAGAGGTCGCATGCAAAGTGGGATACTGAAGCGCTAGGCCATCGTCAGCGCCGCGCATTGCCGCGCGCACCAAAAAGCCGCACGAAACGAAAGCCTCCATGCGCAGCGTCCAACAATCGCCCAGCGACTGACCCGAGAGAGTTCGCCTGCAGCTTCACCCTCTCCACCTCCATCACCAGGCGGGTAGCCGAGAAGAGGTGGAGGACTCACATTTATTTTTTCGCTTCAATGTGCCATTCTACCACGAGCAAGCCAGCAAAAGGCACACGCATGCACAGCCGCAGCCCACACACCGCTGCCGCACGGCGGCCACGTCCTGGCCGCCTAGGAACAACCGTCGTGCCGTCGAATCGGGTCATGCGTCTAGCGGGCGCCCCTCCTCTCCCGCCTCGTCCCCTCTTCGGATACGTGCCGCGCGGTCGGCGCCTCTTCCGGCCGCACGGCGGTATGGAGGAGATGCCGCATGCCTTGCGCGCATGCGCTGTGGGCGCAATCGGCATGTACCACGGGGCGCCTCTCTCGCTCATCACTCGCGCTCTTCGCACCTCTGGATGCTTCGACGGGAATGCAATACACCATGCCGGCTGTGCCCAACAGCGCGTGCGCACAGGGCTCGCACATTCGCATCGTGCGGCCCGCTTCACGGCATCCTTGTTGGTGGGAGGGGAGGAGGGGCTCGCTGCCAGCATCTGCCGTTGCCGGCGATGACATGGGGGGAGGAGGGCGTGCCTGGATGGCCTGCCCACATGCACCGCGACAGGTGCGACGCTGCCGTGAGTCTGTGGCGGCGTGGGGCATTCCACCCCCTCCTGCATCCGCACGCCTCTCACAGGAGTCGCTGTGCCAGGTGGAAGGGACCCGCAGACGGACATGCGCCAGCGCACAGCGAGCTCACGGCCTGTCGCAGTGAAGGGGGGGGGTACAGGGTTGGGAAGGGGCAGCCGTACGCACCCGACGGGGGTCAGCTCCAGGCAGCGCAGGGAAATGTGCATGATCACGTTATGGCGTGCACGATGACAGCGTGAAACGAGGTTTGCTGAGGAGCGTCCCCAAGAAGCGAGATTGATGAAAACGGACATGGTTTTAGGAGAGGAAAGAGAGCGTCGTCGACTTCAAGAGCAGAAGTACGCTCTTTCGTCTGTCGCATGCACGTTGCCTGTCAGCGGCCACTGGGTCTCGTCGCGACCAACACACTGGAAGAAGGGGGACAAAACGGAGAAGAGGGCGGGTATGCAAGACGTTTCGGTTGGATGCGTTTGTTGCGGTTCGTGTGCGCCTGTATGGTCCACTGGAGCGCATCCCGCACCTTGTACAGGTGATGGATCGGGCTGCTCGGCACGACACACTCACAGCAGACTGGAGACACCGCCAAACAGAGAGAAACAGAGAACGCGTCGAAGAGAGAAGAGAAGGAAATGAAGAAGGTGAAGATCAACGCGCAGTCTAAAAGTCTAAAGAGGAGGAAAGGGAGAGAGACACACTAAAAACAAATACATGAAGAAGCTCAACCAAAAGAGAAAAGGCGGAAGCGATGGCGCGAAGGCGTGCCAGTCGCCATGTGGGCACCCCGGGCACACGCGGCGATCGGCACCCAGTGCTAGCGTGACCTCTCTCCTCTGTTCTCAGAAGAACAAACAAACTGGCCCACAGGGCACACCGGCACATGACATGCGCAGGACTTTAAACGAATATGAGCCGTGTGTGATGTTCTGTTGCCGGCGTTGGCGGTCGCGCTACACCGGCGACGACCTGTGGTTGGCCAAGGAGTGCGCGTGCCTCGTGGCTGACCCCTCTCGTGTAGGGGGATACGCTGCGGCGCGGCACACAGCTCATCGGCCCCCAGATATTGCCTCGCACTCGCAAGTTTCGGCGCCACGAACTCTTTTGGGCCCCTTCACTGCCTCCATGGCACGCCTATACTCACGACTGGGAAGGAAGCCAGTCACCATACGTGCACTGGCTGGACCCGCAATGCACGTAACCCAAGTCCTTCTTGTAGGAGCTTCCTCGTCAACAGTAAAGGTGTCCGTGCGCCAGTCCCCGCTGGCGTTTCGAACGGCAGCGACGGATTTGAGCGCCTTGGGGTACGACGCAAAGATCACGTTGAGGGGAAGATCACCGCAGTTCTGGGTAAAGATAAGATCGGGGTCGACGCCCTGCTGGGCAGCCACGCGCTTCGCCGTCAGGTGCGCCACCTTGGAGCGGCTGTTGCTCTTCAGCATCTGATTGGTGGGCACATCCGCTGGCCACTCCACACGCTGCCGCTTCGCTTTGGCCGGTGGGGGAGAGCTGGTGGTCGCTTTCGGCACCGAAGGCGCGCGGCTAGTGGGAGCCGGCGTCGGTGTTGCCGTCCGCGCAAATGACCGCGACGACTCTGGGGGCGCCGGCTTAGTTGCTGGGGTGCGCCCTACGAAACCTTTAAGCGGGGTGGCACCGCCGTACTTGCCAACGGCGGCGGTGTTCACATTCTGCGAGGCAAGCGCCGCCACCGGGCCGTTGCGCACGTATGAGAAGAGGATCTTGGTTGCCTGGTCATACTTCTCGAGGAAGTCTTCGCCGGACACTTGCGGAGCAGGCGGGAGTTGGCGGGAGATGTCCTCATCCTTGATAAACTGCCGGAAGAGAAGATCCTCGACCACGTCGGGTGTCCACGCGACAGCCTCCATCATGACGGTGAGCACAGGAGAAACGGCGACGAACGGATGGAGTCGCGACGAGCGAATGCCGAATTCTCAAACCCTGTCAAGGACACTCCCAAGCAGAGAGAGGGAGGAGGGAGGGAGAGGCGAGGTGGTAGAGGGAGGCCAGAGAAGCAAGGGAGAACGGCACACAAAGAGAAACCCCTCCCTGTTATGCACCACGTCGATGGGTGGCAGATGTCTGTGTAAAGAGGCGCTGGATCTTGCGCGCGTGTGAATGAATGCAGGCGGAGACTAAGGTGAGAGGAGACGAGGAGGAAGAAGTGAGCGCCGCGGTACATGCAGGGTGCAGCGGGCAGAGCAAGCGAGAGAGAGTGGTGCAACCGAAAGCCCATGCATTCGCCGTCGCCGCAAAGACGCTTTACTGGAGACGACAAAAACACGGCGCGGGCGGACTTGCGTGTGCGGGCATTCAGCCGAGCACTGGCCAAGAGAACTCAGTTTCAAGTGCCTTGAAGCACATCAGCCACTTGGGAGGCCACAAACTCCAATAGCACTCGTCAGATTCGCGAATCCGGGGGGATGGGAGAGGCGGGAGATGTGGAATGACCTCGTATGGCTCGGTTTGGTCGACTCCGGGCTCTGAGAGCCACAAAGGCCATCGATCTTCGTTTTCGGCTTTACTGCACGTCATTCCTCCGCCCATGAGCGCTGCAGAGACCCCTTCTTCCAGCCTTTCCGTTGTTACACGGGAGCCTTCGGTCGTAAGAAGAATCCCCTTTAACGCTGCGCAAGACACCCGCGGGCAACGACACACGAAAAGGTGCCCTCTCAGAGTCGCACTCGCGGCATACGACATGCGCTCATTGCTACACTTTGCGGCCGAGCAACACGATGGATGGACGAAGCTCTCCGTGCTGCTCCTCACCTCAAGAAGAAATACGCCGACTGCGACGCGCCGTCTCCCCGCCCATCGCCGAGACACACATATGTGCACGTCAGCGCAGGGACGGACAACATTGCGACACACACAAAGGCAAAAAGGGAAACGAAAAGGGCAGCACAGCGGAGTGCGGAAACGGAGCAGGAGCGACTGACAAACCAGCGGCGGCAGGGGTGGTTGTGGGGATTGGGTGATTGAGTGCCACAGCAGCAGAGTCAACAGGCACCTGAGGGCAGCCCGCTTTAGAGTTGGGGCGGGTGAACGATTGAAAAGGATAAGAATGCGCACTCGTGCAAGGAAACACAATTATATACTGCTCGTCAACGTAGACGGCGACCCAACTAAGCAGTGGAAAACGAGAGGAAAAAGCGACCCTGGATTCGCTGTGGGTTCGCTTGCGGACGCAACGCGGTCGTCCGCTGCATCACGTATCGACTAACTTCAAGTACGATTTCGTGCGGCGACTATGAGAGACGCACCAATCTCTCTCCCCGGTACTTTTCATCTGCCTTCGCGACGCGCAGAGGTGAGAGCAATTTCTTTTCCATTGAAAGCTGCAGCTTCGCTATGGGTCGTACGGAGTTGCGAGCAATCCTCTCCGACCCAAGTCCAGTCATAGTTCTCCCCAAGGAGAGTTCTACCTTTATTTCCAATGCGCAACAGCTCGGTATCATCTGCCTCTAGGGGCGGTTCTCAATTTTGGGTGGTGAGCAGATTAACCACATGAATACGTAGTAGCCCCTTGCATACCGTGCCGAGAACCTCGGCCTGCCTAGCTAGCGGGGATGCAATCACGATGCTGTCACGACATGGTATGATGCTGCGCAAAATATCGATATCAGTCCAAGCCCGTGTAACTGACTGGCTCACCGCCACGCCCCATCTTCCCCTTGTTGGAGAGTTGCACGCCGTCGGCAGTATTCCCCACTCCTCCGGACAATGCACTTCGCTCTCCTATCCCCAGGTGAGAGGACAGCGTCATAATACGCATCGAAAATCCACCGCGCAAACGCCACTTGCGCTTGTTCCAGACATGCCCGCTTTCTGTCCGAGTCGGGCGGGTCAGGCTGGGGGGCAGCACTCGTCCATGCAAACAGCGTGCAAAGTTCAACTCAGCAACGCGTCTGTGTCCGCCTTCCTTTTCCTCGACCGCAAACGTATGCATGCCGTGCGCATCACGCCCAAGAGATTGATCGCGCATGATTTCCTCCTCGTGCGCAGGCTCCAGCTTGCCTGTCTGCATGACTCTAGTGAGATGTGCGCCTGCCTTCCCGCAGTTTTCTGAAGGTGCATGAAGCTCGCAGAGCGGCCAAGGCGTATCGCAGCATGGGGCGCTAAGCGCAGTTGCAGAACCTTTTGGAGTTCTGATGCCGCGCTTCCATCCTCACGATTCTCTCTTCATCGCACAACCTTGTCGGCTTTTTTTTGGGGGGAGGGGGGGGGCAGTGGGCATTCCTGTACTCGCGGCGGCGCCAATGGAGCCTTCCCACCATTTTCACGAAAGAGGCGCAGCAACTCCGCTTCACTGATCGCGAGGTCCTGCGGCTCCGAGACACCTGCTCGTAGCTCCTCTCTTCCCGTGGAGGACCGCGGCAACGACATCCCGCGTGGCCACGTCGTTCATCGAAAGATGGCGGCCAATACCCCAGGTACCGCCGCAGCGTTACGTACGACCTGTCCTGCACGTCGGCTGGCCCATTGGGGGTGCGCTGTTTGCCATGCGCCTTGCTGCACCTTTTCTCGCTGAGGGAAGTCCGCACCGCTGCCCCGACGCCTGCATCGCTTCGCGCAAAAGCCCGTCCGCATGCCAGAGGCATGAAAGCGCGTTCGCCACCCCCACGGTTCGTCCTTGATGTCCGAAGAAGCCCGCCGTGCTTTTCCTTTTGTGCTGTCGAGATCTTGGGTGGCCATGTGGTGTGTGCCTTTCCGTTGCGCGCTCAAGGGGCGGTGGGGGCAGAACCATCCGCTGCTCCTCGCAACGTCACGCTCCCAGCCCTTGGTGCCGTTGTTTCTTTCGGGTGCGCCGCGGAGCACCCTTTGTGGGGGGAGGGGGGGCCCGCCCCCGCCGGCCCACGACCCCCTTTGCGACGGCGGCGAAAGCCACAGGCTTGGCACGGGGGAGGGGGTGGCTGGTGCGTGCGGATGGGCCGCGGGTGGGGGTCGGGCCCCACCGCGTGGAGACCGCTGCGCCCGTTCGGTTCCTTCAGGGGGTGATTCGCCGCCGCTTCTTTTTTTGCACTATTGGGCCTAACCGAGCAGCGCGCCCTTTCCGATCGTGCGCAGGCCCGCTGCCGCTTTCTTGGCCATCCGTGCCGCTGTGCAGTGGCATGTGCTTCGCCCACCCGCTAGAAGGGGTCGTTCCTCGGGCCGTTGTGGTTGGGGGATGTCGGGGTGCCTCCGCGCGGTGGAGAGGGGGGGCGGGGGCGGCTGGCGCCGCTCGCTACGTATGGCGGGTCTGAGGTTGGGACTCCCCCGCGTAAGCCCACGCGCGGGTCACGGAGATCCCCCGAAAAAGCACCCCCGCCCCGCCGGCGGGAAACGGCGTCCCGACCCACCCCCCAGTCTTTTCGCTTGGCAGTGAGCATCGGCGCCGTGGCCGCCGGCAGATGGCACAGGTTCCGATGTGTCGCCTTCCTTTCATATTTGGCGGTCGTGCCCGCCAACAAACGGCGCGTGTTTCTCACCATGCCTGCCGCCACCCTTTTGCGCTGCCCCCCCCCCCCCCGCGTCGTTTCCACCACGGCGTTGGCCAGTACGGCTGCGAGCTGCCCATGGAGCGTGCTCGCAGGCATCCGTGACGCCGGCAGCCCAGCCATAAACGCCCGTGGTTCTCTCGGGGTGGTCTTTGGATCTAGCGATTCAATCCATAAAAGCAGCCAGCACAGAGTTTCTTCAGCGTGGGCAAATTGCATTCTTGCCTTCCCCGCGCCTGTCGCGCGCTAGGGCCCTTTGTGGTGATAATTTCAGGCGACGAGAAACTGAAAATGTGGCTCATATCTTATAGTGCGCGTGCCTCAATGATGCCAAGTTCTTCGACCTCAGGCTCAGCCGATCCCCGCCCTCGGGTGGGCAGTGACCCAGGCATCCAATGACGGCGTGGGAACGTGGGAAAAAAACCGCGCCCATGCAGTGATCCTCTCGCGCCATTTGCGCCGCTGAGGCATACGACGGCAGCATCGGAGGCGCACCGCGAGGCACCAACGGGGTTCTGAGGCATGCGTGCCCGCAAGGCCGAGTCGAGCTCGACGTTCTGGGTCTGGCCTTACCTGAGGTCACCGCTGACGAGCCCCGGCCGTCGCTCTGCGCGGCTTTTTCGCTGCATCGAGGGGGCGCAGGCGGCGCGGATGACGCGGGCAAGCCTTGATCAGCCAGCCCCCGTCCCCTGTCCTGCGACCGCTCCGCCAAACCCGGCTGCTGGAGCAGGACAGGCGCGCACGTGTGTTGCAGGATGATGTGGCTGCGAGATCTCGCTCGTCACTCAACGCGCTAATCCAATGGTCCACTTCCGAGCAAGTCCGCCTTCCTTACCCGCTGCAACTGCGCACGGTTGGGCCTCAAGACCGCGACGGTCTCATCCGTAGTAAACGCAGGCTAAAGGAAAAGACCAAGAAATTTGGAATGTCGTTCAGCTGGAGATTGTACAGACGACCCACCGCGAGCACCACAAACGCGCGAATGCGAGTGAGCGTAAAACATCCGCCAGCGCGTCTCGCCTCCACGTCTCTTTGCAGGAGAAGCGAGCGAAACAAGCACCAGGAAATGAAGGTGCACAAGCAGAAGAGCGTCAGCTGCTGTCCCCTTGCCAATCCCACTCCGCACTCGACCGACGAGCCCTCATTTTCTGGGCTGATCCGTCGGAGGGGAGCCGCCAGCGAGGCTAGAAATGGGAGCAAAGAGACGCCTAAATGAGCGAGACGGTGTGAAGCGAAGGGAAGGGAAAGGAAAGCATAAAACGATGTCACCACCGTCGTGTTGTGCTGGTGTGTTGTTGTCCTCCGTGCTATTTTTTGTTTCGAAAATTTCAAAAGCGGAGAGGGGAAGCACGCCTGATCAGCGAGTGTGTGGCGGCGGAGTTGAAGAAGTTCAGGACAGTACACGCGGCGACGCGTCGACAGAGCGGCCTATTCCAACAAAGAGAGAAAGAGAGGCCAAGAGAACAACGGCTGTACACAGTTCAAGGGAATATCAAAAAAGGGTGCGTGAAATGGCGAACAGTGGCAGTAAACCAGAGCATACGGAAAGAGCCGCGTCCTCCGTCTCGGCGCAGGTGCGCGGAGATGAAAAGAGAGAGAGACCCTCCGAACAAATATGCGAAATATATATATATATATATATATACGACGCGTATGTAAATGGAAACGAGGCGAATCCGAAGCACACAAAAGAAAAAAAAAACAAAAAAAAATCAGAAGGATGCTTCACGTGCGGTACACGCACACAGAAACACGGGGCAGGCACTGACAGGCACGCGGGCACCGGCTCTTTACATGATAGGCCCTCGGAGAAAAAAAAAGAATGCACCGCGCCTCCCTTAGCACAGAAGCGCGCGCCACAGCGCACAGGGAGGGGCACGGCAATGCACATCAATCGCGAAAATAGAGCCACCGAGGATACGTGATCACATGCAACACGAGCTGGCAGCGCAATACAGACAAAGAAACGTACATCATGGAGGGCACAACACAGCAAGACTTCGCGCGTGTTGGGGAGGCGATGGAGGGGAGCATCAGGGACCAAAAGAGGACAGAGAGAGAAAAGGCCGAGCGCATGCACATGGAAAGAAGCAGAAGCAAGCGGCATAATGCGGCAGCGATGAAAGACTTGCGGTGTGCGCAGAGGCCGGCAAGCACACTTCACTTGAAGAACTGAGCGACCCGGGCAGCAACAAAGAAGCGAGGAAGACAGAAGGTAATGAGGCTTCTACGGGCGTGTTCGTTCTGGTGATGCGCGCCCGACCAGTGGCGTGGCTTCCACGATGAGGAACCACTTCAGCTTCGTCTTTCCAACGTCCGTCCCTGCCCTTCTCCTCTTCCTCCTCCTCCTCAATCTCTGTCGCTCCCTCCCATCATCGTTTTGCCCAGCACTACATAAAAAAGATTCGCCACGGCGCCATGGTAAATCAACGTGAACCGGCAGAGCGTTGTCTTCTACGGCGTTTAGTTCAGATGTAATCGTTAAGGCCGTAGTAGTCCTGGATCTCCTCCATAAAGTTGCTATTCAAAAGGGATTTGCTCATCTCGTTCACCGCGCTGTCTCCACAAAGACGGAGGAGGTCATGAGGTTGGAGCCTCCGACAGCAACACTTGTCTGCGCCCCAGAGGTGCGCAGGCTATGAGCGGACCCACGCGCGTCGGACGCGGACATGACCTCGGCCTCGCTTCGGTCGATCCACTGGTAGCAGTAGTCGTACTGCTCCCCCATGTCCGCCATCGCCGAAGAAAACAGCCCCACACAGTAGCTGTAGTCCGGCTCTGCCTCGAAGCCGAGGGAGCGCGTATACTCGACGTAATCGGCGAGCTGATGGGGATAGCCCTTGCACAGCTCCGCCGGCGACGTGGCGGTCTTGACCTCGCGAATGCGCTCAAAGCGTGCATCCCTCTTTGGTGATTTGAGCCCCTGCCAGGGTAGGTGGCCGCGCGCGAAGTAGGCAAGCAGGTAGGAGACGGATTCGAGGTCATCGCGCCGAGACTGTTGAATGCCCCGGTGTGTGTTGATGCTAACGTAGCGTGCTGTGCCAGTCAGCGACTTGCCCTCCGCGTACAGAATATGCTTCCCCGTAGAGTCGCGCCACGCCTTGGAGAGACCCACGTCGATCACGTACACGATGTGGGAGTTGGCGCCGACGCCCATGACGAAGTTCTCTGGCTTGATGTCGCGATGCAGGAAGCCGACGCTGTGAAGATACTGAAGCCGCTGAATGGCCTGGATGCCGATCATGCAGACCGTCTTACAGCTAAACTTGTGGTGGCACACGTCAAAGAGGTCATCCAGGCACGGGCCGAGAAGGTCCATTACCATGACCGTGTAATCGCCCACGCGACCGCAGTAGTAGGACTTTGGGATGCCGACAGTCACCGGACACTCGTTCAGCTTTTTGTAGATTCGGTTCTCCAGGTTGAGGTGCGAACGATGGCCATCCTTCGTCAGCTCCATCTTCATGGCAACAGGGTGGCCGCTGTTCAACTCGACACCTCTGAACACCTCACCAAAGGCGCCACCGCCCAAGCGCTCCTGAATGCGGAAGCGGCCGCCGATCAGCACATCCTGGGCACGCTTGCCCCTTGTGCCCATGGCACCGTTGTTGGCCTCGTCTTGGTCGTGTTTTTGAAAAGACGCCTGCATCGCGCCACCGAGGAGAGACCGACTCGAAGAAAAATATAAATAAATAGATCAAGAGCAACCTGCAGAATAGCGAAGGGTTGAAGAGGACAGCAACGCCACGTACCACTCACACGTCGACGGAGAGAGAGAGACAGACGGCAACGATAGAGGTGAGGGGCGCATTGAAACGGCACAGCATTTCATAAGATGAAGAGAAGCGGCACGTAAGCGGGTGTCATCACCTGCAAGGCGCGCGAGAAAGCAGGCCAGTAGACGCAGCACGGACTCCAGACGGGAGGGCGTGCATGGCTGTGAGGCGCACGGACGCGGAAAGGAGGCCTCACAAAGAGAGTTGGGCAGGCAAAACACGGCGCCCTGGTGCATCCCCGTGCCTTCTCGACCTCTTTTTTTTTCGTCGTCTTTTTTTTCCGATTTGGTCGCATGTTTCGTTCAGCGGCAGCTGCACGAAGGCGCGCTTGTCGATCATCGATGCCCATCTCCTGCTGAGGGGAGCACCAGCATGTACACTGAAGGACAACGCCACAGCATTGGTGCAGTGAAACAGAGAATAAAAGGCAGCAGCGAAGGTGTCGAAGCAGAAGGGGTTGAGCCATCCTTATTTTGCTGTCCGTTTTTCGAGTGGGCGGCAGAGCGGCGAGGGAGGGAGAGAAGAGCACCCGCCCCACAATAATGGAAGAAGAGACGATGAATGAGGAAGCACGCCGCCTGCAGCACTCGGTTGATGTGCCGCGGCGTTGCGCAGGGATGATTGGAACTCGTCTAGAGAGTACCGTGGCAACGCTGTGCGGAGACACAAGTGCGGCCAAGCCACTCTTCCTCACCTGCGGCTATTCCAATGTGTACGAGGGCGCGACAGGCAACGAAAAGGTGATGCTGCCCTCAGGAATGCTGTAGCCCAGGGCCCCACGCAGCTGCCCGTGAGTGATGACCCGAATGAGCTGACGCTCCAGCACGAAGCGCTGCATTTTGTACATCTCGCGCTCATCGACCGCGAAGTCGTATCCCCAGCCGACGTACTGGTCACAGTTGGAGCAAAATACATCGCGCACGCGGTGCAGCCCCGTCATCAGCTGCTTCTCCTCCTGATGACCGTAGTAGGTGTTCTCGCAGCGGGAGACAAGGAAGGCTTTGCCGTGGCGGCCGCGAAAGTTGTCGGAGACGATGTCCTCGGCAACGCAGAGGTGAGCGCCACAGAAGGCGCAGCCAAAGCCGCCCTCGCCGCCGATCGGCGCAGCGAGGCGCGTGCGAAGACGTCTCACCATGGCAGCTGAGAACGCGGTCCTTCACGAGCTCCCAACAACCACAAAAAAAAAGGAAAGTAAACGTAGAAAAAGATGTAGGAAAAGTCCCCCAATAGCGAAGCGACGGTGCACACGCAGCGAGATCCACTGAGGAGACGGCCGCCCTCGTCTGTCGCTGTTTTTCCCTGTCTCCCTCTCTCGCTCGTGAAGGCGACACAACTACGCTGCTAAAGCAGAGGTGAGCGAACGTGTGCAGCGATGCAGGCATTGTCGACGGATGTGCCATATGCGCAGAGGGCAACAGCAGAAGAGAACAGAAAAACAAGCAGATGTAGACATTGTTGAAGTGGCGGCGACAGAGGAAAGATGTCAGCATGGGCGCGTCGACATCCTCTGCGCAAGTGGGCGCGGGGTGGATGGGGGGCGAATGGTGGCCCAAGGGGGGAGGGCGCACACCGCAGACGCTGCTTCTCCATACATTCATATACGTCACCCTGCCGCTTACAATCCACCGAACAGCGCGATGCCACTCACCATCACGTCGTGCAAAAGGCCGAGCAGAGGGGAGAGGTGGCCGCATGCATGCTGCACGTCGGAGACGCACAGACGTGCGTGCAACTTACACGCAACGGAAAAGGCGGTTCGCTTTCAGCTATCCGTCTTGGTCTTCATTCTTCCTCTGTAGGCTTTTTTTTCGTCACGCCCTCATGCGACACTGCACTGCGCGCTACACACGCAGGTACGCGCGCGCGCACAGCTTACAAAAAAAGGGCTGCCGACGCGTGCATTATTTTACGTGCCCTTCATCTCCTGCCCCTTCATCGACTGTCACCACAGCTCAACCGGCCTGAGAGAGCGCGTAATGTGCGAAACGCGTGAGGAAGAGAGGGGAGCGCAGCGGCGTCCGATGCAGCCCCCTCCCTTCCCAGCACCACGCAGAGGCGCTTGGAACCGGCTCTGCGCTGTCGCTCAGCTCACGCGAAGAGGCGAGACGACATCTGCAGCGGCACATGCGCAGAGGAGGGCAGTGGTTGACCGTTCACTAGTATGCCCTTGGGGTTCGGATACGCATGGTTCAGGGTGAGCTTCAACGGTTCCTCCTCCACCCCCGGGCAGGCGACAACGTTGTGAGTAATGGTCTCGACAGGAGTCGTCACGGGATAGGCAATGACGTCGCCAATCTTGAAGCACGCAGGGCGCACCTCGTGCAAGAGCAAAAGCCCAAAGTCACCCTTGCCATCGGACACCAGCAGCGTGACGGGCTGCATCGTTGGCTCCGTGACTATGTCTAATACACCAACGACCTTGGCGGAGGTGCTCTGCGTGTACTTTTTGTGGGCCTGCTCGATGCGGGTGCAGATCCGCTGAAAGTCACGCTTGCCAATGCCGCTGGACGTCCTCATGCGACTCTGCGCACGCAGCAGCACCTTCGCGTTTTCCTCCGAGAGGTGGCGGGTGCCCTTGAGGCGGTCCTTGTCGAGGGCGTGCGCCTTCCAGTAGTCCATCGCTGCGGCCCCGAAGTGCCCCAGAAGGCTTTCCAGCACGGCCTTGTTGTAGGGAACATCAGGATCCTCGGGGGACTTCCGCTCTGCCTGCTGCATCGCCGCCAGCGCCTTGCGCACGCCGTCGAACGTCATGCCCTCCAGCGTCACCTTTGACAGCAGCGACAGCGCCAGCGTGTTCCATGCGTCTGCGTCGTCCACGTTGGAGCCGACGGCAGCACGGGCCTTGGCCACGGCGTCCTCCAAGTACGCCTTGCGCTGCTCAGCCGTGACCCCCTCCTCACCGCAGCGGTTACGCTGGATTTGACTGTACTTGCACAACGCCTCGGTGTGCGCCGGATTTACGCGCAGCGCATTATCCAGTGCGTCGCAGGCCTCCTTGAAGGCGTTGCGACGGAGCAGGCACTCGCTGAGCTCGACCCACGTCGTTGCCGAGCCGGGTTGCAGTTTCAGAGCCGCATTAAGATCCTTCTCCGCCTCCCGCGAAACGCGTGGAAGCAAGAGGGTCGCTTGGCTACGAAGTACTAGAATTCGAACTTTAGTGGATGTGTCCTTTTCATTCTCAGGTGACGGAAGGCTTGCCAGGACACGCTCGACACCGGTGCGCACCGTCTCATTGAAGACGCGAACCCGCTTCAGGTCGGCCACCTCCTTCTCCAGCGCGGCAAGAGCTGCCATGGCGTGTGATGGCGACGGCTTCTTTTCGCGCGTACGTGCGGCTGTGTCTGATGTACGCGGTCTCTATTCTCTCTTTGGTTTGAGGGGTAGTCGAAGGACCACTGTCGTACCTCGAAGAGCAGTGAGTCGCGTGCGTCTGCACGACAGACGGAAAGGCAGAGAGAAAGGGGGGGCGACACCGACGCGCGATGGAGGCTCGACTAACCACTCGATGCGAGCACCCGCAGTAAAGACGAAAAGGCAGGCGAGTGACACGCAAGACTCTATGGGAGGTGAAGGATGTGAGGGAGGGGGAGAGATGTGCGGTTTTCTAACCCTTCCTAGGTGGATGCAAGGGAGACGCAAAGAAAAATCCGAAAAAAGATGATAGGTGAGCTGATGCCTCCCTGCGTGTAAGCTCGGCGTGTTCGCTGGGAGGAGGCTGGGCACGAGAAGGGAGGCGAAGAAGAGACGCGTATGTTTCTGTACTCTGCTGCTGTTATTCTAGTTTGTCTCTCTGTGCGCAAGTGTGAAAAGGGCACACACGCGTACGTGCATGCACAACGAGGGCAGACCAACAGAAGCGGCGACGCGCTTGGCAAACAAGCATATATGAGACTGGTGTGCCCGACTTGTCGGCTGCCTCATTGATGGATGTATCATGGGTGGCAGGCGAACGCACGCTCGCAAGCGAAATGGCACGGAGAGATGGAGAAGGAAGAACGACAGGCACAAAAAGATGCGGGAGGAGGAGAACAAAAGTGGAAGGAATGCACGGGTGCATTTACGTATATATATATATATATATATGTGTGTGTGTGTGTGTGTACGCGTGTGTGGGCGCGGGTGTCGGAGTGTACGCGGATGCACATCTCTCGCCGAGGAGAAGAGGCGCACCATGAGGATGGAGCAGGGTGGACAGAAACGCCCCAGGCAACGGTCAGCACCATCCTTGTTGAGGGAGAGGGTCTGTGGGGGCTCTATCGCTCCATTTCGCTTGGTAGTGGGCCCACCACCTGCCGGTGGACAGTAGGCAGAAGAGAGCAGTACGGTGAACGGAAAAAAGAACCAAACAACAAGCGCGGTCGACCGTCCTGCTCAGTGTGCGCGCGCGTGTGCACCTGCGCACCATCACCGCTCCTACAGGGCGGCGGTGTAGGCTAGTACCACCGCCTCGCCTTTTGGCGTCGTCACCAGCGTCTTTTTGCGGCAGCTGTTGGCCACGCGACACAGTGAGAGGAGGGAGAGCGCCGACAGAGGCGAAGCAAACTCGTCGACACGCCACGCCAGCGCCACGCCGTGGCTCCCGTCCACGGTGTCGGTCTCGTATACGTGTGCGTGACAGCCGTACGTGCGGCGCGTCGCCTCATCTTCCGCAACGGAACGGCACACCTCCGACCCGATACGGCTCGGGGAAGCGCAGCGATATCGCAAGCTCAGAAGCAGACGTGAGAGAGAGGAGGCTGGAAGAGACGCCGCATCGGAGGCGCTGCAGCCGGCTGCAGAGGATGCGTCGTCCGATCCATCCTCTCTTGGTCGCTTGCGCACCAGGAGGGAGAGGTAGGTGCCCATGAGAGCGAGGGGAACGGCTGCGTCGTGAAAGGACCCGGAGATGGTGTCGCCTGTGCGTGTGCGCGTTTGTGGCTGGGCCGGAGAGGAGAGAGAGAAAGGGGCGAATAGCGTGTGGTGGCGCAACGGTCATGAAAGCGGTTCGTACGCCTGCTTACAATGATGTGCCCATGCCACAGCAGCTGCGGCACTGGCCCAAGTGGGGACAGCAGCGATGTCAAGAACGAAGCAGCCCGGTAGTGTGGTGCTCCTGCAGGGAAGGATGGTGGAGAAGAGGATGTGCATGAAAAAGCAAGAGAGGTGAACGTCAAGAAATGCAGTTCCTGGGCCAGGCGCCATGAACCTCCGCAGGATCACGGGTTACCCGGGTAGGCCACAGCCCACCGTGGTGCAGACTGCTACGAGCGTGCTGGGGGAGACACACTGCCGCGTGGTCGATGGTCTCACGACACTCTCACCTTTTGTGAAGATAATGTGTGTGTGTGTGTGTGTGTGTGTGTGTATGCGTAGAAGAGAAGATGGGAACGCGCGGTGATGATGGGGTTATTCACCGCGGACCTCTCAGGGCGCCTCCAACTTGACGCCCACGCTGCATGTGCGCTGCAGGCTAAGTGGAGAAGAAAACAAACGTGGCCAAGAACGCCGCTCGCAACTAGAGAGACGTTAGCGACAAAGAGCGGTCGCGAGATGCGTCAGCGCGTCTCTTTCAGCGTGACAGCTCACTCGGCGTCCCCGTTCGCGTCGTGCTGGGCTGCTAAGGACTGCGCCTTGTACATGTCCGCCACCTGCTGTGCATTTGTGGCGTCTGCGGGTTTCTTGTCCTCGCGCTGGCGCAGGTAGCGAGGAAAGCGCAGCGCGATGCCTTTGTTGGGGTCCACAAGCCCCACGGCTGCCTGATGAACTGGTGACACTGACAGGTCCGCCGCCTTCACCTCCCACACCTGCGCCTCGGTGAGCCAAACATCCGGCTCCTCTCCACCTGCGCGGTAGTAGCGCGGCTTTTCGTCCACCACGAACGGCTTAAGGGACTGCGTGAGCTTCTCCAGCTCTTCGTCCTGGAAGCCGGTGCCGATTTTGCAAATGCTCTGGTACTCGTCCGCCTTCGGGTCGTAGCACGCCAGCAGGAAGCCGCCAAACACGCCAGTTCGCTTGCCCTTGCCGTAGAAAGCGGCGATGGGGACAAGATCCAGCGTATCGGTGACGCCGTCCATGTAGTCCTTCTTCAGCTTCAGCCAGTAGTGCGAGCGCTTGGCGGGGGTGTAGTTGGCCTCCTCCTCGAGCGTCTTCACCATTAATCCCTCGCAGCCGTCCGCGATGGACCTCTCCAAAAACGTTTGCACGTCCTCGACCTTGTCCGAATCCAAGTACGTGGCAAACAACAGCTTTGCCGGGAGGGGATGGATGCACCGCCACAGCAGCTCGCGGCGCTGCTGCAGTGTCTTATTCAGCTGCGGCTCTCCGTTGAAGTACAAGATGTCAAACACAAACACGCAGACGGGAATGCTGACATCCTCCTCTGCAATGTTCTTTCGGCCGCGATGCTGCAGCACTTGGAAGGCCTGAAGGGCCCCGGTCTCCGGATGCACCGCCACAACCTCCGAGTCGAGGATGAAAGACTGTACTTCGACGGGGTCAAAGACCTTTGGCAGCATCGAAATGACGTCCGGGTATTTGCCGGTGTGGGTCTCGGAGTTGCGGGAAAAGATATGGAAGCCTTTGCCTTTGTCATAGTGGATCTGCGCGCGCTCACCGTCGTACTTGTACTCCGACGTGAACTTCTTGCCCTGCAGACGGTCCAGGATGACGGTGATACTGCTCGTCGGGTACGCTAGCTGGGGCTTCACCGGCAGCCCAGGCCGAATGGACAAGTCCTTTGCATACTGCTTCGCGATGGAGCTACCCGGCACCAAGGTCATGAAGCCGTTCGCAAGCACCGCGCTCAGAACCACGTCGAGACTCGGCACCTCGTAGAAGATACGCGCGAGACTGTCGGCGCCGGTATTAAGCAGCGTCTGCAGCTGCACCTCGTCCATCTTGTGCATTTGCGCGCCACCGAGGAAGTGAAGAGCAAAGGCGTACCCCACAGCTGCCAAGGCGGATGGCTCGGCAAGGCCGATGCGCATCTTCTGCTGAAGCCCACGCACAATCAAGTTCACCTCCGGGCCCTGTGCGTCGCGCAAAAGTCCCTTGATCAAGTCCGACCGCCGCCGCATCACATCCCTGCCGCTCATCATCGCGATCTCCTTGTATGTCTTGAACACGCTCCGAGCGGAGAGAGGCTTCGGCTTCATGAGCGTACTTTGCTTCTGCTTATGCATCTGCGCGATTTCCGCCAAGTCGCCGCTCTGCCGGTACTCATCTTTGGCTCGGGCCTCCGTCATGCCGCAGCACTCGGCCACCGCCTTCACCAGTACCGCATCACCGATGCCTAGCTCCACGCCCTCGTGCTGCGGCGCATGCTTGTTGATCACTAGGTACATCACCGGCACCAAGTCCTCTGGGCACCGCTCGATAACAGCAAGCAGCAGAAAGGTGAGCTGCTTCAAGCACTCAAGCCGCGAGCCGGTGGCGCTGATGTCTGCCAGCACGTCCACAACTGCCGCAAACGGCACCGGCTCCGATGCACCAGCGGTAGGCGGCGCGGCAGGAACCCGGGGAGGCAACCATACTGCCTCGAACGTCGTCACAGGATCGAAGGAGGACTCCTGGAAGAGCTTCGCCATGGACGTCGCCGTCGGCGGCGGCACCTCGGCGACCAGCGCCTTGTATTCTGCAACGTGTTGTGCGTAGTAGGCATTCGTTGACTCATTCCAGCTTGTCCGCAGACGAGAGGCGGCCTTCGAGGCCGGGGTGCTCGATACGTAAGAGCCCGCTACCTTTTCCTCCTCCCGGGGCCGCTTTCGATCTTCGCGATTTGCATCGGTGGCTGCCTTCTTGGCCTCCTCACGCGGGGCGTCGGTCCCGCTCGGCCCGCCTGCCGGGGCCTTGCTTGCAACGAAGCGATCGAAAGTGGTCTGACGCATAACGAGCCCACTTGCAGTGTATGCCGAGGAACGAGAGAGGTGCGCCTTTTGTGCTCAAGCGTCGTCTCTGTGCGTGATGAGAATGTGGGTGAGTCTATGAAGCGAAAAGAAGGGCAAGAGGCCCGCTGCACTCACTGCGCCCTACACGTGCGCGTGCTGGGGCAGGCGCTTTTGCGGCCCACCGAACGTGAGAGAGGAGGTGCGGTCACGAAGGGCGGCGTTTGCCCACAGTGCATCCGCGCTCGAGTGTGGATTCGAGGGTGTGCGCGTGTCCCGCTCCTGGAACCCTTCCACGCAGGTCCCGGCGGAGAGCGCGACGAAGGAAAAAGCAGGAGCAAGAAAAGGGTGCCCAGCTTGAAGCCGAAGGGGGCACACAGAGGATGGAAAAGGCATCGGCTGTCCGCTATGGAGTGCTCATCCACGAGTTGCGCGCTGCCGTCAGCCGTGAAAGAGAGAGAGCAGACAGCCTTGCTTGATTTCACCGTCGCATTCGTTTTTTCACTGAGACCGCGTGGCCTTCATTTGTGGCGCGGATCAGCAAAACAATATGCCGGCATCATCATCACAGGCCGGAGGCCGCAACTAGGGAAGAAGAGCACATCGAACCGGCCGCGCGCGCGGTGCGCCGACGCCTGTGTCAACGCGCCGAAAAAAAAAGCCGCACCACGCACGAGGGGTGGTGAGGACATTCGTTGGACAGCGCACCCACAGCAAAACGTCTGCGGTGATCGATATTGTACAGCGACGAATCACGGGGATCCGCCTTGTCATTGCTGGTGTTCTTTGCATGCTCATTCTTTAATAGAGGTAGAACAGGGTGGACAAGAGACACAGACGAGGAGAGTGGGACACACACGGCGAGGAGCTGGCAAACCACAAAAAGAAGCCAGTGCACACGCCAATACCAAAGAAAAAAGAGCATTAAATGAACAACACCCATCCGCCATCAAAACACCGCTTGAAGCATCGCTATTCGTACGGTGTTCTATTCGCCCATTCTCCTTCTGCACCGCTTCTTTCGCCTCCGGTGCACCACACATAAAAAGACAGAGAAGGCGAGCACCAAATCAGGCAACACAAGACAAGAAGCCAAAAAAAAAGGGAAAAAGACAAGGGAGATGGAGGAGACGAAAGCACGCCAACATGGGGGACGCACCGACAACACACACACACGCAGACACAAACCCGCGAGAGATGCACAATGGGTAAAAAAAAAGGACAAACCCACAAGAAAACAAAAACACAACACGCACAAAGCAGGAGCGGTCTCCAGCGCACACGGCAAGACGAAAATAAAAAAGAGGAAGACAAGAAAAGGGATGAGAAGGAGGCACAAATCACACACACACACGCAAAAAGCCAACAAACAACACGTACACCGCGACACAGGGATGTGCGGCAGCGCAGTTCCTCGTTTCTCCCGGATGCCCTCACCTGAACTGCCTGCTCCTGCTTCAAGCGTCAGTCAGCAACAGTCAGAGAAGCCCGCCTCACATAGTGCGCCGCGTTTATATCATCGACCGCCATCTTCACCATACACGCGTGCACACACACACACATACACACACAGAGTCATCCAAAGATACGGATAGAGGAGACAAGAGAAGACGGTCACGGTGCCGCCCCCACCACTCCCTCCCTCCCTAATCGATTACATCCTTTTTTTGTGTGCAACTCAGACTGGCAGACGCTGGCGCGAGGTGACTGTACACAGAGAGAGAGAGAGCGAGAAGAGGCCACCGCTACTTTGAATGTGCGCGTGTGCCTTTTGTGATGGGAATATCGCCGTGCTTGAAGGGCGTGGATTCGCCTGGACTAGTACAAGAAACGGACAAGAGTGTCAACTACAGCGGAGAGAGAAGTACACCCGCACCAACAAACGAAGCGAGACACGCACGCACGCGCGCACCAGCACACAACCGAAAACTACGTGGAGACGGGAAGCAACCAAAAAAAAAAGCAAAAAAAAAAGGAGATCTCTAAACCAAAGCGTGACGACGACGACCGGGGACAATGATGACAAAGAGAAAGACGGCAGTAACCGACAAACCAGCGCAGCGACTAGACAAAATACGAACACACACACACACACACACGCGCACAGGCACACACACACACACACACACACAAGCGATGGAGGGAGAGGGCGGACAAGACGAGAGCGGCAACAAAAAAGACGAAAATAAAACGAGAGACAAGGAAACAGACAAAGATGGAGTTAAAGAAGAAGAGGCAGGGGGTCCGCAGCCTGCGCACTTTTCGTGTCGTGGGTGCTTCTGACTGTGGGCAAGTTTGTGCTTCCGTGACAAGGAGCGCATACGTGGGTGCCTTCTGCCACCTCCGTACACCGCACGGTCACCCATCCAGAGAAGGACAACCCCCCCACCCACACACACACACACATACACACACCTCGCCCACAAGCGCTGCTTCTCCTTATGTTCTCTTCTCATCCACGGATCATCGATATCGAAAGGAGTGCCTGGCAGAACGGAAAAAACACAACAACACAACAAAAAACGGAGAAACGCTCCAGAGCAAAAGAGATCCCCAGATGAAAGCCGTCGGACACGGAGATGGTGAAACGAAGGGAGACTGGCAGGGGATCGTCGGAGGCGACGTGTTTGTGGGCCAAAACGTCACGCGCACGCATAGATGCAGATAAGCGCATAACAAGGGAAAAGATCTGAGAATTGCTACGGCTTGTAGTTAGGTGGGCTTAGTAAGCGTGCCCAGTCTAGGCAGGTAGGTGGGTTCTGTGGGTGCTCTGCCTAGTGGCGTCACCTGCAGCGGCGGCTCGAAGTCCTCAGCGGGCAGCGCATGCTTCTCGTCGTTTACTACCCCGGAAAGAAGGAGACAACGACCTCCCCCTGTTGCTGAGACGGGCGTGAACGACAAAGCGTCTAACCCACCCACTTCACACACTTACTGGAAAACGGCTTCCGTGCATACGTGCCTTTGTCGACGACTCCGGTCTGTGCGCGCTCGCTTCGTGATTCGCGTGCGCCCCATTTTTGCTGTTCATGAGGCGCTGGCACCGCTCAGTTCTCTCCTTTTTTTTTTTGCGAGAACCCTTATTCCCGAGAGAAGTGCAAACAAGCATAAGTGGCGGTGGTGGCGGGGAGAGAGAGGGAGAGGGGGGGGGGGGGAGGGCGCAGAGAGAGTTGAGAAACGATCGAAGCGACACAACACGCAAAATCAAGAGAAGAACATGGCGAAGAAACCAAAAAAAAAAAAAAGAAAACACGAAACATAGCCAAAAGAGCGCACAGCGAAGAGGAGAAAAGAAATAACAAGGGCAGAGAGCCGGTGGAAGGGGGGGGGACGTGGAACACCCAGCAGCGTCATGCACTCACACACTTTCTTGTTTGGCGAACACACACCTGGTCGCAGGTATACAAGAGAAAAGTAAATAGTGAAGCACAGACGTACGGTGTCTGTGCACGCACCTGTGTGTGTGTGGTAAAAATGCACAGAAGACACGGCGCCCCAGCGATCTGTGGGAAGGTAGGAGAGGGAAGGGGAAACAAAATCGAGGAGAGATACGCCCTTTCGCACACTGACGTGTGCTGCTCCAGAGTCGCAGAGAAGTCCCTCAGCCGTCGCCGACCCACCCTGTAGGTTGTCAGTCCGCCCATCCATATAGGGGGAGAAGCCTTCCGTATCGACGCTATGCTGCTTCCTGATTCTGCTTCCCTTGCACGGTCTTGGGCTGCTCTCTCTCTCCTGTGGCGTCTCACGCTCCGTCTCTCTTGAATGGCAGTGGTTTAGCTGGTGCCTGTGCGTCGGCGAGCGAGCGAGCCACAACGCATCGCGACCATCCCCCTCCCCCTTTTATTCTCCCCTCGCCGGAAGGTCCGCTCTACGTCCCTTTCACAGCAACGGGTGACGCCA
Source organism: Leishmania aethiopica (assembly GCA_003992445.1). Classification (NCBI taxonomy): domain Eukaryota; phylum Euglenozoa; class Kinetoplastea; order Trypanosomatida; family Trypanosomatidae; genus Leishmania; species Leishmania aethiopica. The sequence continues at coordinate 92,464 of RZOE01000018.1, forward strand.
AGGGTGGTGCCGCGGTGCCCTTATAACTGCACATGTGGCGCAAAGCGGCGAGATGGGGGAAATCCGTAACGCACGCGCGGTGCTGCCGGTGGCGTCGACAGCAACCGGGCGCAAGAGAACAACGGAGCAGGTAAAGGAACTGAGAAAAAATGCGATCCGCTAATCTGGTATCTGTAACGACTTGTATTGAGAACAGCAACGTGGTCAACGAAAAAAAGGGGGAGAGACAGCGGGTGTTCGAGCCCACCTTTGCCGCCAGTCGTGCCTCCCTCTCCCATTCAGGACTCCCTCTGCATGGACGCTTTGACTCCCCCTCACTGCGTCGCGCTTGTCCGCCCCCCCCCCCCCCACCCTCCCCCTTTTCGCGTTACCCCATTACAGGTGCCGTGGCCGCAGCGACGATAACACTGCACCAACAAGTCACCTCTGAGGCCCTCAATCTCAGTCAGCGATGCCGCAATCAAGGGACGCGTCCAGCGGAGAAGAGAGACGGTGCGAAGAACAGTGGGACACACGCACACATGATAAGGCTGAACTCGCAGAAAGAGAGAGAAGGAGGGGCGAGATGTCTCCAGCATGGCGCACACGAGACGCGGACACGGACGACCCACACACATAGACGACAAAAGAAAAAAACGGTGCTGACGCGAAAGCGGACGGTGCGCAGATCCATGCACCGGCGTCAACCTACACAACTGAGATCAGTGCAAGGAGGAGCAAAGGCGGGGAGGGGGATGCCAGCGGGCGGAGTCCAACGCACAGCACATACCAAAGAAGGTGGAGAAGCAGCTCCCAATCATAACAGAAAGAAAAGTAAGGACAAGCACTTCCTCAAGCACAAAGGCACACGCACACACGCCCACGCACACCATGAGCAACCGTGGTGGCGAAAAGTTGCAAACAAAAAAAAAAGAACGATCCCTTCACGTACGCACAAGAGAGACGAGAAGAGAGAGTGTTTCACACATACAGGCACAAGAAACCAAGACCACCAACTCATCGCCCGACAGGAGCAAGACAAAAACACAAAAAAAAACACGAACAAAAAAAAAAAGAACGACGACGCAGTCAGCGCTTAGTATACTCTATAAATTAATCAACAACAACCTCCTCTCTCCTCCCCCTCCTCCCCGCCCGTCCTTCACAGAGAAACAGCTGCACAGACACACAGAGGCTGGTGGGTGCTGGGACCGTCGAGACGTACGCGAGGGTGCACAGCGCCAGCACCGCGCACACACACAAGACAAAATAACATACACGCTTAACGCTGCAGGGGCAGCCTCCACAGGCAGGCGCGCGCACTAAAGAGCTGTTTCTCGACGTGATACGCACACGTCCGTGTTCTCCATCGCTTTTAAAGCGTAAGAAAAGGGAAGTGACCAAGCGGCGGTCGCCAAACTCTGCCTCGTCATCCGGTGGCGTGCTCACGGCATTCACCGTCTGCCACCTTTTTTTTTTGCTCTGCTGACACGCAAAGTGCATGGACCCAAATTTTTTTGGGTCCGCTCACCAACGTCGCGGTTGCGCGCTTTCTTTTTTCTCTCTTCTCTGCGTGGCCTAGTACATCCTCGGTGGCTGGTACTGCATCATGTTGGAGTTCATGCCGGGGTGCATGTTCATATTCATGTTCATGTTCATGTTGTTCGGCATCTGGCCGTGCATGTTGTTCATCGGCATAGGGACGTCCATCTGCGGATCCATCGGGCCCATGTCCATGCCCTGGTTCTGCGCAACGAAGAGGATGTCAGCCGTGGGAAAGTGTGCGACGAAGACATCGGGGCAGAGGCGCTCGCACGCCTGGCCAACCAGCTGCCGCGCAGCGTTCACCACCTGCACCATGTCGTACGACAGCGGCTCCTCGTAATTGATGACGCGAATCGCCTCGAAGCCCATTGTGAAGAACCAGAAGAGCGTTTGCAGGTCGGTGTCCAGGGCGTACATCTCAGGGAAGGTGGTGCACAGTTCCTCCATCGTGCACTGCGGGTTGCACAACACGTACGTCATCAGGAAGCCCGCAGAGAATTCGGCCGGAAAGTTGAAGGGAAGACGCTGCACAACGTTGTTGAACTGATCCCACGGCACCGTCGTCGCGCGGTTGGCGAACAGAAGCATGGCGACAACCTCGTGTAGGACGCGCAGGGTGCGGCTAAACAGACGAGAAATGACGCCGAAGGCGGCCATCTCCGGATCAAAGGGTCCCGACCACGGCCCGCATACGTTGGCGGGGATAATGGACACCAGCCGAGACGCAAAACGCACGCCCATGGGAATGGTGTCGTCGACGCGATTGAGCACCACCACCAACGGATCATCGTTCAGCGTGCCAGTGCGCATGAGCTCAATCAGCAGCACACCGTACTCGCTCAGCGTCGGGCAATCAAAGCGCTCGAGCGCCTTGCAGTACACGGACGGCCCGCTCGACTCCGCGCCGTCCGTGGCGTGCGTGAAGTAGCCTAGGAAGTCTAGGGAGCGCAGGTAGACGGCAGCCAGCGTAGCCTGGACTGACTTGTAGATGACCGGCTCGGCCACCGCGCAGCCGCAGAAGGACACAATATCGGTGAAGTAGACGTTGTCTGCGTCGCGCGTCGACTGCAGCAGCTCCTCCTCCATAAAGCTCCAGTACGCCAGGTCAATGGTGGGCGGGTTGCTCAGCTTGCAGACACGCGACTGTGACTCTGGCGCCTGCTGCTGCTTCTTGAACACGACATACTGCCGGATCCAGTAGAAGTCACTCGTCTTGGGGGCTATCGGGAACAGTTGAAAGACCACCTGCACGCGTAGTGGCAAGATCGACTCTGCGGCGCGGCGGTAGGCAGAGGTGTCGATGAGCGGCCAGTCATCCGCGAGTACCTCCTGACTGTGGATGGCGAAGGGCAGCGGCAGCAGCGGGCCACTCATAAAGAGGTAGAAGAACACGATAGGCATCGGGCTACCAAAGATCGGGCGAATCTCGCAGCGGCGTGGCCGGTTGTGCAGCGTCGACAGCGGCACCAGCTGCGCGTCCACGGTGAACACCGGTGCATCCAAGGCGCCCAAGTTGCGGCGCAGCAGCAGCTTTTGATCTTCGCTGACGCGGTGTTGCTTCATGAAGGCGTCTACGCGGGTCGGGTCGCGCGGAAGGCGGCAAAGGTCGTCGAAGGTCTCGCGGCGGTTTTTGACGCGGAAGAGGCGGTTCTTCGTTTCGTAGAGGGCAATGGCGCTGAAGTCGTCCTCGGAGAACTCGGCGTCGTAGCGCCGGCGCAGCGCGGCCATCATGGAGGCCTTCGACACGCAATCGAAGGTGCCGGAGTCGACATCGATGTTTGTGATCACGCGGTCGATGCCAGGGAAAGCAAGCAGCTCCAGCGACCCAAACGTTTCCGAGGTCATTGTGTTCGATGGGGCGAAGAAGGCAGAGATCTGGCTCCACGCTAAGTACGGCGCCCGCATCGTTTCCTCGGCAACCTCGCACAGCTTCCTAACGATTAAGCCCTCGACATCCTCCTCGATTGCAAAGCGCGAGGCGAACTTTTTCTGCGCCTCGGCCGGCACGCTGCGAACCGTCTTGTTCTTGTTGTAGGCGCTGTAGGACGCCACCTCCATCGGCGGGGCCGGCGATGTCGTGTCCTGGTCCTCCATCGGATGAAACCCGCACCCGTTGAAGACAAACATCGGCTTAAAGTCCGCGTCACAGGCCCGAAAGTACTCGCCCAGCTTGCGCACCATCTCCGTGTACTCGCTGATGACGGTGTAGGCGGACCACGGGGTGGAGGCAGTGAAGATGGTGAGGGGGCCGGTGACGTGCACGTCTTGGACGACGTCGTCCAGCACACGGTTGCCATCGAACACCATCGAAACCTGATTTGAGTTCGGCAAGCGGCGCAGTTCGCTGAGCTTTAGCCCCTTCTCCTCGATCTTGTTCTCCGTGACGAAGCTCTGGATGGTCGACGCCATCGACTGCTTCGAGTGTGGGTACATGGCACCGCGTACAGATGAAGGAGGTGCGAAAAGAGAACGGACGCGACGACGCACGCAAGGGGCACCTATGTGCAGAGAGAAGAGAGGAAAAAGAAAGTCTAAGGACACAGACGGTATGGACACAAATTCGTCAGTTCAGCTCAGCTCCACGCTAGATGTGGATTCGATACTCCGTGCGCTCTCGCTCGCTAACTCTATGAAGGCTCCTCTGAACCCGAATTACACCACGCTCAAGACGCCGATGTCACCAGCGCACACACGCGCAAACAAGGAAAAAGGCGGAGGCGAAACAACAACAAAACAGAAGAATTTAGTAGCGAGAGAAATCCGCGGCGACGACGACAGCAGCAGAAGAGGGGATGTCTGAAAGGCTGGAAGAGTGTAGTCACCAACGCAATGACTGTAGGAAGATAGTCAGCTGCACCCACAAGCACAGACCGCGAGAAAGACCTGAAGAGATGGAGTTACTCTGTGTATGTAGTTCGCTGTAGCCTCCTCGTACGTCCCGCAACGCTCGCGTGCCGCGTTGCTGTTGTTGCTGTTGTTTTTGGTAAATGGACGCGCTTAACCAGCAGAAGGCGGCGAAAGAGTCGAAGGCGGAAGAAGAAAGAGAGAGGGGACAAGAATTAGGCTGAACTATCCAGCACCGAGTGGCGAGAGACGAAACGACAAAACAAAACAAAAGAAAGGATAAACCTGCAGATCTGTCCCGCAATGACGCGTGCGGGGGTGCGGTGCAAGGCCGATGTACGCAAGAAGTGCGCAGCGTCAGAGAAACAGCGTGTGCACGACGCGGTAGACGGCAGCACCGACAGAACGCGCACGGTGGAGTCGTGTGCGGGGAAAGTGGTGCGCCGGGAGTTGAGCAACGTGCATGCACGCAGGAGCAGGTGAGGAGCCCGGCCAGTAAGTGAGGTACGAGGAGATGGGAAGAAAGGCACCAGTAGAAGAACGGAGAGGGGTGAGGAAGAGGGAGTGAGATGGAGTCGAACAGCATGCGCGTCGGCGCGCGCAGAGTGTACACTACGGGGGCACTAGTCGCCAAACGCGGGGTCTCGAAAAAAGGGGGCAGGAGGTGCATAACAATGCCCCTTCCCCGGCTTTCGCTGCGGCTTCACAGCGGTCACGCCGAATTCCATGAGCCACCATGAAAACACACAAACCAAGAGCGTGCGTCAGACGGGGGCAAAGCGGGGAGACGGGCCCAGGCCCCTTCCCCTCGCAGCCGACCACTCGCCTTGCTTGTGCTATACCGGCCCTGGGCGCTGTGTCGCGTCAGCACAGGCTCATCGCTGCTGTGCTGTTTTTTTTTTTGGGGGGGGTTCTTTGCTCTTTTGCGAAGATGCAAGCAGCCAATGCATTAAAAGCATGCTCTTCTGCGTCCGCCTCCACCCCACCTCCCTTTCCCTCGCTCCGCTATACGCTGCAGCCGTCCGCACCGTGCACGTTGTCACAAGCACGCCGCGCTAGTGCAGTGCGAGGAGCGGTCAGAGGGAATAGGGAGGAGGGGGAGGGGCCAGGCTCCGCGTCGGTGGTGCGCGAAGGGCTGTAGAGTCGAGACAGCGACGAGAGAGAATCATTACACACGAGCCTAAACAATGGAAACAGAGGCGCTGGGCGCGTTCGAGAAAGGAATGGAAAGGAGCAAGCTCAGGGAGGTGCAGCCCATACATTCGCGCAAGCGCAACTTTAAATAAGAGAAAGAGAGAGTGCGTGTGTATGTGGGTGTGTACCCGGCTGGTTTTTGCGCAAGTGTACGTACACTCGTGCACAGACGCCTCCGTGGAGGCAGGAAGAACAGAGTCGAGCACATATAAGAGGCTCTCATACAATAACGGCGCTGACTGACGTTGAACAGGACAACGCTAATCGCGCCACTGCGTCACTTTCGACACGCTGCGCCGAGCTCGGACACATGGCACAACCAAACACGCGCGCACACCCGTGTGGAGTGAGAGCGGGGGAAGCATCTAAAACATATGCGCGACGCCAACAAGACACCACTCACCCCATCAAGGCGACACACGCACTCGCATACCTCCTCCATGATCCCCACCCAAGCGCTTCCGTCGAGTAGCTCGCAAAGGCTGCCGTGGGCGGAGCGACGCCGGCTCACGTCACAGTAGCCGTCGATTCCAGCGACAATGACGGGAGCAGCTCACGGTACGATGGCATGTACACCTCCCAATGGAACACCAGCATGTGGCGCAGTAGTTGAACCTGCTGCTTCAGCGTGCCCGTCACCAATCCAAGAGGCGCCACATCGTCGGTGTTCCTCACCAGCACGGCCTCCATGAACTGCAGCACGCGCCGCTCAAACGTCACGTAGAGTTGGTCCTCAGTGTTGGTCATCTTGTCGACTGTTGACCGCACCGTCTGCTTTTCGGTGTCTGTCAGAGTGACTTTCGGGGCAACCGCCGCAAGTGAGGCCTCGTCGTCGGGCGCAGCCTCCCCAAGATGTAGGTGGTACAGCTGACTCTCGACGAAGTCGATCACCGAGTCCTTGAGAGTATCTAGACGGATGTCCTCGGCGAGAAGCGACATAATTTGACTATGCAGGTGGCGAATGACGGCCGACACCGTCGCCGGCTTCATCGCGCGGCGCGCAAGCACGCTCGATATGGCGCCGTCCAGTAGCAGCAGCAGCGTGCATTCCTGCACCGTATTGGCTGCTTTGAAGATGATGTGCTTCTCGAAGTAGAATATCTCCGGCGGCAAGTCCACCCAGCGATCGAGACTCGTGTGCCGGCCACTGCGCAGCAAGTCCAGCGTTCCGATCAGCAGCGCACCGCGCACCCGTCGCTCCTCTGCCGTGACGGACGTCCACGCCTGGGGTACGCTCACCGAGGACCACAACAGCACCCGCTCGTCGTTGATGAAGCGCTGCAGGAAGGCGATTGAGCGGGCCCACTTGCGCGGCAGCGGCAAGCACGCAGAGATGAACTCTTGGATGTATTGCACAGCGTTCTGCTTCAGCGACGCGTTAATCATAACAAGGGAGAACTTCGCAACGTCCTCGCGCAGCTCGCGAATGGCCTCAAAAAGAAAAGCGAACGCGTTCGCCACGGCGGTGCCGACGTCAGGCGTGCAGCGCTCGATATCGTCGCAGACGGCAGACATGCGGGCCACCATAGTGGCCTCGCGCGCTGGAGAGCTGCACTCGATCACCTTTTCGCCAACGAACCGCACCAGGTTGGAGATGTTGCGCGCGTTACCGCGAGCTTGGCGCTGAATGACGTTCCAGTCCAGCACATCATGGAACTCCTGCCGCAAGCGCGGACGCAGGCGAGGTGGCAGCGCCTCCACAAAACGATCCTCCACAAGTGCCAGGAGGCCGAAGAGACGCTGCAGGTTCGGCGGGGTTGTGTTGAGGTCCGTGGCCAGCAGCTGCAGCTCTGCCTGGGTAAGGACTGCGGCCACCCTCGCCTGCGGCTGCTCCGGCTTGTCCTTGTCCGTCTCCATCTGCATGACCGCCTCATATGCCTTTTGAGCCTTGAACTCTTTCTGAAGATAGCGCTCGCGCCGCTTGCGCTCCTCGTGGTCGGCCGGCGGGCGTGAGATACCCCGCTCATCAACGTACCACCCAGACGGCAGCTCAGGCCCAGCACGCCGGCGCTCACAGCCGGACGCCGCCGCACCGCCTGGTGTGGAAGACCCCGCCAACGCCGCTGTCGCACCGCCGGCCTCGTCTTCGGAGGCTGTTGTGTTCGCGTCGAGCATTACACACGGAGGGGTGGCGTACTCGATCCGTGGCGTGGAGTCGTACGCCTCGATTTGCTCGACGCGCCGCTTGACATCGGCGAACTCGTCGGCGGTGCAGAGCCGGGAGAGCCGCTGATAGAGAAGCGCGGTGAATCTCTTTAGGTCTTGGTTGTCTGGATCTTTTCGGGAGTGCGCCACCGCCTCTACAAGCGTCGCGCGGGTGCAGCTCACTAGCTCGTCACGAGCCTTCCCGGTTTTGGGCGGCGAGGCCTGCGTGCTTTCATCGCCCAGCCGCGATTCTGGAGACTCTAAGTTGCTAGCGCTGTCTGCCGCCAGCTCCCGCTTAACCTGCCGCGAGTACTGCAGCCACGCGCTTCGCATCGACTTCAGAAGCGAGTGGCAGTAGGCGTCGTCTGTCGGAGATGCGCCGTACACCTTAATCTCGCGCACGACATCGAGCAAGTGGCGCGCACACTCTCCCGTCCACTCTGCGCTTCCACGGCTGCCGGGTGTGCCGGACATTCGCGAAAGTGTCGGCGTCCGTGCCCCATCAGCGGCAGCCTCTGGGGCCGCCGATGCCTGCGACGCAAAGTAGAACGCCAAGAGAAACGTGTGCGGATTCATGGTCAGCCGTCGCTGGGTCCGCACCTGCACCTCGCCGCCGACGCGCTTCGACAGCGGTGCTGGTCGCACGTACACCTTTCCGACATGCTGCTCCATCAGCCGAAGGGCATGCTGGGCAATGCTAACGAGACGCCGACGATGCGGCTTCCCGGTGAGGGGGCAGATGGCCGCGCCGGTGGTGCCGCACACGGTGCAGCTCCAGCTGTCCGTGATGAGAATATGCTCCACGCTGTCAGAAGACGGAGGTGTCAGAGGGTCGAGGGAGAGGCCCAGGTCCTCGAGTTGCTGCAGATCTGAGCTTAGCTCACGCATGCTATCGGAAATCCGCACACGCTGCTTGGGTGCTGGGGCGCCTTTAGGAGCGGCGGCGTCACCGCCGTCCCCTGCGGCACCTGCGCCGGTGGACATTAGTATGTAATAAGGGGGAAAGAAGGGAGACACAGTAAAGCGAGGCCGAGCGACACGAAAAAAAAATGAGTGAACTCTCGAGAGAAGAGAGTTGCGTACGCCCCGGTGGTAGGCGGAGGGAGCACGGTGCAGACAACAAAGGCAGTTCCTCTGCCAAGCGGTAGAGACGCGGTGGTCCCTCGGCAGGACTGAGCAGGCCCCTAGAGGATCGTCTCACTGGGTGCAAACACACTTACACGCGACGGACGCGGACAAGAGTGTCAAACAATCTAAGAAGAGAGATGACGTCAAACGTGAGTGTCAGGGTGGAAAGTTATGCAGCGCGGAAGGGAGGGGGCAAGAGAGGGGGTGAGGGCATGAGCACCGAGCGCTTGCTTCTGTGCAGCGGGAGAGGAGAGGAGAGGAGAGGAGAGGAGAGGAGGGGGGGGTGGCAAAGCGGCTGCGGTGTCGGGCAGGCACAGAAAAGATCGCAAAGCGAACAGAGGTGGCGAGGGCAGCAGCCTCGCTGGCAACCAAAGATGCGGTCGCCTTGCATCGGCCACCGATCTTTCCGCCGTGCCATCGTTGTGGTCACTGGGCATTTTTCCTCGACAAAAGCGCGACCCGCCGGTACCACAAAGTTTTTCCTTCCTGCCCCCCCCTCTCTCTCTCTCTCTCTGTGCGCTTCTCCACTGCTCCTTTTTGTCACGGCAGCGGTGGAGCGCGAAAAGGGGCGGGGTCGGTTGGCCGGATCAGCCGCACCAGTGGAAGCCATCCTCTCAGCGAGCATGCCTCCCCATACGGCAACTTCGAAAGGTGGTATCGCTTGGCAACCGTGACATGAAAAGACGTGTCATGATTGCGAAAACGAAGATGGAGAAGCACTCGAACATAACGAAACAAAACGAAAAACGCATCAAGGCAGCCAGAGTGGAAAGTAATGATGAAGGCAACGGAGCAGCGCAGTATGCGTGCGCGGAAAAGCCACTCGACTAGAAAGAGGAGGAAAGGAAGCACACGAAAGCGCACAACCGCTTCGGGGCACCGGCGTCGAGGTGCAAACACAAAAAAAAAGGCATCGAGAGACGTACGCAGATGTCTGCGGATTCACAAAGCACCGCCATAAGGCTCTCCACCATGCACATACATCAAAGAGGAGGGGGGAGAGGGGGGGGGGGCAAACAAAAACGTAAAGAGGCAACACGGATACCAACGCGAAGGCGCACGAGAGAGCCAGCAATGGAGATACCACCAGCACAGCAAGCAGAGGAACAAAAGCGGCAGCAATGACAACGCCTGTGGGTAGCAAACAACCCACCACCAGAAAGGGAAGGAAACAAGAAACGAGAGTGGGAGAGAGGAGGGTAGGCGGATGAGGAATGGCAGTATGATCCGTTAAAGCGGTTTAACGCCACGGTTCCGCCACAAACAGCACACCGAGACACTTCATCTCCCCGGATGTGCCGGCACTTACGCGAGCATGTGTGCACCCTTGTGCGTGGATACGACTTTCGACTCGCCCAACTATTGCGCTCTAAAGATGTCTCTGTGGCTCTGTCCATCGTTCATGTGCTCCTTCTGCGGGATCGAATGGGTTCCGCTTCTCCACCTCGCACGTCTACACCGGCTCAAGGTGACGCAGTTGCTATCTTCACCACGCATGCCCGCCAGCTCTTCTGCCCTGACCGTCCAAATTACGTGCCTCCTCCGCTGATCAACTCGACTGTCTCATCCTCCGCGTTGAAGGAGAAGCCGGAAAAGGAGGAGCAGAGGCACGGCTGCCTCGTCCTCGCCCACGTGCGAGTCCACACAGCGCTGCCCAGAGGAAAGCGGAGGGGAGAGAGGGGAGGGGGGGAGACACAGAGCGAGCATGGAGAAGGAGTAAAACAGAAGAACGCACAAAACCTAAGGAAAGAAATATGTGAGGCGCCATCCGTGTCACGGCGCCGCTCATTGTGGCCTTTCCCTCCCTCCCTCTCTCCCGTGGCAATTCTGCCTCCTAATGTCTACATAAAGGGCCCATCCTTCGTTGGGCGCTGTGTTACACCCCGTCAACCCTCCTCCGTCGCCTTCTCCCTCGTCACCGACAAGCAGTGCAACGGGCACACACACAAACACGCGCACAGAGGCATTTGTATAAGTGCGTATGTTGAGGCCAAGAAGTATAAACAGATAAACATGTGTGTGTGTGTGTGTGTGTGCCTGACTGCGGCTGTGGGGAGGGGGAAGGGGGGCAGCTGATAAGGCGGAGATGCAGCAAGCATCCTCGCATGTGGGCGTCGCCAGGTCTCGGCCTTCTACATCGCTTCATGCGTAGGGGGGCGGCGAGAGAGGACGATACACACACGTGCACGCCCACGCATGTCTACAGACAACTGCGCCGCTTCGCTCTTGTCCCCCGGCGCCTCCGTACACCAATATACGGCACACCTGCCCGGCCAGTATCTCGCACCCCGCATTAGTTGACCTCCCAGATGCGTGCCACGCCGTCCACGGAGGCGGTCACAATTGTGCTGCCGTCTAGAACGAGCCCACGCGTCAAGTCCTTCCAGGCATTCGCCTTCACCGCCACCGTGCGATCCATTTTACGCGGGTCCCACACGTACAGGCTCGAGCCGCTGCACGCTGAGATGTAGCGCTCATTCATCGCCACCGCCGTAATCACCTCGTTCAGCTGTCGCTGTGACGTCAAATGGAAGCCGTTGCGCACATCCCAGAGGCGCAAGACGCAGTCGAAGCCACCGGTCACGGCTACGTTACCGTGTGTACCGACGGCCGGCACCTTCTTGTTGTGAGCGTGAGTGATATCCGTCACCACGCAGTGGTTGGTGTCGATAAGTGTGCAGGCGCCAGTTCCGCCGCCGACGATCACCTGGTTCATCTGAGTGGCGCACATGGCTTGAATAGACGTGCGGCAGGCGATAAAGGAGCTGTTTTGCCGGTCTGAGTGCAAGACGCAGACAGTGGCGCTGAGCCCGCCGGAGAGCACCCCGCTATTCACGTCATTCGGGTTTGCGTACGTGACGGCGAACACGTCGTTTTGGAAGGAGGCCACGGACACCGTTGTCAGCTCCTGGTTGGCCAACGAGTAGTTGTAGATGACGCTCGTGCCGTCTTCACAGGCCGTGGAGAAGTCAAACTGAGAGGAGAAACTGACATCCCAGATGCACGCCTTGTGGGGCCGGAACTGGATCAGGGGGAGCCCGTTGCGGTCGATCAGGACTACGTAGCCGCTATTCGTGCCGATCGCAAAGCGGTGGTCGCGCACGTAGGAGAGAGAGATCAAGTTCTCGCTCGAGCTGAACGAGTACTTGGCCACGCGTGAGATGCCGTCGTGGGATGTGCCAGATTCCAGTGGAGGCTGCGCGCTCGCGCTCATCTCCATGAAGGTGCTCTTCTCGAGGTGCACAATGTTCACCTGATTCGAGATGCGCACCTTCTTGCGGGTTTTCGTGACCTCAGGCTTCGCGGCAGTCTCACTTGAGGTGACATCATCGCCTTGGATAGCCTGCTTTCGGAGCACGCTCCCCGATAGGTCTTCGCGAATGTCCACCTCCGCCATATTGTTGTTCTGCAGCCGGCTGCGAAGTGTCACGCTCCCGCGCATCAGCGCCTCGGGGAAGTGGGGATGCGGCTCACACATGAGCAGCACGCGAGACTGAGCGTGCATCTTGCCCGCCGCCCGGACCTCCATAATGCAGTCGCTAATCTGGCGCAGCAGCGTGATAGACTTGGTCGCCTGCTCCACGTAGATCCACAGTCCTTTCTCCAGCGACTTCTTCAACACCCCGCCGGCATTTTCGATCGTCTGCCGTGTCTTCATGCGAGCCACCGTATCAATGTACATGACCTCCGCCTTTGCCTTCTCGGCCGCCAAGGTAATGGCTAAGGCCGGATTGGCCCCCTCGCACATAATGATGACGCAACCGCCCGCCCCACACTTCACGGTGGCCTCATAGACAACAGCGGAGCTGTTCTGGGCCACACTATTATTGAACTCCGGCGGCAGCGGAGGGAGCGTCGACGGAGGCTTAAAGTTTGCTGCGTCGTCGTCTTCAGAGCTTAGATCAAATTCGTCCTTGGGCGGTGCGCCGAGCACCACCAGCACCTGCGATCGGTTGCTGTGGTGGCGGGCCTGCTCGCATCGGCCATCCCCTACCGGCACCCCGCCAATGGAGCGCACGACCATGCCCACCTGCAAGGCGGACAGCGACGGCAGGCCCGCGTCAACGCGCACGATGCGATTCGCCTCATCCAGCGTCACGCCCTTCGCGAATTCCTTCCCAGGCACGCTAGTGTAAACCGTGGCCATGATTAGCTAATCCGGTCCGCAATGTGTCCTCAGCCACACAACAGGCAAGAGAGCAGGGGGAGAAAAAAAAGACGGGGGGGGGGTGCTGCTGTTGTGCTTCACTCAGCCTGCAAGGCACGGGCGCGTGGAAGCGCTGCCTCACACGAGCCACGCCACGGCCGGTACGAGGACAGAGAGAGAGAGCGGTACGGTGAAACGCACGACCGCAGACACCACGAAGAGCGCCGCTCTGCGCGCAGTGGCACTGAACTAGAAATGTATATGATCGCGAGACGTGAACACACACGCAATGCAAACGCGAAACATACAAGTAAAAGAAAACAGCAGAAGTTTATAGCCACGTATGGCAGCTCAGAAGCGTGTGTCGACTGAGTGAGAGAGAGAGGCGCACAGAGAGGTATAAAACTAGAACGGCAGCAAAAAAAAGAACACGACAGCGAGAGACGAAATAGCGGAAGACGGCGTTACACACAGAGAGCCGACGAAGGATCCGTGTGAATCTGCGCGTTCCCACCTCCAAAAACAAGCAGAAGAAAAGAGGGTAGAGAGAGAGACGTCGAGAGGTGAGCATGACGCATTCCAAGACATGGTCCCAAGCGCTTCCGAGCGGGGCGAGTTCCTTGTTTCCGTGGAAGAGTATACCACTCTGGTATCCCTCCACTCGCGCGCTCCATACCGCAAGCGCCGGCAAAGCGATCCATGAGAATTCGGCTGTTTTCAAGTCCTCACCGGGTAACGCTACGCACGAAACAACAGACAGACGTATACCCCCCGTCCATCGCGCACGGGTCCCTGTCGTGGTGGGTAAGCCAGGGGCGGAGCGAGGCAAGAGCCAACGGCTTGCAACGACTCGACTCCTCGAGATCTGAAACGCGAAGAGCGAAATGGGGGCAAACAGAGGCCGCGTGGCGGGTGAAGCACGCCACGGGAACGGTGCAGAGTGTTTCGGCTCGTCGTCGTCGTCACACCATTTATCGGCCATCCCTCCCCCGCCTCCGTCCTTGGCGCACCCCTTCACGAGCAAAAGAGAAGTCGACGGCCACAGAGACGTCCTCACACACGAAGACCAATGCGCAGGCGCTTATCGGTTGGCATCCCCCGCGCTGAAGAGTATGAAAACGGAGGAAACACCGATGGTGACACAATGAGAGGTGCGATATGCCTGCGTGCGTAGGGGGTGGCGAGATGCACAACGGGTAAACAGGCCTCTGAGTGCGGAATAGGAAGCCGAAGCAGACGTAAAGCGATGCCAGCTACCACGACGAAGGCGGGTGTGCTGCGACCAAAGCCGGGTCAAACAACAGGGTGCATAGCAAAATTGCACAGACCGTCACAGAGAGCGAAAGGTAGAAACCACACACACGCGGACAGCCCGCCGCGCGAGCACAACCATGTGGCGGTGCCTGCGTGTGCGCACGTGTGCTGCAGACCCTTCAAATATGGGAAGCGCACATGAAACGCTCCCTTCTCGCTACTCTCGTTCCACCGTGCAGAGTTGCGGCAGCGCACCCTCTTCGCGGCTCCAGACGTGTATGTTTGGCCTCCAGTGTGCTCGCGAGGCGTGGGCAGCAGTCGAGGAGGCGAATGCCTCCCTTACGCGCGAACGACATAAAATAATGTTTTTTTTTCTTCGACGAAGGCAACGGCAGCGTCTTCCGTGAGTTGTGCGCATGCGCTTCTTCCTCTACTGCCCCCGTCCACGTCGCACAATTCGTTTCACGAGCAAGCAGCCCGCCATCGCAGTGTTGATTCGATGAAAAGATGAAGAGAAGTGCCCCAGACGTGCGCCGAACTAAGAAAAAAAAAAAGACGGCGGCGAAAGGATCGATAAAGCCGCCAGCACCAACGGTGAGAGGCGAAGAAAGAGGCAACAGAGGCGTCGCGGAGAAACAAGAGAGGAAGGGACGCAGTAAGGAGTGCGAGAGAGAACCCAGAAGGCGAGGGAGTTGGCTATATGATGAGTCTCGAGTACCACCAAGATAAACCAAGAACAGCGTCTCGAACAAGCGCAAAGACAGGCAATGTGCGTTTCCCCGCTGCCTCCCGTCCTCGAATCGTTGAGCACCCCTCCACAGCTTCATCACATGTGTGGGAGGGAGCCGTGGCGGTGTCGCTTCCGCACACCGCGTATCGGCTGCCCGTCACCACTCGCTCGTTGGGCTTGCTTTGCGGGGAGGCTCGTCCGCACGCGTGCGTATGCGTGTGCGTGCTGCACAAGCGTCAGGACGAGGTACCCACGAGGCGAAACTGCTCCCTATTGCCACGAGTCGCTCGCGCTATTTGCGCCACCACCGCCGCATTCACGCTGCACCCCTCTAGGAAGACGTTTTGAACGTACACGTTGCGCCGCGCGGCAGCACGCAGGGCCCGCCCACCTGGGAGGGAAACAAACACGCAGTTGTGCAGGTCGATGCTTTCGATGGCTGCTCTCTCCGGCCAGCTCAACTGCGGCAGGGTACCCGTGGCTTGGACACTTGCCTTCGTAGAGTTACTGTGCGATGCTCGGAACGGAACGCAGTCCAACACCTTCTGTGCCATGATGAGGCGGCACACGCGCTCTACATCTGCATTGTTCACGTTGCGCGAGAGGAGCAGCTTGATTCGCAGTAGACGAGGCGGCACGGCGTAGTATACGCGGCCGACTTGCCCATCTGGCGCGTAGAGGGCGGAGTGGTCCAGCTGAGGCGCAACGGTGCCCAGTTGCACGACAGTGGGCTTGATGAATGCGATGGGCCGCCGCAGCAGTCGACGAAGCAGTTCGGCGAAGACGCAGAAGCTATCGCCCTCAACATAGGAGGCGTCTATGAAGACTTCGCCATCTGGCGAAGCGTACGTGTTCCGCAGAGAGCTGCGGAAGCTACATAGCGGCGTGGTGTTGTACTCGACACAGAGCTCCTCGTAAGCGTCCTCTAGGTGAAGCTTCATGCGGCAAGCTGTTGTGCGTGCCTTCGTTTGCGTTGGCACACACACACACACCTTCACCAACCACTAAAGTATGCAAATAGTGGCGACGAGGGTCGAGGCGTGGAAATCTATAGGTGTGGTGTGCGATGCACAAGTGTGTGTAATTTGCGTGGCACACGCGTGCAAATCGCCTCTATACCTTGATTGTGTGCGCTGGTGGACGGCCTTGTGCTCGCGTTTTCGTGCGTATTCACGCTGGAGTCTCCTCACCTGAAACTGGGCTGGAGGCGTCGAACGTAAGCCGACGAAGGAGGACGGCCGCCCATGGGTACACACGTACACACACGTCGCGCCATTGTCGTGGTACGTGTGTGTGTGTGTGTGTGTTTAGGGTGGGAGCAAGAGAAAGCGGCAAGGAGAAACGCATCCGCGCACGCGTGCAATGAACTAGGTAGGTGAGAGTGCGCGCATGGAGGGGAGAAGGGCGGGGACTACGGCCCACCACCACGCTGCTGGATAGAGAGAGAACACGGCAGAGACACGTCGTCGTACTGAAACGCACGAAGCTCGTCGGCAGTTTGCCCCAGGGCCCATGAGGGGGGGGGAGGGGGGAGGCGGTTGGTGTCGAGAACACCAAAAGACAACAGAGATGTAGAGAGGAGGAGGACAAAGGGCACGAGGCGACAGAAAAGCGGCGATCGGCCTCTTCGCTCTTTTTTCCTGCTTCTTCGTTTCTCTCGGGAACGATGGTCATGGCGGGGCCATCAAGTGATGCACGTCGCGATACGACAAGGGTAGAGATGTGAGTCCTTTCATCCTCCCCCGCACCCACCTGGCACCAAATCCCCCAACTTCCACACAAAGACACACCGCCATCTCTCTCCGACCCAGGAAAGCATCTCGGCTTGGTACAAGTTCCACGGTTCACACGTCGTGAACCAGATGGCGCAGGTACTTCATATGTCTAGGCGACGCTGCTGCGCCTGCGCCGCAGTGGACGACGGGGTTCCTGGCGTCGGCACTGTCGCTGTAAGCAGAGCGGGGGAAGCGCGGCTGCGAGGCGCGCGTAGATTCAGCGCCCGTGCAGTGGTTTGTGGAGCCGGGTTTTGGATAGTTTTGCCTCTCTTGCTCTCCGTGGCGCCGCCTGCTGCCACACCGGGTTGCGTGGCTGGCTGCAAGACGGTGTGCCGCCGAGCTGAACTGGTTGGCTGGCGATTCGCGGTCTCTGAAGAGGGGGGCGCGCAGATGCGGCGGGGGCCTGGTATGGTAGAGAGGCACACCTTGCACACCGAGCTTTTTTCACCCCATACGCCGCACGAGGGGCACTTGAGTTTTGTGTTTCGCCTTGTCGACAGCGCGGACAGCGGTGAAGGGCGAAAATAAATGTTGTGCACCGTGGGGTAGTTGGAGGTCTGCGCCTGTGGTGCGATAGACGCTGGGTACGCGAAACGATTGCTCATCTGGTGTGACGGTGCAACGCGCGTGCGCCTCTGTGGGGGTGGGTGTGCACAACAATTTCACGTCTGTGGAGCCTGTGTGTGGAAGAGGCGTGGGAAAGGGGGCAGTGAAGAAGGGTGTTGGCCAACACGAAAAAAAAAGCGAGGAAAGCGTCTGTACACCTGCATGTCCGTGACGTGTTACTCAGAGCACCATGATGCGATATGAGCGTTAAACCAGCCTACATCTGAGAGCCCAAGCAGCCGCGAAGGATCTGACGGACCGCCCTGTGTTTGATGCAGTGCGCATAGGGCAACTCACCGGTGGAAAGAAAACGACCCTCCTTCCCGTTTCACAATCCGTTGCTGTTGTGTGCGTGTGTGCGTGCGTGTGCCTGACTCTTTGGGGAAAGGGTCGCATTGCTTGTTTTTTTCTCTTGCTGTTTTCCTCTGAAGTTTGTGGGATTTTCACCTGTCGTTATCGTGGCGGACTTCATCAGCGGGTGTGAGCCGCGCCGAATGAGAAGTAAGCGCAGTAGGAGGACGGTGAGTGATCGGAAGAGGCCGAACAGAGCACATCAAGAGGTCAGCTCTCTATTTTGCCATGTTTTGTTCATGTCGGTTTTTTTTCCGAGGGGGTGGCATGCACCGTGTTCACGCAAACACAAGCACAGCGCCGCTCCGGGAACGAAGAGATACCTCCCCCTTCCTCCTCTTGCAGCGTTGTCGCGGTCCTATTAACCGAGGAAATACAACACAAGAAACACACACACGCAATAGCCGGCGTCCCGCAGATTAGCTCCTTCGCTTGTTCTAGCGCAGATGGCACACATGGGCCCAACCTTGAAAAACACACAAACATCTTACGTTCAAAAGCGTGACACGATATACGGAAACAACAAGCACACCGATCGCAACCCCGACGCACCCCCAAACCACCCATTCACATGCCGTCCACGGCGAGACCATTACATGGCAACGTTCCAGTGCCCCATCAGGGACACCATCACCACCGCTACCCCCTCCTCCTCCTCCGCGCCTCGCCCCCATACGAAGCACGTCGCCCATGACACGATGGCGAAAAAGAGGAGGGGGGAGGTCACCCCCTGAAATGCGTCGTTTAACATCTGCCCAGAGCAGCACCCATGGAATACGCGCGTCCTTCACAAGGCCGCCGCAAAGAACTACAGCATGCCACCCACATCGTATATGCAGCTTGCACATCTGTTTTCCTGTCTGTACTTGTTGTTCTGTCGCCGCATCCATTTCCTTGATAACGGAAGGGAGACCTGAGTGCGTGGTATCTCAGGGTCCAGTCCCTCATGCAGTGGGAGGGGACCAGGCAGCCCCCCTATCCCTGTCCATGCCGAGACACTGCCGGTGGCGACAAGGGTCAGGCACCTTCGAGGTGGGGAAGTCGGTGCAGTGCGTGTCGCTGCTGATGTCGGCAGCCAGGCCCTGGATGGCGTGGTGTCGAGGCTGCCCGAGTCAGTGAGCACGTTGGTGCCACTCGCACGATTAGGCAGAGTGTCAGCGTGACTCGAGCATATCCCGCCCGGCCCTCACACAGCGTACCAGTGGGAGGGAAGCCTGAGCCGCCCCAAGGAGCGGATGCACGAGGTGGCGCCCGGCATGATGTGAGCGGCTGTGAGGCAACCTGCGAAGCGGTTGGTGTGTAGAGTTCGGGAGAGCGGACGTGTTCGGGTGACGGCGCCGGCGTTGCCTTCACGTATGCCTAGGTCGGCTTCGCACCACGCGGTTTGGGGGGGGGTGCTCATTGCTCTATCGCAGAATCGGTGAGTTGGGAAAAAGAAAGAGGCAAAAAGCTATATGCGCTTCCTTCGTCTTCTTGATCCCTGGTGAGGCAGTGTAAACATTATCATCACGCCAGCACGTTTCCTCGGCAGCGCGCCAGCCAAGCGCTGTCCGCCGACACCAAGAGGCCGCCGCCGTGCCTGAAGGCCGGCCTGCAGGCTCTTGGCCTCCCCACACAGAGCGTGGGTACTACACCCTGATACCACGGTTGGGTGGCGGACGTTATCAGTAGTACTGTGAAGAAGAACGGAAGAAGCGAAGGGGGAAAGGACACCGTGCACACCCGCAAGCGCGTATATGTGTGAAAACCGCAACCTCGACGATTTACAAACACACCAACGAAACGATGCTGCGACGACCTTACACAGCGCAAAATGCTTCCCGTGCTTGAAGAGACCCTCCCCCGGCCAACATGGATGCGCAGGCGCGAAGGTCACACGTCGAGTCATCGGCAACCGCATCCGTGTTGCGGAGGTCAACAAGAGAAAGTACAACGCATCAGAAGAGAGACCGATCGTGTCTTTTGCGCGAAACGTTTCCATCATCAGCGAACTAAAAGGAGGAGGGCAGAATCAGCCCTGTCGTATGGCGTTTCGCTTGCACTTCGTTGTCCCGCGATGCCACATGCACTCGCCCGTGTATACGCGTTGTTTGCCCGTCTTGCAAACACCACTAAGGACTCAGTGTGAGCCGCCAGAAAGTAAGACGCAACGTCACCCCTGCATGCGTGCCAGTGACGCCCATCTTACGGAAGCCAAGCAGGAGTATGCGGACCAAGCCACTGCTTGAGTGAGGCGGAGAGGTGTGCGCCGCGGCCCTTGAGAAAGCTTGACAACTCAGTTTGAAAGAACGCTTGGGCGTCGGGGACGTGGCTGCAGACGTCACGCGGCCTTTGCATCGCCTCTCGTAGAGGGTGAAACGAGCTGGCGAGCTCATCTGATCCGATGGCACTGCCGAGCAGGGACTCTGGATTCGGTGCCGCGCTCGCAGCGGGCGTGAAGCTGATGTGGTCGTCCGGCTCCACGCCATCGTGGAGCATCCTGAGGCAGCTGGAAGCACTCGTCACCCACGCTGCCGTGTCAGACTGCAGCGCCGTGGACTCGCAAAGAAGCCTGGCCAGTGCCACCACGCATGTCTTGCGCTCCACATCGCCGGTGATCTTTTGCACGCGAGGCAGCCATACGTTGCCGAGAACCCTCATGAACAAGCCGCCCTCGATGTTGTTGAGGCGATTGGCCAGGTAGTCAGCGTCCCGGCGCTGCACCACCACAACCGACAAGAATAGGATCAGGATGCGCACATACTTCGGTGTAGAGGAGCTCTGCAATCGATCCATCAGAACCTTGAATACCGTGTCCATGTACACGTCCATGACATCCGCAGGGTACGCAAGCAGCATAGATGTGAGAATGCTCAAGCCCTCGTTATCGTAATTCTTGAGACGCACCAGTATGTTGAAGACGTTCAGAGCTGGGTTGGTCATCCCGGTCCGATGCATGTATCCCGGGTAGACTTCGGCAAACGCGCAGAGCAAGCACACTGGCGCAGGTATCTGTGTACGCATTTCGTACATCTGCGGTTGAGTAAGCGGGCAGACGAGGGCTTGGTAGTTCTCAGCGGGGTTTTCGGCCCACCGCTGCGCGGCATCGCTGGACTGGTACGTGCGCACGAGTTGGGCAAATACTTGGAGAACATACGGCACGTACTCGACAACGTTCTCGCGTAGCACGTGTGCAAAGTTGGGCCACAGCATCCCCTCGAACTCAGCCCTTGCTCCTGGCTGCAGCGCCACACACTTCGAGATGACCTCGAACATGCAATGACTGTACAGCGCGTTGGAAGGGTTACGAACGGCTCTGTACAGCGGCGTGTGGAGAGAAGCCATCACCTGTGTCGCGAAGGGGGCGACGAGTTTCGGAAAGCGGAAGCACACACTCATGAGGTACTGCATCAGGTACGGATTGGGCGCCTCTGTCTGTTGGATGCGCACGCAGAGGCCTTCGAGAATGCTGAGGGCGTTTCCCGTAAAGACCGCCTCAATGGCAGCGGCGGCCGACGCTTCGGTGATGGAAAGAAAGCACTTGAGGGTGTGGGCCGCATATGTCATCACCACGGCGTCCCCGACCGCGATGTGGCGAGTCAGAGCTGGCACTAGGAACTCGTATGCGGTGGAGGCGATGAGGTGACGGAAGGCTGCAACGACGAGCATGCAGTCTGCCTTGACGATGCCAGGGCTCTGCGCTGACAAATCGCACCTGACCTCCGGGAAAACGTGGCCGTCAAGGATCTGAGCAACTGGAATAATTTCGCTGAGCTGCTGCGCCGTCACACCGCGCTGTGTGTTCACCAGCTGCCCATCCACCACTAGCACAAACGCTAGGTAGATGGCAGTGTCTTTGGCCCTCCAGTCTCCGTGTGCAGTTTGGAGGAGTGAAGTGGTCACCTCGGCGAGGAGCGGCCGCGCGACTTCTGGAAGATATAGAAGCAGGGAGCGCACCAACTCCACGGCGGCGCGGCGGCGAGTGTGAAAGTTGGAACCCTCAATGTTCTTTTTAATGTACTCGTCCGGGTCGCTCGTGTAGGTCTCCACATCATCCTCGCGAAGTGCAAGATTCGGGAGGATGATGAACTGAAGTATATATTGCAGCTTCTCTCTCGTGTTCAGGTGGGAGCGGGTGGTGCCGCGGCACGCGCTGCTGACCAACTCGAGAGAGCAAACCACCAAATCGTCCATGGAAGGGTCGCTGCTCATTTGATTCGCCAGCATCCCAATCACGACTTCGATGAACTGCGGTGCGAAATTCTCAAAGTCCTCGTCAAACGAGTTTAGCCAGTGCGTCATGCACGCTATCACGGCCGAGCTCATGTCGATCATGGCACTTGCCTGAGCTCCATACAAGGCCGACGGCGCGCTTACCCTGCTGAGGCATTGATTGTACATGCTTACGATGGGACCGATGCGCTCGATGAACTCGTCACCGAGGTCTAGTGAGGTAATGTCGCGCAGGCATTCCACGGCATCCGTGATGCCTTTGTACACCTCGGTCGCATTGGCACCCTGCGTCTCCGTCGTCAAAAGCAGCGACTCCATGCTGCGAACCAGCGCGGGGCACAGCAAGCTATAGATGGCACGCAGCTCGTGCACAAGCGCCTCTGTCAACTCGCCCTGATGGCGGTACTTCCGCAAAACACTGTGAGACGTGGACAGCGCAGCACGCAGTTGGGCAACATCATTTCCGGAAGTGAGCACTTTTACGATCAGGGACAAAGCATCGGCCCATGCAGTGGGAAAATCAACCTGGGCTATGAGGGCGATTGCTTCGGCCAAGTTCCGCTGCACCGCACCCGCTGAGCGAAGCATGCTCTCGATAATCGTAGCGCGCACAGCGACCTTATCGCACTCCTGGACGCAGTGCTCCGACGTGGAGGGGTCCCAGCACTTCTTCACCATGTTTTTAAAGCTGATGGCGAAGAAGGTGTCATGAGGAGTCTCGCCGTGGGTGAGCTCCAGCAGTAGCTGCGGCAGCCCACTTTGTTGATCCACGGCGTCCAGATAAGCTAGAAGCTCTCTCTCCGCCGGCGTGCGCACCGTCGGGTCCGGCGAGACTGCCCTGCAAGCAATCTCGACGAACTGCGCTTGGGTGTTCCGGTCATTTGGGTTGATTGGCTGCATCGTGAAAACAAGGAAAAGGAGCTGGTACGCTGCTACGGCAACGACAGCGTGCAGCGCACAGGGGGAGCGGCAGTGCCCACACTCACGAAGATGAGCCCACAAAAAAAGTTTGCGTTTTCTGGCGATCAAGTCCTTTTCAGCATCGAGTCAGCGGAAGGGCACTCGGTCACGCAAGCCCGCACACCTCGCTGCTACGTCGGTGGTACGCCGAGAAGGCGGAAAAGAAGGGAACGGGAAAAGGAAGGCAGACAGCGGGGGCGAGAGACCAAAAAGGGGAGGTCGGAATCAAGACGAGGAGGGGTGGAGAAGGGTGGGTATGGTCCGCTCGCCCGCTGGGTGTACGTGCCGTACAATGGTGGACAGCAGCAAGTTTACTCGATGCCCTTATACAATCGTGCAAGTAACGCTGCGCACACTGTTCACCGCTGGAAATCGCAGATGTGGCTCACGACCGTCGGAGCAAGCACACACCTGAATCCGTGCACGGCAGTTGCCCTGGGACACTGCGTCCGCTGCGTCGGCGCCTTAATGGCCTCTACAGAGAGAGAGGAGGAGGAGAAGAGGAATAAAACACTACGCAAGTACAACAAGAAGGTTGAAGCCCCCCTCCCGTGCTCAAGTGTGAAGCTGTGAAAGAGGAGAGGCGAGCGTTGTGGAGAGAAGGGTGGCAGGGAAAAGGATGAAAGTAGCTGCGAAGAGATGCGTGTCCAGGGCACACACGAAATGGTGCGCGCGTGTGCGTGTTTGCCGTTGCGACGAAGACGGTTCCCCTGCCACGTTTGCCACGCGAATGGCCCACGGCGGCATTTCTGCATCACCGCGTTGCGAGTGGCGGGGAGGGCGGGTTAGAAGTGAGCGCATTCAGGGGATGATGGTAAGACGCACGCGCCAGCAACGGAAGAGAGGGTCATAGGGCGATGATCATCCTCTCCTTCTTTGGCTCCCACCACAACGCCGCTACCACCACCATCGCCAATGGAGCACACCCCTTCCTCGCCATTCTCAGTCGACTGCGAGTCTGTGCGAGACGCCCGCGTACGCCAGACGACGGAGACGCTCTATTCGCTACGAAACTTGGTTGCTGTTGTTGTGGCTGCTGCAGAGCATCCGCACGCATCTCGAAACACGAGACCAAGAGCGACCATAAAAGGAGAGAGCTGAGCAAAAACACGCAAAGAAAAGCGGTGGGAAACGGGAGCGACGAAAGGAAGCGGCACCGCCACGACAACGCACGCCGGCCGAGAGAAGCGGTGCCGAAAGGGGCGCGACCGTCAACTCAGAAGGACAGGCCAGAAACGCGAGCAAAGCAAGCAAGCAAGCAAAAAAAAGCACGGAGAGAAGTAGGGAGGACGGTCTCTTCCTTGCCCGCACCAGTCACGAAGCGCGGCGACATGGGCGCCCGTCGTCCGCAGAAACGTAAGGCGAATGCGCACACACGCGCCCATTACAGTGGATGGAGGAACGCACAACAAAAGACAGAGATATTAGGAGGGAGGAGACACACACACACACGCACAGCACGGCAACGCTGCTACTGTTTTCCATGCTCTCAAGATGGCAACCGGCCCGTGCCTTGCCGCAACGTCACTTCGGTCGGCACACGGGCACACGACAGCACGTAGATGTCAGCTTCACGACGAGATGGTGGATGAGTGAACGTGATCACAAGGACAGGCGACAGAAGTTCGAGGATACAGCACAGCCACAATGGCTGTCGTGACTTTATGCTTCTTCTCACCAGCGCCTGGCATCAAGTGTCCCTTTTTCTTATTATACCTTCTGCTGGAGCGTTGCTGCTTCACACGGCGCCTGCGTCGCACAGGGGTCAGTCAGGAGAGTCAACACAGCCGCAAGACGGTAAAGGAAAGGCTTTTTTCCCAACTCACCGATTCTGCGATAGAGCAATGAGCACACCCGACCCCCCCCCCGCAAACCGCGTGGTGCGAAGCCGACCTAGGTATACGTGAAGGCAACGCCGGCGCCGTCACCCGAACACGTCCGCTCTCCCGAACTCTACACACCAACCGCTTCGCAGGTTGCCTCACAGCCGCTCACATCATGCCGGGCGCCACCTCGTGCATCCGCTCCTTGGGGCGGCTCAGGCTTCCCTCCCACTGGTACGCTGTGTGAGGGCCGGGCGGGATATGCTCGAGTCACACTGACACTCTGCCTAATCGTGCGAGTGGCACCAACGTGCTCACTGACTCGGGCAGCCTCGACACCACGCCATCCAGGGCCTGGCTGCCGACATCAGCAGCGACACGCACTGCACCGACTTCCCCACCTCGAAGGTGCCTGACCCTTGTCGCCACCGGCAGTGTCTCGGCATGGACAGGGATAGGGGGGCTGCCTGGTCCCCTCCCACTGCATGAGGGACTGGACCCTGAGATACCACGCACTCAGGTCTCCCTCCGTCCTCGGAGCCGGAAAGGACAGAGTAAAAGCCCCCCCCCCACCACCACCACCAAAAAAAAAAAGAAATGCTGGCGTGTGCAGCACGTCGTGATTCTTCGCCAAAAAAAAAAACGTTTTTTTTTCGTTTCGTTGTCATCGTCCTTTCGCTGCCGGTCGATGTGTGCGCCGTCGGACGCAGTCGCAAGGTAAACAAGCATGTTGTGGTGCCTGGCCGCCTTCTCTCTCTTTGCTCAGTGTACGTGTGCGTGTGCGCCGTCTCTTTCGCGTCCGTTTCCATGTTTCCGTTTTCCCTCTCCTTTGTGCGTGCGTGTGTCGCCCTTCTTATGAACGTCTTGGTCGTACTCGCTTTTCCTCACGACTTCGGAAGTACATGTGTATGTGTGTGTGTGTTTGTGTTTATCTCTCTCCCTCTCTTCTCACGGTAAGGGATGAGACGCTGCGGAAGCCAGACGGAGAAGGCCACCGTGACGGAAGCAGGGAGGCCGTCCCGCCGCCGAGATCAAAAAGCATCGACACATCCACACGCACACTTACTTACAGTGTTGCTTTAAAGAAGACAGGACCGGGAGTGGCGAGTTAAGCGGCGGGGGACGACAGCTGGGAATGGGACAAGGATGCACTCCAGCAGTGATGCAATGCAGTTCGTTCCAACGCATCAGCCGCACAGCACATGCACGCACAAACACAGACCCGCTGTGCATTGATGTACCTCTGCCCACTCCCGCACACGCCACTGTCAAGTCCCGCGTCGCCTCACCTCTACAGCTTTGGAGAGGCACGAGCGGTAAGGCAGATGAGGCCTGGCAGTGCGCGTCCCTCTAGCAGCTCCAGGAAGGCACCACCGCCGGTGCTCACGTGGGTGATGCACTCGTGGTAGTCTTTTGTCGCCGCCGCCGTCTCACCACCACCGACGATGGAGACAACCTGCTTGTTATCCTTGATAGACTCCGCGATGGCGTTGGTGCCTGTCGCGAAGTGCGAAAACTCAAAGACACCGAGAGGGCCGTTCCAGATGAGCGTGCGGGCCTCCGCAACGGCCTTCTTCGCCTGCTCAATGGACTTGGGGCCGTAGTCAAGTCCCATGTACTCCGCGGGAATGTCGGCGTTGTTCGTGACGAACGGCTCCGCGTCTTTGAACTCCTTGGCGCAGCTGTGATCGATGGGCAAGATGAGGCGCACCTTGCGGGCCTTGGCAAGATCCATCAGATCGCGAGCGGTGTTATGCAGATCCACATCACGTCCCTTCTCCCGCACTACCCGCTCCACCTTGCTCTTGCCCACGCTGTGGCCTTGCGCCTCGAGGAAGGTGTAGGCCATGGCGCCGCCGATGATCACTGTGTGCGCAAAGTTGAAGATGGAGGAGAGGATGTTGATCTTGTCCGACACCTTGGAGCCGCCAACGACTGCGACCAGCGGCTGCTCTGGGTTGCGCATCACCATACTGATGGCGCTGATCTCCTTTTCGATGAGGAAGCCTGTCACCCCAGCCCCCAAGACGCGGGGCACACCCGTCATGCTGGCCGTCATGCGATGCACGGTACCGAAAGCATCGCAGACAAAGATATCGCTAAAGGAAGCGAGCGCTGAGGCCAACTTGTTCCGCTCAGTAGCATCCTTGCTATCTTCACCCTTGAAAAAACGCAGGTTCTCCAGCAGCATGGCATCCCCGTTCCTCATCTCCTTCACATCCTTGCCAGCCTTGAAGGCGTCCGTGCAGAAGGTGACCTCCTTCTCCAGCAACTCTTGCAGACGAGGCAAGATGCGCTTGAGGGATTGATTCGCGTTCGGCTTCTTGGGACGACCCAGGTGAGACCCAATCACCACACGCCCTCCGTCCTCCATGATCTTGCGAATGGTCGGCACCGCTGCACAGATGCGGCTGTCATCGCGAATGGCGCCGGTCTCGCGGTCGAATGGTACGTTGAAGTCCACACGCAGGAACACCGTGCGGTTCTTAAAGTCCAAGTCCGAGACGGACAGCTTCGGGGTGAGGGCGGCACGGATGTTTATGTGCACCCCGAACTCGTACACACGGGGAAGACGGATAGGCAAGATAGTCCAGGCTACCACTGTTGCGTGGGGGTCGCGGGTGGTTTGGATCACCACAGGAACGTCAGTAGAGTTGGCAAGATGTGCCATAAGGGTGACGGTGTTGTCCTGCACATCCAGCGGGTGAGTGGGGACGAGAAAGGTGATGCTCTTGCCCTTTACATCATCGACCTTCCAGCCAAAGAAGACCACAGCCGCAGCGTTCATGTCGGTGATAACCATATCATTGTCGCCAATCACCACGATGTCGCGCAGCGACTTGAATATCATCAAAATCTTCGAGTCCTGATACATGGCTGTGAGTCCGTTGGCGACAGGGAATGCGAATGTGCTGCTAACAGCGTGGTCAGAGAAGAGGGGGCGCAACCGGCAGGGGAAGGGCGGCAGGCAGGCAAGCAAGTGGAGGTGTGTTTGAGCGAGCGAGCAAGTATGTCGACTATGCCTCTTCGATAACCTGAAAAGAGGCGAAATGGGGAGAGAGAGAAATGTGCAATGTGAAAGACCAAATAAACGACAGACTTCGATATTTGTGCCCGGTACGGTGGCGGCCGGAGGGAAAAGCTTGGCTGCGTCAACGCGACAGGCACGCGAAGGGCCACACGCGCGCACAAAACCGAGCGAACAACAGAAAAAAATGAGAGAAGAGACACGCAAATGAAAAAAAGGACAACTAAAAATAAAAGCGGAGTAGGCCTTGTTGGGTGGGTGGGGGGTGCGTAGGTGGAGGCAAGGAGAAGCAGAGAAATACCAGCGTATATGTTTGTACCTATAAGGAGTCTGCTGCTGCTGTGTGTGCGTGTGTGTGCGTGTGCGTGTATGCTGGTTGGCGCAGCTGTGAGTCAACTTGCAGAAATGCTGAGGAAGAGAGATAACAAGAGAAGCGAGTGCATAAGCGAATTGTTTTCGGAATGACGTGTTCACTGATACCGATACGGTCAGCAGAGCGTCGTGCACGAGTCACCGCCATCACCAAGAGGTGACAGAGGCGCGTCACGAAACACACAAGACAAAAAAAAGTGACAATGTGAGAGAGGACACAGAGGAAGGGCCGTAAAAGTAGTAGAGAGGGGAGGGGCAGAGGAGGGCATGCTTTGAGCGCCGCGTCTGTTCAACGGCACACATGAGAAGGAGCGAAGGAAGTGAGGCATCTCAACCTTCCTCAACAGCTGCGAACGCAACACGGCACACTGCTCGTGCGCTTGAGGCCAGCAGTGGCATGACATGCACAAAACAAAGAGCGTCTTCTGCCCGTGGGACAGCCCCAAACCGCCACATAATGGAATAACCTTCACCGGGGACGCACGTGACCCGGCGAGACGGTCTGCGCGGGATGAACGCGTTTTCGTCTCCGTTCTTGTGTCGCTTCTGTGAGACAGAAGAGAGAGAGATGCTCCGAGCTTTCACAGCCATCTTCGTACTCGTCGGCTTCGCTAAGGTGGTTGTAGTCGCGGGAGTCGGAGAAGTCGCAAAGAAACACAAAGAAAAAAAAATGAAGAGGTCGTCGTGATATTGAGGTCGGAGTCAACAGAAAGAAGGGAGAAGAATAGAAGAGGAAAGTGCAAGAGAGAGTGTGCAAGAGAGAAATACTGAAAGGCGAGCTGAAGATCGTGTGAGGCCACGTCCGCCCCGTTCGCGGCATCGGCCTTGGGTGTGTCTGTCTGTCTATGTGTGGGGGGAGCGGGGGAGCACATGCCTCCTCCACCCTTTGCGTCTTCTTCCTTGAGTCCGTTGTTTTGTTTTGTTGTCGTCGTCGCTGTTCCTCTCGGTCAGGGACAGCTGCCCATGCGAAACACACACACGCCCACACACACACACACATAGATGAAATACATACAACATCAAAAAAGACACAAGAAGAAGAGGGGGGAGAGGGAGAGGGAGAGGGAGAGGAGACACACAGAGGCGATGTTCGTATTTTCTATATAGACGACAACGACGCGAATACACAGCGCGAGAGGGAGTCGTGTACACAAGCTCGCACACACACAACACGTCAATGGACAAGACACGAACAAGAAACAGAGGCACAGCGGCAGCGACAAGAAGGATGTGAGCATTTTTCTTATTTCGTCAGTTCTTGTACACCTTCTTGTGTGTGTGTGTGTGTGTGTGTATGTGTATGCAAGATGAGGGAGGGTCAAAGGCGGTCTCCCCTTGGTTGCTGCGGGATCGGACAACACGAAAACACTTGTGAAGACACACTCACGTAGCGAGAAAAGGAGCGGACAAGGTAGAAAACGCGAAAGTTCGCAATGGACAACGACGACGATGCGGCAACCAGAAAGAAACAAAACGAAGGAAAACATCAGCGGGTGTGAAGGCCGAGGAAGAGACAAGGCAGACAGAGCGGGGCCAGAAACAGGGAACGTGAGAAAGACATAATATAGGGAGCAGTAAACGGTGTCTCCTATGGAAGCATCACAAAACAAAAAGCGAAAGAGAGAAGCGATTGCGAGAAGGGGGGAGTTGGTGTTCGTGTCCGCAGGGTGCGTGGATGAAAAGAGGAAAGCAGAGAAGCAAAAACGAGACACGCATAAGCGTGCGCGCAAGATGTGGGAAGAAGTGGGAGAAACAGCAACACGACGAAACATGAGAAAATGATACAACGAGAACCGATGCACATTCTCGTCCAAAACACACGCGCGCACGAACACTAACGCTGCGTCACTGAAGAGCCACAGGGAGAACACTAAACAAAAAGATGCGAGAGGCACAGACAGAGAGAGACACCAAAAAGAGAGGCGCAACCACGCGAGCCGCCGGCAGTCCTCAAAGGCACTGAAAATCAGGAAGACGGTACCAACGAATCATAACACCACGCTGACTAACAAAGGGCAGAATGATGTCGAGAGGTGAGCATGACGCATTCCAACACATGGCCCCAAGCGCTTCCGAGCGGGGCGAGTTCCTTGTTTCCGTGGAAGAGTATACCACTCTGGTATCCCTCCACTCGCGCGCTCCATACCGCAAGCGCCGGCAAAGCGATCCATGAGAATTCGGCTGTTTTCAAGTCCTCACCGGGTAACGCTACGCACGAAACAACAGACAGACGTATACACCCCGTCCGTCGCGCACGGGTCCCTGTCGTGGTGGGTAAGCCAGGGGCGGAGCGAGGCAAGAGCCAACGGCTTGCAACGACTCGACTCCTCGAGATCTGAAACGCGAAGAGCGAAATGGGGGCAAACAGAGGCCGCGTGGCGGGTGAAGCACGCCACGGGAACGGTGCAGAGTGTTTCGGCTCGTCGTCGTCGTCACACCATTTATCGGCCATCCCTCCCCCGCCTCCGTCCTTGGCGCACCCCTTCAAGAGCAAAACAACGCATCTCAGGCAACACACACGAGACAACGACGCCAGGCCCGAATAGTGCACACAAACGTTCCGCTGACGACGGACAACAGTCCGAGAGCTGTGAGGACATGTCCACCACCGCCCAAAGGCACACGCACGCAGGAACGTTGAGAGTGAAGGCACAGATAAAGAAAAAGAAAACCCCAGAAGAACCACTTTCAGACACGTCTTCCGCACACAACCTTGTACGCTACAACAACAACCCCCCCCCCTCGGACGCCAACGAACACGCCCGAGCGTCTTTACACGACGAGCAACGACAACCGAGAAGATATATAAATATATATACTACTCGCAACACGACTCGCACAAGACACAACCCGAAGGGGCACATGAAACGATGAGACGACAGATTAAAAACCGAAAAACGACAAAAAAAAAAACACACGCACACACACAACGAGAAAAAAAAGAAAGACGTCGTATCTAGTCACATACATACATGGACATACATGCACGCACGCTCAATCTCGCACCAGCGGACCACTCCGACAGCAGTGCGCGCGAAGAAAACGCAAAAAAAGAGCGCTCACATAAGCCGAGGAACACAACTGCTACAGGATGCCTCCTTTCCTCTGAACAAATCACTCCAACGCCGATGGTCAGCAAAGGCACACGCATGCACAGCCGCAGCCCACACACCGCTGCCGCACGGCGGCCACGTCCTGGCCGCCTAGGAACAACCGTCGTGCCGTCGAATCGGGACATGCGTCTAGCGGGCGCCCCTCCTCTCCCGCCTCGTCCCCTCTTCGGATACGTGCCGCGCGGTCGGCGCCTCATCCGCCCGCACGGCGGTATGGAGGAGATGCCGCATGCCTCGCGCGCATGCGCTGTGGGCATAATCGGCATGTACCACGGGGCGCCTCTCTCGCTCATCACTCGTGCTCCCTCTCTCTCTCTTGTTGACCGAAAAAGCTGAACACCCTGCAGACCAAGTGCCTTCCAGGCCTGCAGGGGTGAAGCGCGTCCCCTGCAGCGTACACACTGGCAGCGAGGACTCGTCGAGGAGCCGGGGCAGCCAACGCCGTGTGGCGTCGTCCAGCCCACTGCTATCCCGGTGCATGCAGAGCGGGCCGGGTCCGCCATCACGCTCCACACCACGCAACGCAGCAACGGCAGAAAAGCGGCGGGTGCATGCGCGCGTATGTGCTGGGCCGCCAGCGCGACTCGTCGTGAGCGGGCCCAAGCACGATCATGGCCGCACGTCTCCTCGGCACCGCGCCAGCCAAGCGCTGTCCGCCGACACCAAGAGGCCGCAGTCGTGCCCGAAGGCCGGCTGCAGGCTCTTGGCCTCCCCCACACAGAGCGTGGGTACTACACCCTGATACCATGGTGAAGTAAACGGTATCATCAAGGCAGTGGAGAGCGAAGGCAACGAAACGCTCTTGGGCGAAGAGGAAGATACAGATGAAAACCGCTGTGGTTCGCATTTCGTTTTTTTTTCTCCGAAAGCCCTCTTCACGGCACTGTCTGGCGTTTGCAGTGGTGTGGAGGCGGCTGAAAAGCCGGAGAATGACAAACACCTCAAGCGCACACAAGTAATCATTTTTACATCACCCGCACGCATACCACCTTCTATGGCGCGGGCGCCGACACACGCAACAAGCACGGCCCTTTTTCCTCTGCTGCCACTGCCCTCCGCCCCTCCCGCTTGTCCCCCCATGGAGAAGGGAGCATTGAAGAAAAAAAGGTCAAGGCGACGAATACGGGCCATTCGAAGAAACAGAGCACAGAAGAAAAGCATCAGTAGAAAGACAAGCACAGCCATCCACCATGTAGATACATCAACGCCGTACGCTGGTAGTGTGATCGCTGTGGAAACAATGAATGGGTGAACAGGAAAAAGATGCACAGATACATACAACAAGCCAAACACGAGCGCAGGCGCACGCACAACAGGCCCCGAATACAAGGTAGCAGAGGGACCTTGGGCGATGTGAGGTGGG
Organism: Leishmania aethiopica; assembly: GCA_003992445.1. Lineage (NCBI taxonomy): Eukaryota > Euglenozoa > Kinetoplastea > Trypanosomatida > Trypanosomatidae > Leishmania > Leishmania aethiopica. Next base: position 125,033 of record RZOE01000018.1, read on the forward strand.
TGGTGAGCGGTGAAGACCGAGTTATAAAAACAAAAAAAAGAATGCGGCAGCGTAGAGAAGACGCACCATCAGCTGGCTAATGTGAAACGCAATCAACGCACCACAGGAGGAACGCATGCCAAGAACGACGACACGAAACAGACCAAAAGGAAAAGGCGACCTTTACTTCCATCGCAACACTCATAAACATGCGTACAGCTCCGTCGTCATGAGGCACGCAAGCAGTATGCACAAATGAACAGAGAGAGATGGAGAGGGGAGGAGGGGGTGGGGACAGCAGCACTCACGAAACCTCAATGAGCAATGCTTCAAGCGCAGGGGGAGGGGGGGAACCAAGCGCGCACATGCACACAACAACGAAGCACACGAGGCAGCATAAATGCTCTGGTGTGAAGGAGCTGCCGGTGCGGGGTAGTCCCCATTGATCATTGATTTGTGTGCTTCTCCCACCCCCTTTTCCTTGTTGTGTCCATGACTGTCTCACACAACGCCCCATCCCGTAGCCAGACGAGAGCACACTACGAGAAACAAGAAAACAAGAAGGACGCAGAGCACAGACGATCAGGAAGTAGGCATGGCCAGTAAGCACGCGCACAGATTTACACCTCATCAAAAAATGAGAACTAAAAGGCATAGCGGCAACGCAAACAGCGAACCATGGCAAGCAACGCGAGAGCGAGAGCGAGAGAGAGAGAGAGAGATGATGCGCCATCACACACAACGCCGCGCCGACCCTCCGGTCCACGCGAATATGCAGCTGGAAGGAAAAGATAAAGGCACCACGAGACGCAAGCAAAACAAACGTCCGCACAGTTCGCTTTGCAGTAAAGAAAAGGAGGGAGAAAAAAGGGGAAAACGCCCGCAACGACGCCGAGACAGCCGCATATAAAGGCAACACACACACACACACACACATATATATATATATATATATATATATAAAAGAAAAAAACGTATGAAGTATAGAATGCCGTACGCCAAACACGAGAGACGCACCCGGACAACGCAACAGCGCCAAACAAAAAAGTGTGGGATATGAGGGGGGGGGAAGAGCGCCCTGAGAGAGGATGATGCAGGGGGATAACGGAAGGGATACATACACAAGCGAGTGCAGGTGAACAGATGGGAAAAGAGAATGTCAACAAGTGGGGAAGAAAAGGCGACGAACGATGACGCGTTTGTGGGCAGAAGCTTCAATGAAAGAAGTTGTAGCAGAGATGTTGAGTGAGCTATTTTACCCACCGCCTACACGCGCTTCCTGTCGCGCTCCAGCGTGCCTCTCGGAGCAGCGCCGTCGAATGAGAAGAGGGAAAAGATGGGCGACTGGGGGAGGGGGGGTAAGGATGTGACCAGGAGAGGAAGCAGTGAAGGCAGAAGTCAAAGTCTAGAAAGAGAGATACCCACAACAGCAAAATCCCACACCAGAAAAAAGACCAGAGACGCATATCATACGCCACCTCCTTTGCCCTTCACACGCGCGCCCCACGTCCTACACCACCCACACATACCCGCACGCCAGCGTCCCCTTCAGCCGGAAAGAGAAGAGCCAGTGCCCGTTGAAGCGCACGCGCGTTCACACACATCAGCGCCCGCAAGCAATGCCGTTCGCTTTTCACTTTCGTTTTGAATTCGCTTTAGCGTGGGTGCATGTTTGTGGGAGGGGGGTAACAAGTTCATGCAGGAAGCGAGAGAGGGGTGTGAAGAGATGGGGATCGTGTGCGGGGCTAGTGCCTATTTCAGTGCCTTCACCACCCAGCATCCAGAACAACAAGAACATTATATACACACACACATGCACACACACAGGTAGTTATGAGCCGGCCGCCTACACAAAAGGGAGGAAAACATGTAGAAGGAGAGTAGTCAGCTTCGAAACGAAAGAGAAAGAAGGACGAGAGAGAAGCATAGACAGAACTTACGCGTGTATAGTAAAGAAGGAAAGCACACAAGAAGCGCCGTAACACGCTGGCAGGAGAAAAGCATACGCGCTGAGAGAGAGGACAGACATCCTATATATATATATATATATATCGGCACAAGGCACAGCGAGAAACACATGCGAAGAACGAAACAAAACAGACACGCGACGACACACACGCACACACAGAGGGGGCAGAAGGGAGAAAAGATAGTGAAGTGTGCGCACTCGAAGTAGAAACTCAGACAAAGAAGAGAGGGAGGGAGAAAAGCCCCACGATGTGAACATGCAAATCAAAATGGGAAAAAAAGCGGAGCGCCATCACCGTCTTCACACACGCACACACACACCTACCCGCGAGCGCAATGCTCTAGACGCAAAACACCCATCACGAAATCGAAATGAGGAAGGAAAAAAAAAACGGAAACGAAAAGTCGACTGTGCACGCTCGCAAATAGGCAGAGAGAGGAAAGCAACAAAGGAAATGGAAAGTTAGCGAGAGAGAGAAGGGGCACCACGTCAGTCGACTGCCGCGGATACAGCAACACAGTCACAGATACGTCCAGAGAAACCGTAAAAAAAAAAAAAGAAGCAACGCAACACGAAAAAAGGCGAGAAAAGATGGTGCGCACTTCCCCCAATCGCCAAGAAACAATGCGCAATTAGAGCGAGAAGGCAAGAAATGGGCAAGAAAGAAGAGAACAAGACCAGCACACGCAAGTGCGGGCGCACGCGCCCAAGACGACTTATATACACAGCAACGTGCACGCCTGTTACGCGACAAAAAAGGAAATAGAGGCCTTTTTTTTTACGCATCCATACACTCCACAAAGATACACATACACGCATGAACAGACAGATAGAGACGCCGATGATATGAAAACACGCAAAAAAAGGAGACACAGAACCGTGAGCAAGAAAACATGCAGAAGGAAGAGTCCACGTTTAGAGATGGGAAGGGGAGAGGAACAGAAGAGGGACAAGTATGTGTGTGTGTGTGTGTGTGTGTGTGTGTGTGGCAGATGAAAAATAAACACCCGCATACCGATGCGCACACACACACACACACGCCCGCACGCAGAAGCGCACATCCAATCGCGCGAGAGATGTAACCGCAATCGAGAGAGAAATCAGAGAGCCAAAGAGACGCACACGCAGGAACGAAGAATTCGCCAATCAACGACACGCACGCTCAAGTGCGGAGCAGCACGGAGAGCACGACGACAGAAAAAGAAAGAGCTGGAAAGGAGGCCGAAAGAAAAACGTGTAAACAAATAACAGACACGCATGAATGTGCAGAGGCAGTAGCAGCAAGGTGGCACACGATCAAACACGACAAGACGCCAATCAGGAGAGGTCGGGGAGGAGGAGGATGGGGGGGGGGGGGGGCATCACCGAGCACGACCAGGAAGGGGAGACGCTGCAGTGACGCCATATCGGTAAAGGCACCAAGAGAGAAGTAAGAGCGGCTAGCAAAACAATTCACGTAAGAGAGATACGTCCTGCCCCCTTCTCTCCTTGGCGTCTGCCAATAGACGCCTCCGCTGGAGAACTAGACGTGTGCTCGCAATCTCGCTTGATCAACTAGTGCGCCTGCATAATGGCCGGAGACAGGCCATGGCCGGCAGTGGCCGCCAACGTTTCTGCTTGCAGGACGGTGAAAGTGCCATCGGTATTGACAAGGATCAGACGAGGGGCATCGCTTTCGCTAGGCGCCGCGGCCTGGGTAAGCACCTGCGCCGGCGTCGCGTACAACACCGTTCCCTTTGCCGTCTGAAAGCTGTGTAGCTGCGATTGCGGCGGGCACGAGGAAAGCAACGTGTAGGCGGAGCGAGCGGCGCTCGGCTGCTCCGAGATAAGGATTGGGGTGGCCGCGGAAGCGGTTGGTGTAGGTGCGGGCACAGCGTAGGCGAGGGTGTAACCGAGTGGGAGCTGAGCAGGCGCAACGATACCTTCGTGCGGAGGGGTAGAGGTAGCCGGTGGACGAGAGGTGGTCAACATGTACACCGTCTGCTGCGGGGGCGGCGGCTTCTGGGGCTGAAACTGCTGCTGAAACTGTTGCAGTTGAGCCTGCTGCTGTGCAAGTTGCTGTGCCTGTTGTTGGGCGTGGAGCTGCTGCTGGTGCTGCGCTTCTTCTTGTGCACGAAGTTGCTGGGCCTGGTGCGCTGCCTGCTGCTGTTGCGAACGGGGAGCTGGCGGCATGACGCGAGTTTGAGCGGAGGACGCAGTACGCGACTCATACTGTGGCGGCGATGGCGGCGCTGCCGCCGCCGAGGGTGGGGCAGCACTCTGCGCCACGTGCGCCTTTGCTACGGTAGCAGCGTGGTGCTCCGCACCGGTAGCCAGGGCCTCGCGACTGCGGGGCAGGGGAGCCTCCATGTGCTGGCTCGGTGTGGCCGAGCGGCTGCTGCTGTGAGCAGGGGCGGGAGTGGCCGTGGTCGGGATGCTGGGAGCGGAGGGCGAGGGATCAAAACGCTGGTTGGAGGCGGCGACGGTGATGCAGGCGGCGGTGTACCGAGGTGGTGCAGCGGTGGCGAGCGTTGGTGCGGTGGCTGGCGTCTGATCGTCGCGGCGAGTGGCAAAGACGACTTTGCTTGGCTGCGATGCGGCGCTGGACGACGTCGCCGAGGGGCGCCCGTGGAAACGCGCTGCATGTCGAAGAAAGAGGCGAGGGCAGCTATAGTCGTCGATCCAGAGCCGTTAGAGGACTGCGTGAAGGACACGGTGCGCCCTGTGGCAGCGGGGTGCGCAGGTGGCTCGGATGTGCGGCGTGTCTCTGCAGCGGCACTGCTCTCCGAGTGGTTGGGGAGTAGAGCGGAGAGAGCGTTCGCGACGCTGCGTGGCTGAGGCGGCTGCTGATACTGACGCTTGTGCTGCTGATGTAGCTGTGGCTGCGGCGGCGACGGCTGCGGCCTCTGCGAGTGCTGTGCTTGTAGCTGTGTTTGAGCTTGCTGGGGCTGAGGCTGAGAGTCCCGCTGAGAATGCGGCATGGGCAGTGGTGACACCTGCTGGGTAGTGCGACGCAAGGTCGCAGACCTGTAGCGAAGAGAGCTGGAGCTCACGCAAACGGTCGGGGAGGCCGCACCTCGCAGCGATTGAACGGACGTGATGGAGGCGGTGGCCGAGTTGGCAGAGGAGGAGGCGGCTGCGCTGTCAGCTCCGACCCACTCCTTCGCTTCAGCGCTGAGAGACGTACCTGTCGTCACGCAACACGAGGAAGGCGACGCAAGGGTCGACAAGCCGTCGGTGCTGCTCGACGCGGTCGGATCGTCCCACCGACCGACCAAGCTGCGCGACGACGGCGAAGCCGCCGTGGTGGACGCCGCTGCCTTGTAGTTTGCAACGTTACCGCTAATGAAGTAGCCGCCCGACGCATCGACGCCTTTCGGCGGCAGCTGCACCAGCTCATGCGAGAATGGACACCGCGCTCCCTTGCAGCAACCCCCCATGGCAAAGAAAGTGCAGATGGGGCGTTGGGCTACCTCTTCGTTTCTCTGCCACGCACGTGACGGCGCGCAAGCGCTTGAGCTGTCCATGGTGTGCGTTCTATGATCGGCAATGAGGTGGAGTAGGGGCAATGGCAAAGTCACTCGCGTTCGTCTCTCAGGTGCGTTGCCGTATTGCTGTGTGTGCGCTGACCGCAAGAAGGGAAGTCAGTAGAGGTGACGTCGAATCGGGTTGCGCAGCGAAAGCTGATAGAGAAGAAGACGCCTTTCAAGGGTTGGTGAGCGGAACAGAGCAAAAGAAGGACAGCAAGACAAGCCGACAAGGCAGCAAGAAAGTGAGCGCTGTATCCGAGACGACAGGGGGTCAGAGAGAGAGTTAGCGAGACTTACCGCGCAAGAGAACAATCCTGGCTTCTTGCTTGTGAGATGCGGTCGCGGTGGTGCCGAGTGGCTATCACTTCGATGTAGCCTTGTAAACACGCTATAACAAAGGACGTGAACGACACAGAAGAGAATGATTCGAAGGCCTCGGAGCAGCTCACTGCCCAGGGCACGAGAACGCGCAGAGAAACGCACACGAATACACAGAAAGAGAGAAGAGAAAATAGAGAGTAGCACCTACTTCGAGCACACACACACACAGAGATAGAGAGAGACGCAAACACGCACAAGCTCTGATAAAAATTAAAAAAAAAACGTGAAGAGCGCCAGCGGTGGTCAACGTTGGTGTGTGTGTGTGTGTGTGTGTGGGTGTGCGCGTGCGTGAATGGCTGCAGATGGAGTGTCTGCTGGCAGAGAAACCACTCGTGTCTCTAAGAACGTTGGAGAGAAAGAGAGAGGGTGGCGTATGCCCTCTAGGTGTGCGAGTGGGTGTATAGGTAGGTCCACACTTGGTGTCTTTTTGTTGCTATTCCGCTTGATCACTTGTATCACCTTCTCTTGCACTTCTGTATTGCGGTGTTGTGCGTGTGTGTGTGCGTGTGTGTGTTGCTGAGGGCGTCTCTGGCTGCTGTTCCTGGCGTACAGGGGAAGAATGCTGCTGACGCCCTCAAGCACCAACGCACTTTCCAAATACAGAAAGGGCAACGGAAGAAAAACAAAAAAGGATCAGGAGCTATGAGCACACGCGTGAAAACGGAAGGGTAGAACACAATAAAAGAAACGAGTCAGCCAAGCGGAACGGCCCCGCCACAACGACGGAGCGGAAGAAAACGCGCACACACAGATCAGAGGGAGCCAACAAGGAAAGTCGGGGAGAGGGGGAGGGGGTCTTGACGGAGACGGAGGAAGAAGAAAAAGAGACACACGCACGCGCGCACACACAAGCTGTGTGAGGTATGGGAAGTGACTGGAAAGAGGGAAAGAAAGAACGAGAGGAGAGCGCGAAGATATCCCAAACAACCGGCAGACAAGCGCACGCACAGAAAAACAGGGTTGCGCCCCCCCCCCTCTCCCTCCCCTCCCTCACAGATGAGGACAGCGCAGAGGAAAAGTCCCCGAAATGGTGCGGGAACGCAAAACAAAAAGGAGCGTTTCCCGTCTCCTACGCGTAGCACTCGCGTGGGGAAGAGAAGCAATCCCTTCCCTTCCACGAAAGCACGCACGGCGACTTGCCTCCCGTGTCAGGGACACACGACAACACAAGCGTGTCGCCTTGAGAGAAGACCCGTGGCCGCCTTATAGTTACTCCTCACGCACACACACACACACTAAATACTTGATATCTTTGGTTTTACTTTTGTTGTTGTTTTTTTTTTTTGACGGATGGCGTGGGATGCGCGGCGGAGGGGACGAGGCCAGGAAGGAGAAAGAGACGCGCACGTCTACGACAGCGTGAGCCGTATGCGAAGGGAAAGACGAAGCCCCTTACCCGCGAGGAAGCACCAAACAAGAAAGCAAACACCGAAAAGAATGGAAATAAGAAACGAGACCTGAGAAAGAGAGACGGGAGGGGGGGGGCGAGAAGAAAGATACAACGGGAAAGGAAAAAGAAAACAGCTCAGTGTGGTACGGAAAAAGGCATGCAAACACACGCAAAGTCAGCGGCTGGAGCTGCAGCGTACACAGTCAAGCACCTTGTGGCCGGTATCAAGCGCAGGCGTGTCGTGCGCACGTGGCGGAGAGGGAGATTGAGAGATGGTGCGGATGGAGATAGATAAATGAAAGGGAAAGCGAGCGTGACAGTAGAGAGAGACATGCAGCCATAGAGTCAACCATACGGGATAGCAGAGTGACACACACACGCGCACCGTCGCGTCATCATCACTCCCTCCACTCTCCCTCTGAGTGACGAGTGAGCTAGACAAGCAATGTTGGACCGTGAGGAGCTTGCCCGCTGACGTGCCTCTTTCGCACCGGCATCAGCAAAGAGAAGGTGGAAGTCGCACAGACACAGACACGGACGGGTCTGCAGAGCAGGCTACTGTATCTGTCAAGGAGAGCCGCGACGCCGTCTTTCTGTGTCGCCCTCAGGGAGCAATGTTCCCGCTCCGTTTTTTTCTTTTCGTTGGGTATGTTATTGGTTGCTTTTCGGTTAGTTGCTGGCTCATTATTCCAATGCTCTTTCTTTTTCCTTCCTGTTGTCTGCCCAAGAAAGGAAAAAAAAACATGTTTGGTGGCAACTGCTCGGAGTTCCCCTCACAGGCACTGCCGAGTCGACCTCTCCTGATTATGCATTCTGAGTGCTGTCTGCCCTCGTCTTGTGGCGGAGCGTTGAACAAAGAGAGGGAGAGGGAGGGAGAGAGAGACGAGGAAGGCAAAAAAAAAAGCGAAGAAGTGAACAACTTGGAGAGAGGAGCGACACAAGGAGGGGCAAAACCATGCACGAGCGAAAACTGAAAGGAGAAAGAGAGGGAGAGAGCAGCAGCAGGGGAGTAGAATAGAGTCCACATATCAGCGCACACACGCGAACAGGTAGACAAATATAGGCATCTACACTCACGCATAGAAACTGCGAGGGAGAGCGGCACCACAGATTCGATGGGGTGTTCAGGCGATGGCAAAGGTGAGCGCGTCCCGCCTTTCCTATAAAGATTCCGCCAAGATGAAAAGCAAAGTAAAAAAAAAACGGTTGTTCCAAGACCGAGATGATGCCACAATCAATAACGACAGCGGAGTCGAGGACGCACGCGCACACAGACAGGCAAAACCAAACACAATCGAACATCACACGATGGAAACGACGCCAATGTAAAAGAGGGGGAGAAGGAGGGAAGAGGTGGGTGGCCACACGAAGCCCCTCGACAAAAGCGGAGAAACGCGAAAGCAGTGCGGAGCCGAGATGAGACCACTCTACGGAGAAAGGCGTAAGGAACCACGAAGTAACATGAAGAACGAGTCGGCGACGGTGACAAACAAAAAAAAAAACAGAAAGAGGTGAGGCGAGGTGAGGGTGTACTGTACATAGAAAAGCATGCCAAACTTGAGGAAGAGGGAGGGAGGGGGAGCCGTAAATATATACGAAACAGGAGAGAAGGAAAAGCATGCCACAGTTTTATAGGTGGACAGAGAGAGACATAGAGGGGAGGGGGGGGGGGCACGTGCACACACAGAATAGCAGCAGAAGATACGCCGCCTTACATCGATGACGGGAGACACCCAGAGGAAGAGCACAGAGCAACAAGCAAAGAAAAACGCAATCCAGCCCCACACCCACACGCGCACAGGCGCGCAAAACGCATATAACTGTGCCGGCACACCGGCGCGCAGACGCAGATCAACACGCAACGTCAACCTCTGGGTCGCCTCTCGTTGCCTTTTCGCTTACCGCTGCACGAGCGCCAACAGGCCAGAAGAAAAAGAGGGAGAGTTAAGAAGCGAGAGTAACCGACACTTTGCGAGAGAGTAGCGATGTCGATCGCGGCTCACAGACGGGCCCGCTGAAGCATGAGGATGCAGAACTCGTTGAAGAAGATCTTGTCCGACATTCGCGAGTAGCGACGGAAGCGCTTGTCCACTTCCATCGGCGACGGGTCGAGCCCGTAGTTCTCCATAGTCGCGTAGATCTTCTTGAAAGTATCCCGATCCAGGTAGCCCTTGTGCTCTACGTCGTAGTAATCGAACTGCTGCTTCAGCTTTTCAGTGAGAATGGTGCTATCCGGGCGAAAACTGCACAGTTCATTGACGCTCAAGGGCCTCTTCTCTCCCCAGCTGTGCATGACAGAAGCGGCCGGCGTCGTCGCCGCCTCGTCTATCATCTTCGGCTGGGTGTGGGTGCACGATAACGCTTTGTCGCTACTGCTCTGACTCCGTGGTGCGGCTGCATGCACCATGGCATCGGCTGCGGGCGACAAGATCTGATTTTTTGGCGATTGCGTAGACGACATCCACGCCGTCCGCGATGGCGCGCTCGGTGTCGGCTCTACCACTTCGTTAGCGGAGATGAGCACTGAAGCGCGTGGCCGGCGACTGGAGCTCGTCGATGAGCGCATCACCGCCGAGTCGCTCGGGTCGAGCCTGCTTGCCATCACGCCCCCGTCCTCCTCTTCCACCTCGTCTTCGAAAAGGACGTTGGCGCTCCACATCAACCCCCCATCCTCGCGGGGCAACACAAATTGCTGGAGGGCAAACTGGAACATCTCTTCTCCGCGGTTGGGGTCGTCAACGTAGAGTTCAGCGATGCCGGAGTGTAGTTCGTCCTCTGTGATGACGCCATCCGCCCCCTTCTCCGCATACAGCCGGCTTAAGGCTTCGCCGATGAGACCGAGATCTGCGTCGGTGGCGGTGCTGGATCTATAGCGCGACTGCTTCAGAGCGTCTTCAGTAGAGTACGAGCCACGCCTGGGGACGGAGTCCCACTTCTTGACTACCTCGGGAGGTAGAACGCCGGGGCCTTCGACAAAGCTGCGGATGAACTCCTCCAGGGACAGCCGACCGCCATTGTTTCTCTCCGCCCCAACGACGATGGCCGTCATGACCGAGGTCAACATCTCCTCGTCCCAGCCAGGAAAGGCGTCGTGGAACAGCACCTTGAGCACCTTCACCAGCTCCGAACGCACCACGAACCCGTCGCCGTCGCTGTCCAGATCTTCGAACACCTTTACGAGCCTCTCGAGCTCCCCTGAGTCCTGCATTTGCTGCAGCTTTTCACAGGCCACTCGCACCCGCTCGTGGGCGACCGCCACAGGGATCTGCATGAGTTGTATGTTCCGCAAGAAGCTGCGGACAAAATCCGTGACGGTGAGCTGCCCGCTCTTGCTGCGGTCGGAGCTCCTCATGACCAAATTGCACAAGTCGCGTATTTGGCTCTCGTCCTCGGTGGCGCTGCCGAGGGTGTCCGAGAGGGCGTGATAGAGGTCCTCGAGGTCGACGAAGCCGTCGTTGTTGCGGTCCAGCACGGCGAACGCCTCCCGCAGCACCGTCTCCTCGTCGTCGGTGAGCTGACGCGCACCGACCAGGCTTTTCTGCGTGGGCTCTAGATAGGTGGCTGGCAGCACGCCTTGGTCCTCCTGGTAGCTACGAATAAACTCCGACAAGGAGATGACACCGTTCTGATCCGCGTCGGCGCTGGCCATCACAACGGAGACGATCTCCTTGAAATTCTCATCCGTCAGATCCGGAAACGTGGGGACAAGGTACGTCCGCAGCGCCACCTCGAGCTCCTCCGAATCGATAACGCCATCCTGGTTCGTGTCGATGAGATTGAAGTTGCTCTGCAGGGCCGATACCTCCTCATCCGTTAGCCGCACCTGCACATCCGCGACGCAGTTGTTTACCACCTCCGCCGGCACCACACCAGGACCGTCTGCGAACGCCATGAGAAACTCCGTCAGGCTAAGCCGCTCATCGCGGTCCTTGTCAGCTACCTGAAACAGCGGTACAAGGTACTCCTGCAGCGGCGGAAACCTTCTGCGCCAACACAAGAGGCTACCTTCGCCATCATCTCCTCGCGGCTGACGAAGCCGTCACTGTCGCGGTCCATGTAGATGAAGGTGTCGCGTAGCATGTCTACCTCCTCCGGTGCCAGAGAGCGGAGAATGGTGGCCACTTCTCGGTCGCCAGTGCCATCCATCACGTCATCTGGTCTCTTTGAGAGCGACATAACAGCCACGGGGAGAAGAGGGAGCACAACCACACGAATAAGAGATCCGATGGGCCTGCCTCGATGTGTAACGCAAAATAAAAAAAAATGTTCGTGGAGCGATCCGGCTGTTGAAGCAGTGGGTATCGAATGAGAGAGGAGCGGGTGTGCAGCGACTGGCGCCCAGTGCTCGCGAGTGGCCTCACCAAACACACGGAGTCCACGCTGTGCTTAGAAGTGTGTGTGTGTGTGTGTGCGCAGACGGCACAGAGCGACGGAAGCGCGCACCGCGAAGAAAGAGAGACGAGGAAAAGGCGGGAGGGTGAGTGACGGGGACGACTCATGCGTGAACGAAAGAGCGAAGGAGCATTCGCAGTTTGAGGATGGAAGTGCAGCGGGGAAGAGGACAGGGCGGCAGAGCCTGTGCCGACCGAGCCGCTGACCTCAACTGCCGAGAAAGTAGGCAGTACACAGGCACCCATCCGGCGGAGAAGGCTGGCATACCACCTTTCCCTTCGCCCCTTTCTGCAGACGCTGCCATGGACGTACAAATATCTTTGGTGGGTTCAGTTCTGTTGGCTCATACCAGCGGCACACATGCGCCGTTTGGCGTAGAAAGCAGTGAGACGCTTGGGTCAGCGCGTTGGCGTGTATGCGAGGGTGGATGGGCGGCTGAGAAGGTCTGGTAAGACCAAGGCAAAGACACACACAAGCATGCATGTCTCAACGTGTGTGTGTGTGTGTGTGTTTGTGTGTGTACGTGGCGGGGCTGGTGTCTCTGCGAGTGCGCGTGTTGACGCCCAGGTGTCAGCGCTTTCTCTATCCCAACACAGATATGCACTCTCGCCACAGCTCAAGGGCGCCACCACCACCACCACCACCCCCAATCCCCATCGCGGCTGAGAACCTACGCGCTACGGCGGGGCGCGATGTAGTGATCGTAGTAGTGCTTCATCCAGGTCTGCGCCAGCTCCAGGTCGAGCTCGATGTGTTCGACGTGGTGGTCAATGATCTCGGGGTCTAGCGGGGAGGGAAAGAGGTGAATGAGGCAGCCGCCATAGCGGTGGTTGCCGTCAAAGTGGTGATCCACGACGTACTGCTCCTGCTTGGCGATGAGCGAGAGCACTGCCAGGCGCAGCTTGATGAACTGGTAGAAGCAAGGCTCGATGTGGCACAAGGGCTCCTTGGGCTCGCCTTTCAAGTGAGGCAGACGAGCTCGATGAATGCCGCGATGGACAACGATGTCACACAGCAGGTATTGCAGCGAAGTTCGTAGCTGCTTCGTCACGATGAGGTCGACGCAGTCCCCCATGTCGAGGTACGAGGAGTACATGAGAACGGGGTCGTAGGAGTTAGTGCTGTACATGCTCATGCCCATCGCCTGCGCCACCTTGGAGACGCCGATGGTGTAGCGTCGCTCGATGCCACTGTAGTCGACGCCTTGCGGCATCCGCAGCGGGCGACTGCGCAGTTTGTTACGCAGAAGCTGCGCCGTAAAGAGCTTCATCTTGCGCATCAGGAAGATCTCGTCGGCCACCTCCAGTTCAGACCGCCCCGTCTTGATCGAGATGTACTTCACCCGCTCATCGTCGTTGAATTCCTTCGGAAAGTAGTGGGTGTATATAACATCCTTAAACGTTGGTATGTACCGTCCCTCTACCGTCATCTCCTGCTTGTACGGAAACCACCGTATGTGGCTTTCCGTGCGTGCGTTCGAGCCTTCCAGGTAGCCGTGGATGTGACGCGGAATACTCTGCGAGGACAGCGTGTTGCCGGTGCGGTCCATCATCTTCTTCCAGTAGCGAGTGAGGGGGTTGTGCTCAAACACCGGGCTATCCCACATGGACATGCGTCGTACAGGGGTGCACCGCATTGTGCGTTCGCAGCTATACCACGCAGCGTCACTTCGATAACTGCGACTATGGGCAGAAAGGGGGGCTGAATATGGCCAACTAGTGGGAAGAGAGCAGCCGTACAGAAGTGGGGCGTGGGTGTGCGCTATACGTCGACGCGTGTCAGCGTGTGTCCCCCTGCTCAACCGCCTCCTGGCGCTATCTGTACCTTCTCTTCTCTCCACACGCCCTGGTCATTGGACGAGTGCGAATCAAGGTGCGCCGTGGAGAACGAGAAGAAAAAGAAAGCATGCGTTTGTGCGCAGGCGTCAGTGACCATGGGCCGAGGCACACAAGGAGGCATGGCGGCGCCGAACAGAGGGAGAAAAGTAGAGGAGCACTGCAAAGGGAGCCGCCATGCACGCACACTTGCAGAGCGAGCAATCGCAAAAACGCCGTGCCTCAGCGATGCATTCGACGAAGAAACAGTGACTCGCTGCTCTTTCGGGAACTCGAGTGCATCGCAGTTCATGAACACCGCTGGCGGAGTGCGAAAAAAAAAACGCATTCGCCTGGCAATACAGCATCAAGCTCGTTGAACTCTCCTGGGCCTGCCGTACCTGCGGGACGGCAGAGACGACCGAGTGGAGCGGAGTACGCATCCGCTGCGCTCCTTCACAGGCGGGCAGACGTGCTCTCGACGCACATCCACTTGCACTTCGTCCTTTCTTGTTCTTTTTTTTTTCGTTTCTGGGAGACATACGGACAAGAGAAAAAATTAAAACCAAAAAGATAAAGGAATCGAAAGGCTACAGAGGTGTGGACGCACGGGACGAGCAGGGTAGGGCAGGAGGCTGCGGGGGAGGGAGGACGAAACAGAGAGCAACACACGAGGAGGAGGCCCTGCATTTCTCTCCTACTCCCTCCTCAGTGACCATAAGCACACCCAAACACCGACACGCACGCGCTCACTCGCTCTCTACTCCATACCCTCAATGTTGGTCTTGGTCTGGACGTAGATACCGTCAAGGAACTTACGGATATCCTTCTTCTTGACCAGGCACATCTGGTGCAGCACGGCGGCCTCGCGGGACACCTGCTCCAGGTCGTTGCCGTCGAAGATGATCTCATCCTTGACCTTGGACGGGTCCGTCTGGCTCACCTTCACGCTGCTGGGCACCAGCTGGCGGCGCACGCGCTTCTCACCAAGGAAGTTGCGGACCTCGATGTTCTGGCCATCCACGGAGACGTTGATCGGAAAGTGAGCGTAGGCGCAGCGCACCTTGAAGCGGTAGCCCTTCGTCACGCCAGTGATCATGTTCTGCACGTGCGCCTTGGTGGTGTTCAGGCACGCGATCGGGATCTTGGAGCCGAACCAGCGAATCACCGTGAAGGTGTGATTCTTTTTGTCCACGCGCAAGTCCAGCTGCAGGTGCGTCAGGTCCTTCGTGAGGGTGCCGCGCTTACCCGTGACGGTGACCTTGCGGCCCTTCACATCAACGGTCACACCCTCCGGGATCTGCAGGGTGCAGAGGCTCTTGACCTTGACCATCTTCTTGCGAGAGATGCAAGTGGGGTTATTCTTAGCCTGTGCGTGCGTGTGTGGAGAGGAGATGGAGATGGAGGAAAAAATGAAGGACAGAGGGGAAGCGGCATAACAGTCCAGTAGGAGGGCACCGGAGTGAAGCGCGTTGGCCACGAGGGAGCGTGAGCGGTGACGGAGACACCGCTCACGGGAAGAGGAGTGGGAAGTGCAAAGCCCGAGCATGGCAAGAGGAAGCGGATGCGAAAAAGCGGCGGCGGTCGCACGCGAGAGGAGGGAGGATGGACATCGTCTCTCATCTCGAGACACGGCGAAAGCAGAGGCGAGAGGATGCGCAGTCCGTTGGAAAGAGGTGGGCGCGATCCAGTTGCCGTCCTCCCCACCCCCGTCCCTTTCAGCCCGCCGTGCTCCGTGTCTACTCTCGCGCGTGCGCACGTCCACTGAAACGCGACCCCCACCCGCCACGCCCTTTGTGGGTCGCTTGGTCCTTTCCGCCTCCCCCTTCCCTCTGCTCCCCATCGGCCAGCCGCCACCGAAGAACCCCACTGGAGAGGAGAAAAAAAGGCAAACGTATCGGCGACGGCCCCGCTCTGCGCTCCCGACTCTGCAGGAGGCGTCCGTCTTCCGCCAAAACTGAGAAGGCGACCGCTCGTCCAGCGCAAGAGCCGCTTTCCGTCGTCGGTGACGGTGGTGTTGCTGCTACAGGGCGCACTTTGGGCAATCAGTGCACACACAAGAGGCACAAAGAGAGAGTCTAGGAAGTTTGGAAAAAAAAAAGACTTTTCGGCGCGGGGATGCTGTACGGAGTCGCTGCACAGCGGAGGACACACGTGCACGTACTCGCACATGCACATGGCCATACAGACACCCAGGCAGCGACAGGGACGAAGAGCGAAAAAAAAAAAAGGAGCGGAGCCGAGACGGAGCATCGGTTTGAAAAAACCGCTTCTGCATGCACCTCACGCACTCGCGCTATGTGCGGTGTTGTATGGCGACTACAGGGTGGCCGGCCGGCGGTGGCGGCGCGAGCGCGAGTAGTCCATGTTCGGCAACAGGCGTGCCTTGGCCGGGTCGTCGCAGTAGGTGTTCGGGTCGAAGAACTTGAGCGACTCCCTCCCCCACCCCTTCGGAAGCTCCACCGTCGGTGAGGTTTCGTCAACGACGATGGCGTCGTCCACGGCGTGACCGACGGTGGTGCGGCCCTCCTCGGTGTCAGCCGTCGGGTACTGGAGAGCACGGGACACCGGTGCCTTGAGCGCAGACTTTGGCAGTGCCGCAGCCCCTGCAGGAGCGGCACTCTCCGCGGATTCATCCATAACTCGCCTCTGCGACCGCTTGAGGCGTGCAAGCTTCTCTGGGGAGCTGACGTAGTTGTCTGCAAAGAGCTTGGACGCCTCGGGGCCCCACCCTAGGTGCTTATCCGCCGGTGCCTGCTTGTCTGACGATTCCTCCCCCCATCCTGCCTTCGTACTGGCGACAGCGGCGTTGCTCGACTCCGTCTTGCTGCACTTCGCTGCCTGCGCCGACGTCGTCTTTTTCGCGGATCGCACCCTCCGCGGACGCTTGCCAGGAGTCGACATGTAGTTCTCGGGAAACAGCTCGTACGCCTCGGGGCCCCAGCCCGGTCGACGCCTCGGCGCCTCAGCCTTCGGCGCCAGCGGCTCTGCCGTCGTTGGTGCCGCGGCAGTGGCCGCTCCGTCGCTGATCGCCTTTTGGGTCGGTGCATGTGTCACTGCAGAATTCGCTGCTGCCGGCGGCGGCTCGGACGTCTTTGGTGCAGAGCGCTTCACCTCGGTCGTCAACTCGGCCTCGCTCTTCGACGTGGCAGACCCCTTGAGGAGCGATGAGGCAGTCGCGGTGGCAGTCGGCTGCGAAGCGTGATCGCTGCAAGCGGCGATGGCACCGCATGTCACCGATGACCCATTTGCCTGCTGCGGCGGCGGTGGAGGCGAGGTGAGCCGCGATGGTGCCGTGAACGCGCTCATTCCCTTGAGCCTCATATAAATAACTTCTTCCTTGACAAAGACAACCTGCGTCACGCAATCCTGCGCGAATACCTCCGCCTTAGGCTGCGCGCCAGTGCCGCCGACATACACCTCCGTCACTACAATAGCCGGCGTGTTGCTGCAGCCGTCCAGGTTGCGTCGTGAGAGCACGAGGCGCTGCATCGCGTCCTTCGCGAGTCGACGCACCGTTGTGGAAGCGCTAATCGGGACACGAAACGTGTTGCCCCGCGTGTCATCCTCTCCTATGAACGTGACTGTTGCGAAGAGCGGCTCGGTCGAAACAGTCGCTGGCGACGCTGCTGGGGCCTGCATTGTTGCTTCACATGCTCAAGACCACAACCCTAGATCAACACTCTGGTAGTAGAGGAGATGACACCTGCTGAGGTGCAGAGGTGGAGGCTTGGAGTAGCCCAGCAACAGAATGGAGAAAACGAAAAGAAGCGGTGATGAGGGCGACTAACGAGGGTCCCTCTCCGGGAGGTGGTGGTGGCGTGTTGGTGAAGAGAGAGAGGAAGAAGAGCGCGCGCTAGCGAAAAGCACTCGAGACGAAACAATCGCCACAGAAAGAATAGGCAAAGCAGCCCTGCTCGCCGGCACACTGACCAAGAGAAGAGAAAGCGGTCTGCGGATGCAGAGAGAAATGGAGGACGCGAGAATCGGCGGTGATGCAAGGAGGCAGGTGGAGAGTGGTACCCGGGATACAGGGACCAAACGGCAAGAGCGAGGTGCGAAGAACGAAGAGAGAGGAGTGGGCTGAAGATCCGACGACCACGCAACCACGATGGAGTCTGCAGCCTTGAAACGAACGTTGCAAGAGACACGCACAACAACAACAACAAAGATGAGAGATCTAGTGGCGTAACACAAACGCGCGCACAAACACGCGCACACGCGAAGGCACCGACACCGACACAACACTGTAGAAGACAGAGAAGATATCAGTAAGAACAACGGTGTGAATCTAATAAGAAGCGAGAGGGAGGGAGGAAGGGTCTCTAACGATGCCCACGTGGCGTTGGTGCAGCAGCAGCGCGGCGCTGCAGAGACTTGTGCGAAGAGTGGGTCGGTTACCTTTCTGTTCGCTTGTGTTGTTATATTATCATGGCATACGGCGACGAAAACGAGCGCAGACGTGGCGGTATGCGCGTGTGTGGGCGAAATAGGCGATGAGGGTGAGGGGTGGCATTGGAGGGCGTTGGATAAAAAAAAAGGAAGACGACGAAGGAACGCAGCGGAGACAAGCACGTGGAGGAGAGAAGGCGAAGGAGGCACATCTGAGGAGTTGTGGAAGTGAACGCGAGACGCAGGCAGACGCGATGGGCGGGCATCGACATGGGAGCAGGCCTGCAGGCACAGGCACATAGCCACACGAACACACACACACACACGCTTGCGCGATGGAACCTCTACGGTAGGCAGTGCGGAACGATGGGGCATGATGGCGATGGCGACGTCGGCGAAGTCAAGAGTCATGTGCACGATAGTCATCACCACAGCTAGTGGAACGATGTGGCGGCGCACACCCCTTTCTCTCCCACTACGGCACTGCAGCCTTTTTTTCTTCTTATGTCGTGTTCCTTTCGCACACTGTTGGCAAAAAAACTGAGGATGTGTACCGAGAACGAGACGAGAGAAAGAGAACAGCTGGTGCGAAGGGGAAGGGAGCCGTGTTGACGGTCGCCGCACCGTGTTACCATTCGACCGCCACCCCAGACACATTCGCACGCCAGGGCAGTGACATCACACACACGCATGTCGCATCGACATCGAGTTTCGCCGGATGCCCTTGTCATACCGTTTCGTTTTGCGTAGGAAAGTAGCAGCACGTGCTTGTGTGTGGGCGTATGCGAAGGGTGCGCATGTGTGCGCGCGCACACCGGCGGTGTTTGGAGGCGGAAGGTGGCGGTGAAGCGCGTGCGGCTACTTGAGCGGCAATCCCCTCAAGAAAAGAGAGAGAGAGAGCAGCCGAGAAGCAAACAAAACGCCGCCTTCGCCTTCTGCTCAAATCGTCTCCTCTTGCACGCTCTGCAGACATCGACGGATGAGAGCGGCTACTGCTCCTGCAATGCTGGTTGGGCACACGGGAAACAATGTAACCACACACGTGTATACCGTGTCCAATACGCAAACATGAACACGCACGCGCAGGCCACTGAGACCTGCACAGAGGGGCGAGGGCGGAAAAGAGAAAGGAAGGGATTCGGCAGAAACGCGACGCGCTGTGGACAGAGAGACAGAGCACTGAGAGGACAGGCGCACAGGCACACACACGCACACGTGAGGGGAGGCAAACAAAGCAACAACAGCACACAGAAGAAGAAAACACAGGAAAAAAGCAGCGACGAGACGATCTCCGATCAACGACACCAATCTTCACCGATAACAGACGTGCGGCATCTCGTAAAAAGAAACAGCGGAGCAGAAAAGCAACCTCTACAGGCTGATAGGCAGCAGCGCCATGCTTGCGTATCGCTTCCCTCGCTGCCGCGCTCTCGCTACGCTTTCTACACAGCCCCTACCACTCACCCTCATAGATGCCATGACGGCCACCGACTACACCGCAAAGGCGTGCGCCCCAGGTCACTGCAGGGGCGGTGGCTGATACGTTGCGGTGTCATTGTCTGTTGAAGTCGGCATGTCGAGGGGCGGTGGTTGATAACCCGCAAAGCTGCTACCAGCAACCCCTGGCGTGACGGCATACGAAGGGGCACCTCCGTACGGAGTACCTATGGCAGGAGCAAGTGGCGCTGGCTGTGGTGCTGCAACTGGGCCGGGGGAATTTGCCGGCGGCAGTAGCGGCGTCGACGCGTAGGACACCATGGGCATAGGGACTTGAGCACCTGGTGAGGTCGGCATAATGGCACCAGTGGACACCGCAGCAGCCGTCTGGCTGCCGTAAGCGTATGGGGTCGACGGCGCCGGCGCCGGCGGCAGCGCCGCCGGAGGCAGTACCGGCGCTTTTGGATAGGTGGGGAGGCGTACTCCCTGAAAGGTTTGCGAGAAGCCCGTCGACGCAATTTCCACGAAGCTGTGGAGCACTTGAATTGTCGTGAGCACGCTTCGGTCAATGGCCTGGCGACCAGACACGAAGAGCTCCGAGCACAACGCCTTACTGCGCTCCGTCGCCCGCCACAGCTCCACGCGCCAATTCTCCAAGATCTGCTCGTTGCGTGGAAGACGAGTGAAGTCCCTCTGCGGTGATGAGCGGAGGTACTGCACTTTGGATTTGAAGAAGTCGTACTCGAGCTGGTGGTGCCGCCGCGCATCTTCGACTTCGCGCAGCTGCGCGCACTGCTTGGCGAAGCTGCGTAGCAACTCGAACCCGTTATCCTTTAGACCTTTCTGGTGCTCCTGCGACGTCTCCACGAGCTTCACACCGACCTCGAAGACGTCTTCGGCAAGTTCCCGACTCTCCTTCGGTAAATCTGGTACACCCTTGTACTCCTCTCCGATCTCCCGCAACGTTGTGCCAAGCTCGCCCATGAGCCGAGCAGCCTGGATGACCTTTTCGCAAATCATCTCTCCCTTCGTCTCCATTATGCGCACCTTCGCCATGACCTCCGTAAGCCGCATCTCCTCCGGTGACACCTCCGTCCGCGATACCATCTCACGCAGGCTCTGCGTGGTGCGGCGAGCAAATCCCTTCAACACCTCCATCACGGCGTGGCGTAAGGCGTCAGTGTGTTTGCGGCGTTACGGCTGTCAGCGTACGATAGTGAAGCGAGCGAAAGATAAACCTGCACCTCCCCTGTCCCTTTTTGTGACGCTGCGATGCAGTCTCTCCTCTGATCCGGGAAAAGTCACTGCACAGTCCTGCACGCGCGCGCTCTACGGAGGATGAGAAGTTGCTCACGCGAGAGGGAAGTGCGATACGACACGTGGGGAGACCTTGTTTTTTCCTCTTTCTCGCGTGCCTTCTATAATCGACACAGCGTGAGTATCTGTGTTACGTGTGCGGGTGTGCGCGCACGTTACAGATGCTTATTGATATGTGCGTATGTACGTGAGGAGGTTCTTGGGCGCGATTCACGCAAGCACGGGCGTGTGTACCAGTACGCGCCGGACAGGAAATCCGTAGTGCAGCGACACACAGACGACGAGAGGGAGAGAGGGCCAGCAGGGATGAGTGTGAGGGTGGTAAGAGGAGACGATAGGAGAGGTGAAGTCATGTGCACACACGAGACCTTGTGCCGTAACACTTTTTCTTGTGGCACCGCCTTGCATCGATTTGTGAAGGTAGAAAAAAAAGAGAGAAAGTGCGGCACTTACAGCTGTGACGTCCCCCACGTAAGCAGGGGTAACGTCACGCAGTCTGCCGTTTGTTGCGCCGAGAGCGTCAATGAGAATGAGAACAAAGCAAGGAAAGACGAAACAAGCGAAACATATGGGGAGGCGGAGAGCCGAGGCACAAGTGCCTCTCCCCACCCACAAACCCGTTACCACTTGCCCACTCCCCGTCTGTGCCCTCGCCCCATCTTCATATCTCCGCGCAAAACCAAGCCTCCGCATGCCTCTCACTCTCTCCCCACCCCTGCCTTCTTCACGCCTCATGTGTGTTTCCTCTCATGACGGCTGTTAGCGTGGTTCGTTGCTTAAATAGTGGTTTCGTTTTTGCTCAAACGCCGTGGATTCATTTTTTTTTTCGTTCGTTGTTTGCAGTTCTGCATGTCTAAAGGTGTACGCGCCGTCCGCCCCGCCCCCCCTCTTCCTCCTCCTCCTCCTCCTCCTCCTCCCTCCCACCCAAATCGACGGAGAGGGCAAACAGCACAACACAGCACAAAGGGAAAGACACAGAGAAAGGGGTGAAAAGGAAAAAGGGAAGGGAAGGGAAGGCGCAGTGGTGATGGCAATGATGACTGCGTCCCTGGATGTCCACATGCACCTCTTTTTTTTTTACCCACTTGTACGATCGTGTGTGCATGCGTGTGTATGTGTGTCCGCAGGTTAGCTTATGTGCATGACAGCCAGCGCGTGCGGTATGCGGCAACTCTGCCTAAGTAGTCTCAGGGACACTGCGCAGTGAGCTATGCACTCTCTTCTCCTCTTTCCCTTTACTCTTCTTTACAACAACGAAAGCGCG
Source organism: Leishmania aethiopica (assembly GCA_003992445.1). Taxonomy (NCBI): domain Eukaryota; phylum Euglenozoa; class Kinetoplastea; order Trypanosomatida; family Trypanosomatidae; genus Leishmania; species Leishmania aethiopica. The sequence goes on from RZOE01000018.1 coordinate 146,877, forward strand.
AACGAAACAGGCGGAGGCAGAGGTAAGAATGTATATCAACGAGGAACACACGAAAACAGAGCGCGGCAGACGAATCCCGGCAGAGATGTTGGCAAAGCCCTCAATAAGTACTGCCCGCTCCCAAAAAAGAGAACACACACACACAGGCAGGCGTGTGACACGTAAAGAAAGAAATACAACGTTTGCTGTCTATGATAACAGACGAGAGAAGGGTATCAAGAGAGAGGCGGCCATACATACACATGCATGGGAAGAGTGCGAAACCGCAGCACACGCAGCGATGCAGAACCAGTGTAGAGCGAAGAAGCGGTACACTCGCGCACACCAGCAGAGCGGCATACAGCACCGGCAGAAGATGGCGTGGGCAACCGTGCACGAACAAAGGAGTAAAAAGAAAGGGAAAAAGAAAGTCGCTTGACTCTGCGCCTCTCATCTCCTCCAAAATATGGCCCTCGTCGCTCTTCGCCCCTCTGCTTCATCACAAGAGACGCATGCATACAGACGCGCACACGCATCCAGGCAATCACTGAGTCAAAGCCGCCACATGACCCACAGCGAGAGGAACAAGAGATCTAGGAATGCGCGCGTCAGTGCAAAAATCGAAACACAACCCGCAACAACAAGCCCGGAACCCAAGAAGAAAAAAAGCTCAATCACGTGGCGACAGGGCACACATACACACACAGTCAGGCAGGCAGGCAGGCGTGTGACAGACACACCAAAAGGCAATCGCCAACTTCTAGAACGGAACACAAAGGAAGGGTACCACTGCACACCACGCCCACCCCTCCCCCATCAGCACGACCACATGTCATTCGCAGCATGAGGCGTGAATGAGTAGGGCGGCGGCGGCAGCAGCGGAAAAGGGGCTGCGCTTGGCGGACACGCACATAAAACGAGAGGAAAAACGAGAAACAGTACATACAGACAAGAGAAAGGGACGGGCGACCGATGATACAAGTTGAACGGGGGGGGAGTCCGCAAAACAAAAACATGCCGGTGCAGGGGTGCTCTAGTAGTCGGGATTGTTGAGGTCGCAGTTCTCGGAGAGGTAGAACTCGCCCTGTCCCACGATAAGGTTGTCCTTCCAAGTGCCCACGAAGACGGCGCCGCACTTGAGGATAATGCGGGCGCGGCCCTCCTTCTTGCCATTCACCCACCCACCCTCGTAGCTGGAGCCGTCCGGTAGCAACAGCTGGCCTTCGCCGTGGCGCCTATCATCCAACCAGTCTCCCTCGTAGCGGCACCCATTCGCGTACTCGAGCACACCTCGGCCGGTCGCGCTGTCGTTCCGCCACTCGCCCTCATACGTGTCTTTGTTGCTATAGGCCAGAGTACCGCGGCCGTGTTTCTTGCCCTGGTACCACTCGCCTGTGTAGCGGTCGCCCTGGAGGTAGGTGAGGGTGCCGGTGCCGTGCGCCTTGTCGTCCAGCCAGTAGCCCTCGTAGCGCTCGCCGTTGACGTAGGTCAGCACACCGTAGCCCTGCTTCACGTCGTCGCACCACTCACCCTCGTACTTGTTGCCATTCGGGAATATGTACGTACCCTTGCCGTGCATCTTGCCATCCTGCCACTCGCCCTCGTAAACGCCGCCGTCGGCGTAGTAGTACTTACCCCAGCCCTGCATGCGCCCCTCCACCCAGTCGCCGTCGAACTTCTCCGACACGCTACCGTCGGGGCCGGCGTACGTCACCGTACCCTTTCCATGACGTTTATCATCCTTCCACTCGCCGTCGTAGCGGTCGCCGTTGGAGTAGTAGTAGAGACCCTTGCCATGCATGCGGCCGTCCTTCCACTCACCGTCGTAGCGATCGCCGTCGGCGTACTCAAGAGTACCGCGGCCGTTGATGCGGCCAAACGTCCAGTCACCAGTGTAGCGATTGCCGCTGGCGTAGTAGCATGTGCCCTTGCCGTGCACCTTATCCTCCACCCACTCCCCATCGTACTTGCTACCGTCCGCGTATGTGTACACGCCGTGGCCGTGACGCTTGCCGTACACCCAGTCGCCCTCGTACTTCTCCTTGTTCGGGTAGATGAGGCAGCCCCGGCCATGCATCTGGCCGTTCTCGATTTCACCTGTATACATCATTTTCGCTGACTTGACGCTCACAGAGAAAAAGGAACCGTAATAGGGAAGGGGAGGAGGGACAGAAAGAGAGGATCGTTTTCAGTGCTTCTACCCAAAATGCCAATGCTGATGGAGGTATAGACGACCTAACCCAGATGGCTGAAACTGAGCGAAAAGAATACGTGACAGGTGCGAGAGAGGGAGAGCGGAAGTTGGTGATAGGAGTGGGCACCGCTGAGGACGCGCACACGTACACACTTCTTGCTCGTGGCGCGTATGCGTGAAAGCAGATGCAAGTTTGTGCAAAAATATGTGAGGCACGTGTGTGTGTGTGTGTGTGTGTGTGTGTGTGTGTGTGTGTGTGTGTGTGTGTGTGTGTGTGTGTGTGTGTGTGTGAATAAACAAGGAAGGATACAGAGGCGATTGAAGGAGATTCTGGTAGATGGTGTGGATAGCGCACAAAAGAGTGCGTGAGGGAGCTGGCGCAGGCGAGAGCGATCCGCACCTGAACAGCTTAGCTGGCTTCTGGGTGTCACACGACTGCGTCTGCTGACGGGGATGGGGCAGAATGCAGGAAACAGTTCGGCTCCACAACAACACAACGTCTAGGGTCCCTCCGCCCCTCGAGTGGATGTCCCTGCTCCGCTCACCGACATACACTTACACACGCAGGTAAGAATCTTTGTTTCCCGCAAGCCCTAACGTACACCTCAAGGCCTAGAGAGCGGTAAGAAAAGATAGTAGAGAGTCGAAGGCGACGCCCACCACCGCCGCCTCCGACCCGCCCTAGCCCCACCCCTCAACTCGCGCTTCACGCTACACATCTAGGTGCGTATGCGGGCCCTTCCTCTGCGGCCGGTTATCGAAACACGTGCATTAGGCTCTTTTCTTTCGGTGACCGCGTCGCTTGCAGCAAAAACCAGCGTCGCCCCGATCGCAGCACAACGAAGCTGTGAACTGCACGGGAAGAGTATGCGCATGCGAGAGAAGGCTGAGAAGATCCGGCTCTCTTTTGCCAGGGTCAGCGGGAGGTGCTGCATGGCGGAGAACGATATGGAACACGCTGCCGTCAGTCCCGTGATGGTGCCTGTGTCAGCGAGCACGCGCCGCAGGAACGTGACATGCACGTGCACCAGCGCCTTGGACACTGGGTCATCGACGCTGAGCAGGTGGTAGGCCATCATGCCCGTCAGGGCCAGCATCACCGCGCAGTAGCGCACGGTGCCCATTCAGAGCGGTGGCACAGATAGCGTCGAAGCTAACGTAAGCTAAGACGACAACACCGGCTCAGCGAATGATGCCGCTGACACCAACGCGACCAAAGGAGCCCTCATTGGGAGGGGAACAAAGGGAGTCAGGTTGTTGCGGGAGAGACCTCAGTGTTTGGCGGTGGGGCCGAAGCCGTAGTCGACAGAGCGGCCGCGCAACCCTAGTTGCGTGCCCACAAACACGTTGTTCACCAGCGCCGACTCCTGAACACCGGCGTAGAGGACCGCCGTGATCACAGCGCCAATGAGCACCGTAAGCGCGTTCAGCGCCACACCCTGAAGAGGCAGAGCGGAAGTCCTCGACCACAGTCGGTGCGTGGGAGAGACACTCCGAGAACTGCACCTTCCACTCCCGCAGCTGCGCGCACACGCTCGCTGACCACCTCACCGCCACGGCTGAGGCCCAGAGCAGATTCTCCAATGTCGGGCAAACAGCTACCATGCAGGACGCGAGCCCCCCCCCCATGCGAGGGGGGCATAGGTGTAGGTGTTATCCGCCACAGGCACCATGGAAAAAAGCACAGTGTATCATAAGCCGATAAAGAGGCGTGCAAAATGCCCAAAAAGTCAGGAAGCGCGCTGGGCCGGCACAGAGAGAGGCCGTCTGTCCTGTGATGAACACGTCGGCTCGCAAGAACGCCCGGATGCCCATGGAGACCAGTGCAGTGAAGCAGAGCGTGCCATGAACTTCGATGAGGCGAAAAGTGTCCACGACAGCAGCGAAGACAATTTCGCGGGGCATCTGCCCTATGACGCGCGCACCCCGGCGCCCCTCGGGATCAGCCGCCAAGTCCACGTCGGTCTCTGCCCTTTGCTTCATCAGCGCGGCACCCGCCACTGAAGGGTTCGCCGTCAACACACCACACAACAGCGCTGGTGTGTGAACTAGACCAAGGATTATCGACGGAGTGCGAGAAAGGGGTTCTCAATAGGGGAGCAGCGCGGTAGGAGATAGAGAAACGAAAGAAAAAAAAGCCTGGCGATAAGGAGAAAGCTCGTACTACATGGAAGCCGCAAGCCATGTATATCTGCTATGATATGCGTGTGACGGTCGCAGTTTGCGGCCTCGCCACCTCTGCTACGTTGTCCCTCATCGCTTTAGTCTCCTCGTCCACACTACGGGATACGACACACAACGTCAGGGATGAAAAGAGATGGCATGAGAGGAGGCAACAAAAGGTTGAAGAAAAGGGGGGCGCTGACGGACAGACAACCACAACATTAGACGCTGCCCCCCTCCCCCTGAGCCGCCGTCTCATTACCGGGTCGAGAGCAACACAACAGAAAGCGAAAGAGAAACAAGGACAAGGAGAGTTGAGGAGACAAGGGAAACGACGGAGAGGAGACGAGTGGCTGTGCCGCTAGCTGTGCGTGAGGCGTTTCACCTCCCTGTCAAACGCCCACACAGTCATCTGTAACAGCCGCGAGGAACAGCAGCCTAATGAATGCCGCTTTCCCACAAGGCAAGGTCGTTGACCGGGGATACTCGCACATGTATCTTTATGCCCTCGCCTCCCTAGCGGGGTACCAGAGGCCAGCTGTACGATAGGTGCAGGCGGCCTTCTTTGTCTGTGTTTCCTTGCTTGCCGGATCTCATCTATCCTCTTGTCTTTCAACTTTTCATGGTGCTGCTTCACAACGTTCTGCGGCTTCTTACGTACCGCAGGTCGTGCGTAGCACACGGCACAACCGAGCAGGAGAGCCAAGAATGCAGCTCCGTGCTCAGAATGGACCGAAGCGTCTCGCAGGCCGCAAAGAAGGAGGTCCTCCGGTACCGCACATCGCATCGTCATCGAAGCAAAGAAACCTCGGGCGACATGCAGCAGTGGAGTGTAAACCAGGCACAGACACTGGCCGCAGGGCTATGTTATTTTTGCTCTTCAACGCATCTATTCCGCCACAGAACATGAGCTCAGCTCCACTCCACTCAGCCTGGCACAGCCCCCCCCCCAAAAAAAAAAAAAAAACCACGCGGTGCGAAGCATACTGTAGACAGACGCGTTACAGTCGAGCACCGACTCAGCCATCTGAGAGCACGGCACCCGTCTCAAACTCAACACACCACCCGCTCTCACCACGCCGGGCGCCACCTCGTGCATCCGCTCCTTGGGGCGGCTCAGGCTTCCCTCCCACTGGTACGCTGTGTGAGGGCCGGGCGGGATATGCTCGAGTCACACTGACACTCTGCCTAATCGTGCGAGTGGCACCAACGTGCTCACTGACTCGGGCAGCCTCGACACCACGCCATCCAGGGCCTGGCTGCCGACATCAGCAGCGACACGCACTGCACCGACTTCCCCACCTCGAAGGTGCCTGACCCTTGTCGCCACCGGCAGTGTCTCGGCATGGACAGGGATAGGGGGGCTGCCTGGTCCCCTCCCACTGCATGAGGGACTGGACCCTGAGATACCACGCACTCAGGTCTCCCTCCGTCCTCGGGGTCGCAGAGGCACGGAATAAACAAAGAAGCGCAGTAAGAACGCACACCGAAGCTCGTCATCGTAGCGAAGCGAAGAAACAACAAGACACAACAGGGAATGAGTGCTCGGCGGCGCAATGGCAGCAGTGGATGGAGGTCACACACACACCGTGCATCCATGCAACGAACAAAACAGCAGCTGGCAGGCACGCACAGATGCACCCAAGCACGTCCAGCAAAACACGAGACAATCACGAGCCAAAAAGACGACTCAACCGGACAACGTAAGAAAGCGGAGAAGTGAGAGGGAACGTCACAGCGCTTGTACTTGGCTCCTCTCGCTTCTTCACAGACACGAATCACCGCTGCCACTACCACCATCGCCACCGCATGAAGAGCAAAGTAGCGTGAGGCTCACGTGGCTGGATAACAGAGGAGGAGGCGAAAGTGAAGCAAGGATGGATACAGGTATTCGCGAGAAAGCAGTGCCAGAGGAAACTATGTAAAAACGGCAGCCCGATGACCACCATTCAAAGACATCGAGAGCAGCCACCCCTCCCTCTCTCCCATCATTGCTCATCCTCGTAGTCCTCCGCCTCCTCGTCGACCATTTGGGTCGCAATCTCCGCCAGCAACTCTGCCGGAACACCGCCGTGCTCGAACAAGACACTCGCCGCCACCTCTTGATTGCGCTGGGTGGCAAGGTAGACTAGCACAGCGCTCTGTTCGTCCCACATACCACCACCTAACTCGACGAGCTGCTGCACCGCCGTGCGATCCTCAGCAGTCAACTCGAGCCCGCTCTGCAGCTGATTCATGAAGCTGCTTTCTTCCGCGTCACCCACGACAGCCTGTGCCGTCGACGGCGCGACGGACCCGGCCGGAGCGCTCGCAATCCCCGGCTGCCCTGACTCACCCATGATAGACAGGAATACCTCCGGATTGCGCTCGATCTGCTCGTATACAGCCGGGTGACGCAGCGCGATCTGCTGCATCACCACTGGCAGCGTGTCCGTGTTTTGGTTGTACAGGATACGGATTTCGTCAAACTGCGGGATGCGCGAGAGGGCGGCGCGCATCTCCGACTCGGCGGTGGATGGCGTGGCTGCGGACGCCGGAGAGGCCGACGCCGGTGCGGCCGCGGTTGCAGAAGACGCGGACGGGTTCGATGCTCCCGGGGCCGCTGCGGGTGCGGCAGGAGCACTGAAGGGCGCGAGCTCCTCCACAAGGTGAGGAGGGATGCCTTCGAAGAGGTACTCCACGGCGCGCTCGACGTTCATGAAAGCGGCGCGCAACGCCAAAGCAATTTGACTTCGGTCCTCGAAGCCCATCGACGCCACCTCGTCGATCAGGTTGGGGGCCACGCCATACGTGTTCGTTGCGGAGGCAGCAGGCGCAGCAGGAACAGTAGGGGCCGCTGGGGTCGTAGAAGCGACAGGAGCTGCAGCCGCAGCAGGAGCAGCGGGAGCTGGTGGGTCAACGGGGGCAGCGGAGGTGGCGGGGGACGTTGTGGTCAAAGCAGGCGTGGACATCGCCGGTGGCGGCGTAGAAAACGCAGGTGCGCTACTATCAGGTGCCGCCTCCGTCTTTGGTGTCTCCGCCGTTTGCGGTGCTGGCGGCTTCGGGATCTTTCGCTTGCGCCCGGCGAGCACAAGCGAGTCGTTGTCTTTGACTCCAGCATCCGCCAGCATCCTGCTGTCCTCTAGCACAGCGCCATTGAAGCACAGCCGCAACGACGCTGGCTCGTACTCGTCCTCCAGCAGCCTCTTCACATCGAGGATGGTCGAGGTTGCCTCCACATCCACCTCGTGCTGCTTTCCAGTGATTGTTTTGAGAATGACTTTCATTTTGTGCGTGTGCGTGTGTGTTTAGGTTTATCGCTGATGTCAGTGCGCCTTCTCGTCCGCTCTTGCGATTTCTCCGATGTGGAAGACGGGAAAGAAGAGCGAGGGAAGACGGGCTGCAAGGAGGCAGAGTTGGCCCCAGGACTGTTGCCGGGTGCAGAAAGAGTATGTTTGCACGAGGGACTGTGTGCGTAAAGGCAGGGTCGAGGAAGAGGGGAGAAAAATAAAAGGCACAGACGCAGAAGCACCACGACAGGTCTCGCAGAGAGCACACACACAGAGAGAGAGGAAACGAAGAGTAGCGCGGATGAGAAGATACAAATCCTGAGGCGTTGGCATACCGTGAAAGACGAGAGAGTAACACCGCGGCGGAACGGACGTGGAGGGCAAGTGCTAGGTGGGGCGGGGGTCGGGAGGCGTGTGCAAAGTGCGACGGCACGAAGAACCGAGAGAGAGAAATCGGGGGAAGGGTGAAGAGTGGCACAGAGTTGCAGAAGGAGCGCGCAGGGGGAGCGGTGCAGACATTCTAAAGCGTGCAATCAAGAGGAAAAGAGAGGACCAATGTAGCGCGGAAAAGTGACACCAACAACGAAGCCGTGTAGAGCAGCGAAGCGCCCGTACAAGTCTAGAAGTGGGCGCAGACACGAGCAAGGCACCCCCCCCCCCTTCTCCGTCGGGAGTCATACGCGAAGAGAAGGGCCTCAGAGAGAGAGCTCGACTCTGCTGGACAGCAGCGTCACGCCACGCTCACCTGGGTGCGACTGTTCCCTTCATTCTATGCGGTCTTCCCTGGCTGCACTGAGCTCTCGCGCGCGAAGCGCTGGAGAAGAAAAAGGTGGGAAAAGGCGGCAAGATAGACATCGACCCATTGACACGCTCGCACCACGTCACGCAAAGTTCGGAAGGCGTATCACAGAGAAAACATATATATACCACGCACATACACAAACACGAACTACAGCGGGGACGGCAACGGGAAGCTAGTGCACAAGAGCTTGACCGGCCAAAAGAAGAGATGCGGCAAAGTCACACGAAGTGTGGTGGCAGTGGGAAGCACAACGCGCTTCGTCATGCCTATAGTGTACATCAGTAAAGGAAGAGAGAAAAAGGAGCGGATGTGAGGCAGGACCTCTGTCCCCCTCTCCCCTATCAAAATCGGATGGGTGGCAGCTTTTCGTGGCCGCGTGCAGGTGCCGCTGTCGCCGAAGTGGGGGCGCGCTGCTCGTACATGCGCCAAAGATCGTCGTAGGTGAGCTCCGTCGGCGAGGGGGCGACGCCTGGTACTTGTCTGCGTTGGGTTGTGTGAACCGACGTCTTGTGAGAACTCGTGCGATCCGTTCGCAAGCGCCGTGACAGCGCTGATGACCTGCTTGGGGAAGCAGAAGACGTGTACAAGTACCGGTCCATGCTGGAGTCTAGCCAATCCGCCTCTTCCGCGCCATCCTCGTCACTGGAGTCCGTTCCGCGTATTTGGCTGACGGCAGAGCCACGAGTCTTGTCTACACTGCGGCGCAAGGCGTGTCTGCCGTCCCCCGCGGCATCCGCTGAGGCCCGCCGCACCGCCGTGAGCTTGGCGGTCGCCGATGGTGCCATTCTCTCCTGCTGCAGCGCGTGCTGCTCGCGCTGACGCTGGCGCAAGACGAGCTCATAGGCCGCGTTGTGGCTTTGTGTGACACTACGCGCAAGGCACACGCACTTGAGCACGTAGAGCAAGGTTACAGTGGAGCACCGCACTACCTGTCCCTCGATGTGGTACTTTACGAGGCCGGTGGGGGTGTTGTGTGGGAAGGTGCAGAGCACCTCTTCCTTCGTTTTTGTCACCACCATCCAAAACGAGACAGGGAAGCGCAGGAGAACGGCGGCGGGCACAGGGCGGCGAGTCCCAGCCTTGAGCATACCGTCAAAAAACACGACCGACCCTACCGCCGCTTCAGCCATCAGGGATGCAGCGGCGCCGCTGGCGTTGCTTTCCGACGCGCGATCCGTGGTATCATCCATAGAGATCGACGCCGCAACTGCAGTCTGCGATGCAGCAGGGGTGGGGAAGGTGACGCCGAACAAGTCTTCCTTTTCTAGAGTTTGGCCAAAGGAACGCTCTGCGGCGATGAGAAGCGTCGCGGACGGCATCCATCCTCGCATCTCGGCCTCCCGCATCGACGCAGCCCTCAGCAGTGCTGCCAAGGAGAGCAGGCACTGCAGGCAGTCATCGGAGAGGTTGTGGCGGACGTAGTGGGACTGCCTCTGACACAGGGCGCCGACAGCGCTACGGAGGCGAATGCGGTGAAGCCGTCCGCCCGTTCCGCTCGGCTCCACCTCCAAGGCCACCGACGCGTCATCGGCCTCGCTGGGTGGCGGTGATGCAGCTGCCATTCCCGCTGGTGGAACCACCAACGGCGGAAACTTCACGTACGCGCGCTGCGGCACAAACAGTTCGGCGTTGAAATGCATATGCACCTGTGACGTCGCACCGCCACGAGCCTCCACAAAACTGCCGAGCTGGCTGAGCACACGCTGCAGCTCGGGCACCGTCGCCTCAAAGCACCACAGACGCTCCTCCCCGTCTGCCACCTCGAATCCGCTGAGCCCTGGCGGCGAGTACACCTTCAGCTTGCCTGCGAAAGACGGCGATGGCGGGGCTGGCACGGGGTCTGCTGGGGCAGGGCGTCCGATTGCCTTGCCCGCCTTGCGATTCCCGCTGCCGCTACCTGATCGCTTCGAGGAAGAGGAGGCGGCAAGCGGCGCCGCGCCGCGGACGTGGGTGGTGCCGCTGCGTCCCCCAGCTGGCTTTTCCTTCTCCGCGGTTTCGGTGGGCGGTGGCGGCGGCGGTGGTGGTAGATAAAGCTGCACGTCCTCTGTCGCGCGAGGCAGCGCCGTGACCTCGCGCAGAAGGAGCGTCAGAAAGTCGGCTATCCACGGAGCCGAGTACGGCAGGCGTACAAGCGCACGCGTCAAGAAGGCCTTGCGGGGCAGCGGCTGCCCCTCCTTGTCAACATGCTGCAGAGGGGTGAAGGGCTGGAAAAAGTCGAGGCGTACGGAGACGCTGCAGCCGGTGGTGAGGCACGTGGAATCCTTTGCAAGGTTCACCGTGGAGCGACCAGGCAGCAGCTGCACCGCCTCCGTAAAGCGTGTTTGATCGTCTGTCAAAAAGTCGCGCACCGAAAAGCTGCCGCTGCCAAGTAAGACCTCGGTGCCCTTCTCCGGCGGCGAGGTGGCGCTTGCAGCTGCTACCGCGGTCCCCTGAGCATCCATCTCGAAGGATTGCCACAGCGACACCTCGCATGGTGCGCTGTACAGTTTCCGGTACACATCAAGGGGTGTGCCCAGCTCATGCAAAAAGAGAATGTGATCGTGGAAAGTGACCGTTGGTCTGTCTGGTGGGGACGAGGACGGCGCCACGGCCTCCTCGGCGGAGATTGCAGGTGTGATTGGCAGTATGGGTGCCGTCACGCATCCCCCTGCCAGCGTGACACACGCGCGCAGACGACGGCGTGAGTCGGCAGTCGCAGCTACAGTTATGTCCTTTGTGGATGAGGAGCCAGATGTGGACTCCAAGGTGGGCAGTCCCGCGACCCCGTATACACGCACCAGCACTGGGCGACACTGAGACATGCACTGCGCAGACAGCAGCAGTGAATTGTGGCACCGCACGCGGAAGTTCAAGCAGTCGTCGGCATCGACGAGTGACCCTGCGGCGAGCGGCACAGAGACGTCCATTGTCGAGCTTGCAAGAAGTGGAACAAACGATAGCGTTGTTCCCCCAATGTGGCGGGCACCGTCGGGGAGAGCAGTGAGCCTGGCCGCTGCCTTCCCTTTGGATTTCGCGACAGCCGGCGTCACGCTCTTAAAGCGCTTCCCCGCTGCACCGCCAGCCTGCTTGCCACCGGCTTCGTCGCCAACGCCGGCGCTCGGGAGGGCGTACACGTCAATGCGGTTGGCCTTGCTGTCATTAAGTAGTGTGTGGCGTACAGTCGACCCGCCTACGATGACCGTCTGCTTTACTAGGAGGAGCAGCGGGGGGGCAGCAGACGGTTGCTGCTGACGCGACTGTTGTTGCCCGTCAGCGGCACAGTCGCTGTTGGCGTCGACCGGCAGCTGGCGAGGAAGAATGAAGTGATCCTCCTGACAGAGTCGCAGGAGAACCAGCATGTCTGGCGCCGCTTGCGCCTCCACATCCCAGTGCAGATGCACCTCCAGCAAGCACTCCTCCTCTGTGGTGCCTGGCGGGGTCACCGAAGGGGTCGGCGCCTTCTTCTCCTTTTCTTTCTTGGGCATTGCCAAAGGCGAATCGTGCGAAATGTCTGCAGTGCGTGGGTGTGTGCGGGTGGGAGTGTGTGCCCGGCATTGATGGACAACCAAACGGGGGGAGAGATGGGAGAAAGGCGAGTGCCTTCCAAGCACCTGCTGCGCGTACGCGGCACGAGACAAGGGCAGCCCACTCCAGCCGGCGCGAAGAAGAAGATACGCACGGCAGAGTGGAAAACGCACGAGTGCCAGTGAAAAAAAAACGGCGGCAGGAGTGCAGCGGAGTTTAGACGGCTGGCTGTTGGGGAAGAACATGAAGAAGGCATCGAAAGGGAGGCGGGGGAGAAGGGGGACAACATAAAAGGAAGGAGAGGTGTGTGGAGAACTTTCAGCTCCACACGCTTGGCTTTCGTCGGGTGCACATCTGCAATGCGACAGACGTAGACGCGTCGGGGTCAACAATGGCAGCGGCAAGAAATGGCACTAAAGTGAGAAACAGAGAGAGGGGCTTGAGAAGAGGGGCACACAACGGTCTTCTTGTTCTCGGTCTTTTCAGCAAACTCCCTCCACCCCACCCCACAACTCCAGTCGCTATGTGCGACCTGTCCGAAAATCAGTTGCCGGTGCGTTCATTACTTTTTTCTAGTGTCGGTGATGTAGTTGATGTGGTGTCACACATATCCGATTGTTTTCGTTTTTTCTTTCCCACCGCCGCCGCCCCTCCCTCTCCTCCTAAGCGCATTGGTAGACTCCTGCCAAGTAGTGGGGAGGGAGGGTTGTCGAGCATGTGGTAAGGAAGCAACCAAACGCAGCGATAGACAAGGGCTCCTTCGGTCGCTGTCAGCGGCGTTGCCACTGTGCAACACGAATCCAGAAAATATGTGAGGGGATAAGGCACTCAAGCACACGCACATGCGTATCGCCACAACGCAGCGATGTTAGCATCTCTGTAGCAGAGAAAGAGAGGAAGATCGAAGTTTGACAAGAAACGCACAAGAGGCGAGGAGCAACAACGTAACGCGCGTTGCACGAACGAGAAAAAAAGAAAAACCAGCGAACCATGTACCCATAGCGACAGCGAAACACGCCAAGGGAGAAAAAGAGAGCGGCACACCAGCGACGAAAAGAGCCGCCACGGAGGACATTCATGTGTGGCGCCGTCTCTCTCTTTCCCGCCGACATAATCCGCCGCCGCCGTGGTACTCCTCAACGCCCCCGCGTGAGTATAAGTAGAGGGGTACACACCGTCGACGGAGAAGCAACAGAGGAAAAGCGAGATTGGGCGCACCGCGCGGTGGAAGAAAGGGAGAAAGGGAGAAGGAGAGGACTTTACCTCCCTGGCACACTCAAAGTGCCCTTGGGACGAGTGCGCCAAAGGAGCCCTGCTACACCGTGCCGTAATGGTTCGTGCCCGCTGTCAGTAGCGGCTCCCATGCCGCGGCGTAGCACAACGGCAAATAGTACGCCGCAAGCAAGACGCCGACAACGCCCACTACAATGAGCATGGAGAAACTCACTAGGTAATAGGCCGCCACGGAATCCGGGAAGGGTGCGTTCGTACCCGAGACCAAGCTGGATGCGGTGGACGTCTCGATAAGCTGCACATGCCAAGTCGCTTCCTCAATCTCCAGCGCCGCCACGTGCCCTGGGTCTCCCTTCTTCCAGCGCGACATGCCGAAATCGATGTCGATAAGTCGGCCCCCGCAGAGCCGCCAGTCGTCGAAGTCGCGTGGGTCATGTGGGACGTGGCCCACGACGACAGACTGGATGCCCGGGAACTTCTTGTCGAGCACCTTGCTCAGTGCGTTGCACTTGACATTCAAGATGCTGCGTACGAGAATAGGGTTGGCGACGTCGTCCACATCGTCCTCCGTCAGGTCCAGTCCGTTTCGCGCCAGAGGTGAGATGGTGCCGTTCAGCAGCGCCTTGGTGAGCTCCAAATTGAACTGCTCGACCTTGCTGAGGCTCGTAATCATGCCGGCCGTCGCCGTGGAGAAGCCTCCGTGCATGAAGAGAAATGGGCCGTAGTGAAAGATTGCCTTGCGAGTTCGCAGGTATCGGCCAAGGTCTGTCGCGTTGGACAGAAGCACGTCGCGGCCTTTCTGTCCACCACTAGCGGCAAGGCTCGCCTTGTCCACCGCCTTGTAGTCCCCTCGGAAGTTGCGCAGCTCGTGGTTGCCCAACAACTCAATCACATCGCCCCCTTTGGCGTGGGCCTCCTGCTGCAGCCTCATCAGAAGGCGCACAATCAGAATATCGTCGGGGCCAACATCAAGAATGTCACCCAGCTGGACCAGGAGCGCATCCTCACCTATCCAGTGATTGCGTTTGTCGATGAGACGCGCAAGACGCAAGACGGAGACGCTCTGCTCGTAGTCGCCGTGCAGGTCCCCAACGGCGACAAGGCGGCGCGCCTCAGCACTCAGCGCGACCGCGAAGGCTGCGATGATGAGTGCTGCGGACAGCAGCAGAGACAGCGAGTTCGTCCACAGCGATACCATCCGTTTCCCGTTTCTGGATGTCTTTGTGGAAGAGAGAGAGTCTACCTAGCCGCGAGGGCTAAGAGGGAGGAGAGAAGTGGTGTAGCCGGCACAGAATACGAATGACTGCGTACTCTCTAGAGGGAGGGAGAAAGCGGTGGCTTGCTTCGCCCCTCACCTTTTCAGAGATCCCGACGAGAGCGAGAGAGGACGACACGCAGAGCTTAGTGGCAGGTGAAGGTTAGGGAAGGGGGTGCTGAGAGAAATGCAACCTGTCTCTCTTCCCTTATTTTCCAGTACGATGCTGAGACGAGGGAGTGCGGAGATTTGCCGCGAAAAAGAAAGCGGCGTAGTGAAACACCATGGAGCAGACAAAGACACAAGAATCGGGGGAAGGGGAGGGTTGAAAGACTACGAGGGAAAGGGGCGAACAACCGTACATGCAAAGTACGAAATCAAGCCTCCCTGGCACTTGATGTTGAGTCGCAGCAGCGGTGAATCCGCTGGCACCAGAGAGGAGGATGGCAGGTAGTGAGCAGCGAAAGAGATGACAGACGGAAAGAGAGGCCAGCTGCAACGCGATTGTGAAGCCCCTTCAGACCTTTCTTGCACCTCCCCACCCCCACCCCTTTTCACCGCCCATCGTCGAGTCCATGCGCAGTAGCCAACAGACGCAGACGTACACACGCGGCTGATGCGCGCCCCCGTAAAGCACGTGTCCCTTTTGCAGTGCGTCCTCTGCGCAGCGGCACAGTCGGCGGTTGCCCTCAACTAACCGAAGAAAAAAACCGACCTTCGGTCGCTGTTTGACTGGATGCTTGCCTATGGACTTCGTGTCATCGCATCGGCATGCTGGTGTGCTTTGTTTCGTCTCTCTATATTCAGCAGACGCGCATGGCACGCTTTTCTTGTTTTTCCCTCCCTCCGCTCCGTCTTGACCGCCCTCCTCAAACAAGAGCTCCGACCTTCGTCCTCCGCCCTCAAGCTTCCATCTCTGTCGCGGAAGCTAGGGGCTGCGGTGGGTCATCGAGGTAGCGAAGGGAGTAGTAGTTCTCTCGCCCGCGCAGACTGCCGGCGCGGCAGTCGGAGAACAGCATTCCTGTGCGCGTATCGAACTTCATGCCGAGGCACGGTTCCAGAACGTCGCGGTTGAGCCGTTCCATCGTGTGCTCTCCGGGCTCGATGACGAAGCGCTTCTTGCTGGCCCGGATCAGCAGCAGCGCCACCAGAGAAAGTACCGCCAAGAGCGGATGACTGTAGGCGCGCAGAAATTCCACATGCGGCTCCACTGACGGCACCAGCGGCGGAAGAACGAGAAGCACATTGAGAGCCGTCAGCTGTGAGAAGAACACGAAGGAGCACAGCGCCGTAAGCAGCTGCACAAAGTGGTAGGAGCGATCTTGCCGGATGAAGCTGTACTGCAGGGCCAGCTCGAATGCCGCCATCCCGGCAACATCGCGCTCCTTCACGGACTTCATGTCAACAATCCTTTTCGTGTATTACCTCGTTGAGTAGTGTCGCAGAGCGCAAGTGAAAGTGGGTGAGTGAAGTAGAGAGGATACACTCACGGGACCAGAGAGAGACGGGGGAAAAAAGGCGCTCCATAGCATTCCTCCACGTGGCCCGACAGTCAGAGCTCACGCAAGTCGCGCCACAGATGCAGCCCCTCCCCCTCTTCTCTTGAGGTTTCGTCTCGTTTAACTCTTGACGCCACATGATGCGATGAGGTCGGCGAGGAGGTTACAAGATCAAGCTGGGCGTGAACACAAAAAGAGGCGAAGCACCTCGAAAACATAGCTGTCGAGACAGGCAGCACGTCCAAACAGCTCTAGTCGTCGCGCATCTCGTTGTTGCTGGTGTTGATGTCTTTTTCGTTTCTTGTAGGGTCGCAAACCATCCTGTTGTTGCAGGGCGGTTTCGTCGATGTTCTCGCGACGCGTACTGTACATCTTGGGTGAGTTTGGGGGGCGATGGCGAGGGGAAAGAAACAGCCAAAGATACAACACGAAAAAAAACGGAGGCGGAACGCGTGGAAGGGCATACTAGTCCCCTCTCCACTCTCTCCCCAACCTCCGCCTCCCTCGAAGAGCAAAAACGCGTGGCAGAGAAGCGGCGACAGAGGTAACAAGGAGTGCGAGGAAGGGAGAGAGATTGCAACGCCCTAAAGCCCGGATTTTGTGAGCGTCTTCTCCAGCATTGCCTTCTTCCGCTGTATCTCCGCCTCCAAGAACTGGCACTTCGCGAGCGCCTCGTCATACGTCATTCTCGCGTCGTTGGCGGCGCGAATGCGCTCCTCCTTCTCCCGCGCCAGCCGCGCGTCCTCCGCTGCTTCCACGAGGCGCCGTGAGGAGATGTTCTCAAGCACTTTGGTTTTCCACTGCGCGCACTGCTCCCACGCTTTGGCGAGCTCGGCGTCGCTCTCTTCCTGCAGCTGCGCCTCCCTGCGCAGCCGCTGCTCGACTTCCTCCTTGGTGAACATCTTCTTCAGCCCGCGACTGACGTAGTCGCTCGGCTTCTTGTTGGACGCGTTGACCTGCAGCGGGTCGCAGCCGGCCATGAGCAGCAATCCCACCATCTCCCAAGCCCCGGAGTCAAGGCGCGAGTTGCGGGCAATGATGTGCAGTGGAGTATCGTACTCCTCGTTGAGCAAGCGTGGGTTGGCCCCAGCGGCGAGGAGCAGCTGGGCTGCCTTGACATCGCCGCGGACGGCGCAGAAGTGCAAGCCACTGTTGCCCTGCCGGTCTTGCCGGTTGCAGTCCGCCCCATTTCGCAAGAGGTACTCCGCCACCTCTGTCTGGCCCATCTTCACGGCTATGAGGAGTGGCGTCGCATCTGTGGAGTCGGCCGCATCGACGTTAGCGCCGTGCTCGACCAGCCACCGGCTCACTCGCACGTCTCCGTCAAATGCGCACTTGTGCAGGGCAGAACTACGCTGCCGGTCTAGCTCGTTCACCTTCACCTCCGGGTTGTCGCTGTGGCGGAGAATCACCTCCATGCCCTCGATACTTCCACATGCCGCGGCCGTGTGAAAAGGAGTGGACTGCGTCGTGGACTGAATGGTGTCGTCTGCGCCGTGATCGAGGAGCACCTGACAGCACGCTATGTAGTCCTGTGTCACTGCCTCATGCAAAGGAGTGCGCCCCTGCGCATTTGTGGCGTTGACATTCGCGTGGAGTGACTCGATGACGTACTCCAGCGTAGTTGGGTTCTTGCCCAGGGCAAGGTGGACGATAGTGTTGCCATTTTCGTCTCGGCACTTCTCTACGTTGGCGCTAATTGCAAGGAACTCTTTGGAGAGGCGACGGAGAGTTTCGAGGTTGCCGTCGCGGACCGCCTGCTGCACTGCATCCAGGAGCGCCTTGGGACCCTGCTGCCCGCCAATGACGCCAGAATTCATTTAGACTCTCCTTGCGCGTGGGGATGCCTCAGCGTGTTGCTTCTGATGTGGAATAGTGGTGGGTGGGAAGTGTTCGTGGGGGTGTGGCGCTGGCTCCTCTGGTGTGCAAGGACGCCAGTGAAACCACTTTTCTGCTCCTGCCGTGTGTAGGAAGGGACACAATACCACCCACAGGGAGAGAGGGGCAGAGAGAAACGCGACGACTGAGAATGCCAGCGAGTTTAGTCGTGAAGCAAACAAAAAAAGAAATGCGTTCATAGCGAGGGCAAACAAGGGGCGGAATACGTGTCGAAGTGCATTTGCAAACGTGTGTGTGAGCCCATATATACATATACATATATACATATATACATATATATATATATGTATATATGTATGTATATGTATATATGTATATATGTATATATATGTATATATGTATATATATGTATATATATGTATATATGTATATATATATACACATAAACATATATATATATATATATGTGTGTGTGTGCCGGAGCGCAGAATGCATAAGGATCAGAAAAAACAAGAGCCTATACAAAAGACATAGCGAGAAGGACGTGCGCAGCATTAGGAGATGTCCGACCTTAGAAACAAAGAGTAGATGGACCTTGACACACACCGCGGACCTCACCGTAGATACAGTCAGCGGAGTCACCAGCGTGAAAGAGTGGCACGTGAGCGAGCGCTTCGCTGTGATGCTCTCTCTGTCTGCGCGGCATCCAGGCTTTGGTGCATGTAACAGACGCAGCGGCGAATCTGCACGGGTGTTGTCTGGGAGAGTGTACTTATATTTGATTGAGCAATGGCCTCTGGCGTGCCTTAATCGTCCGTTAAATACCAGGTAAGTCAGGTGAACAGCGGGGGAGAAAAGGAAAAGGGAAAAACAGGGGGGCGTCACGCCGTCAACATCAAAACGAAGATATACGCACACTATCATCACTGCGTCCATCACCTTGGCCCTGCAGCATAGCACCGTGTCCTCTGGTAAGGTGCTTTTCTTCTTGGGACCAGCTACTTTACGAGGAGGGGCGCATCACGCCACCGCGGCGAAGAACGCGGCTGGGGGAGGGAGGGCATACAAGACGCGGCACTGCCTCCACACAGAAAAAGACGAAGAGAAAGACACGGATGTGTGGATCTCGCTAGAGAAGTGCCGGCGTGCTGTTGCTGCTAGTTGCCCTCCTCCTCCTCGAAGCCGTAGGCGCGCAGCCACTCTGGCATCACCACCGTAACGCCCATCATCATGGCCTGCGCGTCTTTTGTGTCGGAGCGGCGCACTTTCTGCAGAAATCCAAACGTCACATATTCCGGCGGCGGAAACGTGCGCGCAACGGCACTGGTCGGGTGAATGTAGGCGATAGTGCGGTTTGCACCCAGCACCAGATATGGTGTCTTGGTAGCGCGCTTGTCGTTGTACTCCACCGCGAGTGAGCGGCACTCGTGCACCGTCGCGCGACGCGCAACTTGGTCCATGAGCCCTGGAATGAAGACCTGCCGCAGCAGCAGCTCCGTGTCCTTTGACAAGGGGCATCCACCACTGGTATGGCTCCCGATCTTTTGCTCACCCTTTTCGTGCATGGTGACCTCGCCTTCATCCAGGGTGTCGACCAGCTCGTCCTGCTCCTTGTTGTGCTGGCGCATCTGGCTGCGGAGCTGGGCGTATAGAAGCCTTGCCTCGTGCATGCTCTTCTGAACCAAGCAGAACATGCTACAGCTGCGCCACGGGTCGCTGCGGTAGGCATAGAATGCGTTGAGGTAAGTGACCAGGTCGCTTCCAGGGTTCAGCAAGGAACGAATTCGCCCCTGGCGAGGGTCTGTGGGAGTGTCGGCGAGCTCGTTGAGCTTCCTCGCCTTGAGCTGATTGCCCTCTCCGGTAAAGACGTTGGTCGTCGTCGTGGCCACTGCGACGATGGCAGCAACCATGTCTTGCACATCAGCGGATCGTGCCTTCTGTTGCTGCAGCACCTCGAGAAGAGCCCGCGCAAATCGTGGCGGCACCGGGTACGCAACCAGCTGCCGGCCCAGCTCGGTAATGTTGTAGTTGTTCGCTGCGTCGAGGGCGCCAACGACACTGAGGTGCTGCAGGGCAGCCTTCAAGTCCGACTCCCGCGGAGGCGACGGAAAGGGAAAGCCGCCGACGTTCTTCACCCCAATGTGCTTCATTAGAAGAACGACGGAATCGAGCGGGGTGCGAAGCACTTCCGGGTCGCCGTGCTTCGCCATCAAGTTTGCGTACACTGCGGTGCTGTAGAGTCGGTAGCAGTGCCCCGGCCCCAAACGACCTGCGCGGCCGCTGCGCTGCTCGGCGGAAGCCTGGCTTGTCCACTCGATTCGGAAGCAGCTCGCCTTGGTCTCCTCGTCGATCACCTTGGACTTAGCCCGCCCAGCATCCACCACATATTTGATATTTGGAATCGTGATGGACGTCTCGGCCACGTTGGTGGCGACAACGCAGAGACGCGTGCCTTTAGGCGGCGGCTTGAAAACCTCTTGTTGCTTTTGAAAGTCGAGAAGCGCGTAAAGCGGGAGGACGTGGAGGGTGTTAAACTCCCCGTTGACCTCTTCCTCCTGCTCCTCGTCGCCTGGAAAAGTCGTTAACCCCTCTGTGGCAACGGCACTGTGCTCGTCGCTACGGCCCCAGTGATCCCTGCCGGCTAGCCGCGCAGCAGCCTCGCCGCGGGGGTGCTTGCCCCTTCCGCCGCTTGGCTGGGGAGGCCGCCGCAGCCGTCCCTCGTGCACGGTTTCGATCTCCTCCGAGTTGCCGCCCGTCACGTTCTCGTCGTCGAGGGCGTAGTCTGTCGTGTGAAGGCCGTACTCGTCCTTTTCTTCCGCCTCCTCTGCGGTGGCAGCGCCGTCGCCTTCGTTGTCGCTCGACGCCGCAGCCGTCTCCTCCTGGCTCCGTCCGGTCAGAAGCCGGTGTTTTGAGTAGGCGTTGTCGTAGTACTCGATCTTTGTCGCCGCGTAGTGCCGACGCAGACGGCCACACAGATCCTCGATCTCCTGCTGGGTGCACACAAACACCAAAATGCCACCTGGCGGCAGCTTCTTGTGCATCTGGCGTACCTTGTCGAACGCCTGGTCCACGTACTCCTTCAGCTCCGTACGTCGGGCAAAGTGGTTCGTGACAGGGTATCGGCGAGCCTCGATGTTGATGAGCGGCGGTGTAATGGGAAAAAGTGTCCGGTTATCCTTGAAGTCTGTAACACGCATGGTGGCAGACATGATGACAAGCTTGAGTGGTTTAATGCTTGTCTTGTCCACGTCACCGTGATGCTTGCGCAGCTCCTCTTCAAAGAGGTCATTGCGCAGCGGCACAATGCGAGAAAGCAGCCCAATCAGGATGTCACACGAAATACTGCGCTCGTGTGCTTCATCAATCACGATGACGCTGTACTTGCGAAGAAGAAAGTCGGACTGGATTTCCTTCAGCGCAATACCCTCCGTCGCAAACTTCAGCCTGCACTTGTCAGAGAGGTTGTTATCGTACCGGACGTGGTAGCACACCTCTTTCCCGAAGGAAACGTTGAGCTCCTCGGCCACACGCCGCGCCATCGACACTGCAGCCACACGACGGGGCTCCGTGACGAGTATGCAGCCCTCCCTCCCGAAGGGGTGGCCCTCTGGGTGGCCGTATCCCGCCTCCCACAGAAACTGCGGAATTTGGGTTGTCTTGCCACTGCCCGTCTCGCCACAAACCAACACGCACGTGCGGCGCGTTTCGTTGATGGCCTCCATGATCGGCTGCTCCTCACGCAGAACAGGCAGACCAGCACGCTGCTGCTTCACCTCGTCTGTGCGGTGAATCTCAATGTGGACATTGGCCGGCGCAGCCTTTGCCCTCTCTGCCGTCTCACGCTCTAGCAGTGCCTGCACCCGCTGCATCTCAGCCTCCTCCTCCCGCCGCGCCGTCCTCAACTCGGTGATGATCTTCTTCTGTGTCACGCACAGCTGCGCGGTGTGTTGCCTGTGGCTTTCCTCGCGCTCACAGCGCGCCTTCAGATGCTCCACTCGCAGCTCACGCTTATGCATCTCTTTGAGCTTTCGCTCCTGCGCCGTCTCCGCTTCGACAAGGCGCTTGTGCTGCTCCACGATGTCACGCGCCGCCGCTACCTCGGCCATAGCCTCGCGTGTGCGCTCTTTCCTCTCCTTTTTCTCGATTCGCTGTTCCTTTCGTCGCTCGTCGCGGGACTTCGCCAGAACACTGGGCAGCGGGGTCCCGAGGCCGAGATCCGCGAATGATATTGTCGCCTTCTTTGGCATGGTCGGCCAGAGCGTCTGTGACGCACCAAGTGCGATAGTGTGGAGCTGATTTGTGTTAACAGCCATGGCACAGTCGCCGTGGCACCCGACAAGCGGAAGACAAAAAAAAAGGAGAAACGAAAGAGGAAGAGTGGCAAGAAAAGGAAGCATTCAGACTCTGCTCTCGCTCGACCACGCCAGACCAGAAGCCAGCACCATGGGAAAACCGCACCATGTGCATCCAGCTGTCATGGCGCCCTTGCGGCGCGGTGCATTTAAATCACCCTCCAAGAAAAACAGGTCGAACGTATAGAGAAAAGGACGGTTCAAGGTAACGCAACGAATACGCACGTAACAAGGACTGACGCCCTCTCGTGCCTCTCCCTGTTTACGTATTTTTCTGTTGGTTGCATCTTGCCCTTGCTTGCGTGCGAATGCGTGCGTCTTGGGATGCCGTCGTTGCGACAAAGAAGAAAAAGAGAAAAAGGCCGGGGGAAATAGAAACAACGGAGACGGTCAGGGAAGGTCAGAAAAAAAAACGCCTTCAAGGAAACAGAGCGACTTGCTCAGACACGCACACACAAGTCTCTGCAACTGAAGCATTTGCTTTACCAGCCCATCCCCCTCTTGTGATTCCTTCCCTTCAGCCTTTCACGGGGGGGTTAAAAAGAAAAACTTTCAAAGTTATCCATAATGGGTGCACGGCATGAACAGGAGGAGACCGACTCAGAGCAATGGCGGGTGATGGCGAAAGAAAGGGAGAAAAAGGCAAACCGTCGCTGCTCGTGGACAGACCATCACTTCAAGGCGCCCCAAACACCTTTTGACTCCCTTTCACCTTCCTCCTGTTTCAGAGTCACCAATGAGGGAGCCTCAACCCCGCCTGAACCACCACAAGGCACCAGACAACAGTTACATGAACGGCTTTCAAGTAACGACACGTTTTCTGGAGCGCGACAGAGACTCGTGCAGGCAAAAAAAAAATACACGTGCTCTTGAGCCTCGCTAGCTGCTCTTCACCGCTGCCTTCTGAGCCGCCTTCTTCGCTGCCTTAGCGGCACGCTTGGCAGCCAGCTCGTCGGCGGCGGACGCCTTCTTCGGCAGTGTCTTCAGGTACTGCGCCTTGGCGGAAAGGTGGTTCACTTTGTCGCGGCCATCCGGGATTGAGATGAGCACCTTCTTCTCTGCCTCGTCGTCGTCGACGATGTAGTAGCCGCGGCGCTCCAGCTGGACAATGTCACCCTTCTTCACCACCGACAGCGCCTCCTCGCCAACAACCTCCTGTGAGTAGCGGGAGACGGGAGCAATGATGTCATCAATGCTCTCCTCCGGGTCCGGCTTCTTCTTGGTCAACAGATTATCGTACTCGTTCAGAGTCAAAATCACAGCCTTGTCGCTCTCCGGCACCCACGTGAGCTTGAACTTCGTCTTCTTGACATCCCCCTCTGGGTGTAAAACGATCGTGGCCTCAGTAGGCAGAGCATCAGCGCTCCGGCGCCTTATGTCCTTGACGTACGCGTTGCCCCAGTCCATCAGCGTCACCTCGTCACCGTCTTTGATGAGCACCACATCCTCAGCGTCCAAAAAGATAATATCTGACTTGTAGTACGTCTTCTCACCCATGCTGGGGTCCTTCTTGTGGAGCGGCTTCTTTGCAGCCTCCATGTGCCTCTGCCCCTCCACTGTGCAGCGGACCTTCAGCGCGTTCGACACCACCGTGTAGCGGGGGCTTGTGGGGTCGAGAATCTGTGCATTAAAGTACCATATCTTCGACCACTCCATGAAGTTCACGCTCTTCGACATGCCTTGCTCGGCCACAAACTGGCGAAGCGCCTCAATCTTCATACCACGGCGAACCAGCGCGCGCACCGTCGGGAGCCGCGGGTCATCCCACCCGTCCACCACATGCGTGTCCACCAGTTTTGTTAGCATTCGCTTTGACATTACCGAGTACTCCATATTGAGTCGCGAGAAGTCCTCAATGGTCGGCTTGCGGATCCCCATAGCGTCGCAGAACCAGTAGTACTGGGCATTGCGGTCGTGATACTCATTTGTGCGAAGAGCATGGGTTACACCCTCAACCGAGTCGACGAGAGGACAGCAGAAGTCATAGGTCGGGTACGCCACTTGCTTCGTCCCGTGGCGGGCGTGCGGGATCATGCTCACGCGGTACATGACGGGGTCCCGCATCGCCTTGTTGGGGTCGTCAATGGACACCTTAGCACGAAGGCACGTGATCTGGCCCTCCTCAGTGCCCTTCTTCATCTCCCTCCACAGGCGCATGTTCTCCTCCACAGACGCATCGCGGTACTTCGTCGGAATACCGTCGAAGCGGCACTTCTGCATCTCCTCCCGCGGTGTCTTATCACAGTACGCCAATCCACGCTTGATCATGTCCTCCGCCTTCTCGAACATCAGATCAAAGTAGTCTGACGAGTATGTTGGCCCAAAATCGTACCGCACACCTAGTGTCTTGAGATCCTCCTCGATGGCAGCCTCAAAGTGCTCCTTTTCCTTCGATGGGTTTGTGTCGTCGAAGCGGAAAAGCATCTTTCCCTCATACGCGTCCGCCAGCATGCGGTTGATCAGCGCTGCCTTCGCATGGCCGATATGCAGGAACCCGCTAGCCTCTGGGGGGAAGCGGGTCACCACCTTACCCTTCTCAGCACTGGAGAGATGCAGCTTCTCATTTTCCTCACGTTGCGGAGCTGCTGTAAAGTAGGTGTTGCTCAGCGTTAGAGCCTTCAAGTGGATATTGACTAACATATGCATAGGTACAAATCTTCTCATGAATCCGTCGGTACATGCAACTTAGTTTTTGTTGTTGTTCTGTTCGTGTATGTGTGTGTGTGTGTGTGTGTGTGTGTGTGCAAGCACGAAAATGTTAAAGGAAAAGGGAAAGCAGCGGAGCCGCGAAAATCAGCGAGACGAAAGAAAGTTAGACGGTATTGCACACAGAATGCCAGAGAACCACTAAAAACAAAAAGAAGCAATGATGTAGACGCCGAGCGTGTGAAAGCGCAAACTACGGCAAAACAAGTTCATCTGTGCCAACATAAACCTAAGACAAGTGATGACCACATTTGAGGACCCCTAAAGCTTTCAGGAAGGAAGGCGAGCAAATTACAAGCCGCCAACCACCCAACACACTCCCGCTTCTTTCAACAACCGGTGTTTTCACCAGGATCGAGCTCATTTTTTTGTTCCACATTCGGAACTTCGAGACACAAGCAACTAGAAGTTATAATGGCACGTCCTCAAACCCTTCACGCGTAACACAAAGCAGTAGTACAAGCACTTGAGATTGTGTGCTGCTCACTCGCTGTAGGTGAGAAAGTCCCATGTACACGAAGTATAGCCAACGGAGACAAAAAAGTGGGGATAAAACAAGTAAACAGAGTTGAAGTCAAAGGGCGCCGAGATTGATGTACGATTTGAAAAAGACTATTGTCCTAAGAATCTAACACGAGGGTCCCCTGAATCTCCTGCAGAAAAAACCTGAGTCCGGTCACAAGGCACGCATCTATAGAAACGCGGCTAGCGGAAGAAAAAAAAGTTGTTCAGGGGGTTTCATAAGTATCTGTGTGTAGTCATATACAGACGTTTTTTTTCGAGATTCGAGATCGGTGTGTGCCGTCGTCCTTTACCGCGAGTAGCAGCAACGATGAGTTGAAAGCCACTCTTAAGAGGCTCTAAAATTTACCCTACCGCGTCAAGGAGAGAAAATTCAGCAAACGTAGAGCGCTTTTCACTGATTCTACGACAGCGCAGACTCCCTGGGCAACTTCAGGCAGCAAACAAGGCTGAACCTAGCATCTCAGAGAAGACTGATGAAACATGCAAACAAAAACGCGGAAAACAAGCTGCGTAGCGCCTGACCATCAAATGCATCATTCCACGAGGCCAGCATACGGTCTCCTTCGTGTCTTCAAACGACAGTCGCCACACAAGCACACACACAAACAAAACACCTATGCGCTATAGGAATCCAGCATCGACATTCCGGCATTCGCTTCCAGCTCTCCCACGCCGCAATACCCCGAGTGAAATACAGCTGTGTGCAAAGAAACGCGCACAATAAAAACACAGCAAGCAGAAATTCGTTCTGCTGCGCAGAACAGCAAGGGTATCAGAGCTACAGCACTCAGGCGTCATCATGAAAGTTATGTGAGCGGGGTAAATAACGCTAATTACGCTTTCAAAGCTTGGTGCGCATCAAAGGGGAGCTTCGGAAGACTCTTTCCTGCAAGAACACTCGCCGAGTCGCGCAAAACCGCTTCATCAAAGGGTCTCGACTCGAATGCATAATATCCAGGAGATCAACAAAGGAATACACAGGAAAGATGTTCCAGGGAGCTGCTCAAGGTTGTGCGAACAAGACTCCACGAAAAGAATCAGTTCACGAGGACGGTTCTTATTATTTCATTCTGTGAGAAGCAAACTGGTTCCTGGCGTGCAACCACGAACTTGTTCCAAGAGGCTAATCACCACTCATTCTTCGACATCAGCCGACGAAAAAAAAAAGAAGGATGGTCTTCTCGAAATCGTTTTAGTCCTAAAAAAGCACACACCTGAGAATCACATCACCGCAAATTTGAAAAGTATAAGGGAAAGGTACCTTCGAGAGGGTGCGACGCGTGCATCTTCTCGTGCATCTGAAGTGTAGCGTGCAAGCCGCGTGCTTTTCATTATTAGACGATAGAATGTGCGCTCATACCTTGCGGCGAGTAAGAAAGGCTACGCAGAAGGAAAACAATTGCAGGAGACTTTTGCCAACGAAGTGACGACAACAATTTCACAGAGGGCGAGGCACAGACACAGCTGTTGAAGAACACTTTGGAGCCAAAGCGCAACCTCATGCATACTTTTTGAAGCACGCAACAGCACACAACAGTTGCGTGCTCGAGCAGCCTTTCCCTGCATAGCCGCTCATGGCAGTATGAACCACAGCACCCCCTCATTATTACCTTCCCGCAATATCGAGCTACAAGTAACTCTGCACTTCAACGATTAGGTAGCCCTAAAGTAAGAAAACACATTGAAACACACACACACACACACAGAAAAAGAATGTGGTATTCGATATAGCAACAGAAGGTTGTGTGCCAACTATCATGCTTCCCTATCTCAACGGCTTGGTAAAACTCACGTCGATGACACCTGAGAGCGTTCTGGTGCACGAGAAAGCAGCCGCCGCGCTTTTTCTTTTGTTTGTGTAACCCATCTCACAAACGAAAAAAAACACGGGAGGGCGGGGTGGTGTACTAAGGGAAAAACGACCAGTCAATATGTGTGGTGTTTCAAGACAAGAATGCACCCCGACACTGGACGGTCCTGGACCTACAACGCAAACTCAATCTGCGGCAACGAAAAAAAAATGAAGAAAAGCAAGACAGCGGAAAAGCAGAGGAGCGATGGCGTATTCATCAGATCTAAAAACGCGTGCGAGACCGATGCTCTCTCGGATGAGGATTAGCAGAATGAGCCTGCGTATTCTAAATGCTGGAAAACAGCGTGCATGTGAAAAGAATACACAGACTGGGAGGACTCAAAACAGCGCATCCTGGAGTCTCTACAGTTCAATGACTCACACATTTCGCACTGCGTTTCGTCAAGCAGTACAAAGCGTGAAAAGCCGTGAAACCTTCCTGCTCCAGATAATTGACCGTGAATCGGGTATCTCCCGTGCACTTATAAGCGTGGACTGCCAACAAAGGAAGAGAAATTACAGTACTTGAGACGAATGAAAAAATGCACGTGTGACATTGAAGACAACCAAGAGGAGTAACAGATTCTCCAGCATAAAAGGTTGCTTTTTCTCACGTTCGAATTGGCAAAGCCTCACCTCTCGCTTCGCAGAATCAACAGGCTGATGCATATACAGCTTTTGCCCTTCAAGTGATACCGGTGAGCCGAGTCGCCGAAAGCAGCGTGCAACAAGCACCATGTTTAACGTCGAACTTCAAAACAGCAGGCCAACAGAGATTGTGCAAGGTGCAGCACTCCCAACGTGCGTGCCTTACTTGATTGGCGGCACGTGCATCGACACATCTGTCAGCAAACAAGACAGAGAAACTCATCGGCAACTAAAAAAAAATCATGCTGAGAAGTCGGAGGGGGGAGACAATTCTCTTTTCACTCGCATTTGCTCGTCAACCTTCTCATCTGGCTAGATCGTTGGGAAGCAAAGGTGTGCAGGTACTGTTGCGGCCGGAGCCTCCCCCCCCCCCCCCCCCGATGTTGTTTCCACTCCTCATGCTTCTCACGCACCCCTCCTTACTGACGGCAAGAAGAACTTCGGCGTTCTGAACATCTCTGGTAACATGGATCTGATTTCGATTCTCTCAGAAACGTCCGCGCATTTTTCACACAGTTTTTGCAACTTCCAGAGTGCACGAAAAAGAAAGATGTGCTTGTTTTTATCACTCCAGTCACAACCGGTTAAACATTTCAAGGCTTCCAAATACAGCCCAGTCCACGGAGTGGTGCCGTCGCTTTGGTGCAAAGCTGTACTGGCCGTCCGATGAAAAAGGAAATCGTGCCGCATTCATCGCCAAGTCGTCAGCCGACTTTTCTCATGCTGGATCGTGTTGAAAGCTTTTTCCCACTTGTTCGCCTCCTTTTCACTTTCTCATCTCTCTCATTCACAACAGTCAGCGCTGCAAGTAGGCAGCATTCTCCGCAATGCTTCGAAGATCCAACCGCTGGTGCATGAAATACGCCAATCTGGAGCTCACCACACGAGGCGAGTTTCCTCACGGTATGAAGGAGCCTGGATTTGTGAAGAAGCTGGACAAGAACATTCCGTGGTACTTTTCGACGTATCGTTCCATGTACCACTGGCCCATCGCCGGAGAGGGTTGGAGCGATCTAAACGAAGCTGAAAAGCATCACGATCTCCACATGTACTACACGCTGGCGTGGTGGAAACTCGGCGAGGGCATTTTCGACGCTGACGACGAGGATCGCTAAGCATTAGTCGCAAGGATCTTCCTGAGTAGACGTTCAAAGTATTGTTGATGGGTATTGCTTGAGTTAAAGAAACAAAAGCAAAGGTCTGCATAAGTGCGGGACTTGAATATACGTGCGATTGTACTCTTGGCACCAGTGGATCGCTCTTTTGCTACGCCGACGCTACACAAGCTGTTGCTTCAGCCGACACGACCTCGTGCAGCGTTCTGCTCATTCCTTTTCAACATGCTCCTGTGTGAATGACTATGAGCAATGATGTATACCTCAATCTCCAGCTTTCCTGATCTCCTCTGTGTATCTTGTTTCCTCGTGCCCTCTTCACTGCCTTTCACTGTAGCATGCTCAGCGGGCATACAAGCTGCTTAGGGTGTTCCTCTTTTTAGGTTTTAGAATTGCAAAGATGCTTCGCCGCACGGCCGCGAAGCAGTACCGCTACCAAGAGTTTGAGATGCACAATGAGGCCAAATACCCGTTCAACTACCCACGCGAGGCTCCGAACACATCTGTTTTCCATCAGTACCAGCTGAACTTCTGGATGTTTTGGGGCTATGGCCGTCAGGAGCTTTGGATTGACCGTGACAATCGCCGCTACGAAACGACCTGGGAGATGTTTCGCCGTCTAGTAATGTGGTTTTTTCCGTGCTACTTTGTGTTCCCGTTTGGTCTGCCTAAATTTTTCGCCGCCAACGCATTCGGCGAATACGGAGAAAAACCATATCTCGACGCGATGATGCACTCGTCAATGGACAACCACTACATCGAATGGGGCGGTAGCACCCTTGATGCAGAGTGGCTGCGCCACATACACTCGAAGGAGTCCTTTTAAATCACTGCGACCGCTTTCCTCCTTTTCCTTTTGAAGAATCTGCTAGTAGGTTTTGCTTTTAGCTTCTCCACATCAAGGTTCGAGACATACGTTGGATGAGGAGAAAGGTATTTTCCTAGCTCAAGCGAAGGTCTTTCTCGGTAGTCTTTTTTTTTTCTATAGCCACTTTGTATGTCAAGCGTATCGAAGTCTCATTTGTCGAAACTATAGTGGAACTTGTACTATAGTAGGGATGAGGGAGGCCGCGAAAAAAAAAAAAAAGGAATGGAAACATAAGGAAATCTGACAGCTGCGTGACTCCTTTTATCTTGTGCACTTTGCAGAACAGCTGGAATTTTCAGCAACGACGCTCTCCCTCCAGCACGATATCACGTATCTGTGCACTGGGAAAGGTCTCTATGGACAGGGCAGGCCTATTTTCATTTGCGGTCTCGCTTATTCCCGCGAAGTATGTGAGCGCAATGATGCCTTCGTTGCCGTTCTTGTACTCGTCATCCCCTGCTATGCCTTTTGTCCACACGAACATTATATGTGTACATACATACACAGATGTATGTGTGTATGCGTCTGCTTGCAGCTACTCTTAGTTTGCAAGAATAGACAGCATTATGAGAGCGCCGTTGCGCCTTTTCGATGGAACGCAACGAGTGCGAAGCGTTTGTGCAGCACGGTGGCATGCGACTTATGGAGTGAAGGCGCTCAAGCACAAGGATATGCTAGCAAAGTATGGGGATCTCACAGTGGTGCGAGACGATCTCACTTTGCTGGAGAAGACGGAGTCTTACATTGCGAAGTGGCGCCTGAACAGGTGGGAGTTTCGAGTTCCGCCTCTTCTCTACCCAGCGGAGCGAGAAAAGGTAATGCTACAGCAAGAGATACTCAAAACTCTTTGCCTGAATCGAGCAGAAGAGCACAAGCGCGTTTTGGGTGATATTCAAATAGTGGCAGCCATAACCGGTATTTCGCCCGAGAGTGTTCGGGAGAAGAACCGTGCATGGCTTCAGGAAGAGGCTTCCAAACTCCGATGGAAGGGCGAGGTTAACAAGGCAAAGGAGCTCCGAGATGCTTTTCTGCGCCTAGAGGTGTATGGCTCTCGAGATCATCGCTTGCTGGAGCGACTTTGTTGCATTTACGGCATGGGAATGCAAGGTACATTTGATGAGGCGTTCAGCAACATAATTGTTCAAGACCCTTCGACTGGAAAGTTCGCTGTCGACGAAGCGAACCCTTTTGCCGAGCTGCAGGCGTACATTCTTTCTCGCTATCCGCAAATCGATTTGATCCACGACTTTCTAGGACTCAATGTAGTTTCAGGATACCGACCTTCATTGGGCCGCTTTCTCATTCACTGTCTGGCGAAGAAGAATAACATTTCAAACCCCGTTTCCAATGGACGCGTTCTTTTGCATGTGAGCGCGAGCAAAGAGACATTGTTTGATTACGGGGACAGCAAGAATCAGATCGCGAACGACGACTCAATCTATGGACTGCCTGACTTTATGTACGTCCGCGGAAACGACATTTTTCTGATTACTATCGCAGCCGACAATCACTGGCTCCGCAAACGGCAAGTGCCGCACACCAAGCAGCTCGAGGGAATTGCGAGGCGCTGCAGCTTTGTTCTGGGCATTCCGTTCGACAAGGTGCGCATCCGCAACCTTCTGCTTCCGCCGAATTACGTAGACTTGAGCTCGCTTCGCCGCCTTACGGAGACCGTTTTCGATATGTCACCAGCTTCTGTGAAAGAGGCAGTGCCGTGGATTTCTTTGTACGAGAAGGGGCTTGATGCACAGGATGTGGACTACTGCGAGTTGGAGAAGACAGTGAATGAGGAAGAGTGGCTGACGCTTTAGCGGCGCTTCAACGCCGAAAAAATCTGCGCGTCGTGTATGTGCCGCGTCTCAGGTGTTTTTTTTTTTTCAGTGAAGGTTGTCTTGGCGTTGTTGAGAGACGCACATAAAAAAAAGCATACGGACAACAAGCAGTTAATCAGAATCATGACTTAGAAGGCTGAATTATTTCAGTATCTGAGATACCTGTGGAGTAAACGTGTTTTATCTCCGTGATGTCATGTCTTTTTTTTGTTTTCCTGGCTGTTATCGACTCCTCTTCGTGGCCACACATGACGGGCCATTGTAGTGCTTTCAGATGAGCGAGTAGCCGCGACATGCGCTCGTAGGTGCCTTCTAGTTGAGCTTATCTGCGCTTCCTCACTTACTGTTCCTCCATCCGCTTCTCTTTGCAGTACTTGTTTTCTGTTTGTTTTCTCTAGAGGCTTTGTATGGAGCCCATGTCAGCGGCTGACTTCACGTGTATTGTAAATGTGGTGCTGTACTCGTTTTCGGAGACTGCCGGGACGTATGACGAGTATGGACCGGTGAGCTGCGCGCTCATTGGGAGCAAGGCGAACGACACAACTTTCAAGCTCGGTTGCTATCGTGACAACAAATACATCTGCACCGCAACTATATCGCCGAGCAATGATGCTGGAGCTCATATCGCTCGTGACGGCGCGTACGTCACATTTCGTGATGAGAAAAGTCACTACTGGTCTTTGCAGTTTGCTGCAGAGGACGCCTCCATTGAATTCTGTGCGCAGGTTGCAGTCGCCATGTTTGGCGCGGCCGGCGAACCGACGGACAGCATCCTCTCCTGCGATGTTGTGAAGGGCAAGGAGAACAAGCAGATCTTTGTCGGTGACCTCGTCAAGGCCCTCTACCGTGTATGGGTGGTGCAGTCTAGCGACTCCAACGACGGACTACCGCGTCTTGGCAGCTTGCTGGAGAAGGAGAGCGAGGATGCTGTGAAATTCACGGCGCCAGCCAGCCATCAAT
Source organism: Leishmania aethiopica (assembly GCA_003992445.1). NCBI lineage: Eukaryota > Euglenozoa > Kinetoplastea > Trypanosomatida > Trypanosomatidae > Leishmania > Leishmania aethiopica. The sequence goes on from RZOE01000018.1 coordinate 179,472, forward strand.
GTGTGACGGCTTCGATGCGGGGCTTCGAGGGCATGACAGTTGGTATGAGAGAAGGAGGACAACGCCTCATGGTGATCCCTGTCAGAGCAAAACGTGGACGCGGGCCAAACGTCAACATGTGCTTTTATGTTGAGGTTATTCGCCGCAAGGATCAGCAAACCTCGTCAACATTCCAGTCCCACAGAGGCGCCAAGGGGAGAGGTCAGCTGCTTTTGACCGGGGGTGATGGTGGAACGGCTACGAGCTCGCCGGCGCAGCCTCTTGCCATAAACTCTGGCTTCGTAGATGGACACTCGGCGCTGGTGGCAAGCGGCTTCAGCAAGGAGCAGTTTTTGCTGGTGGACAGGCTGCGCGATCAGGTGTTTACTCTCACACAGCAGCTGCGTGACACTCGGCGCGAGCTGGACAGCCTTTGTGCTGACCTGAAACGTCATGAGCGCCAGTCTGGAACGCAGAGCTTGACGAGGGCACAAATCGAGTACTCGATCGAGCACCTTCTTGCCGAGGGAGACACTAAGAAAAAGGTATTGGAGGACAAGAGAGCCCTCATTGGTGAAACAGAGGCGCGAAATCGAGAGTCGGAGGCGCGGCTGGCCAAGTTTCTCCAGACGACGAAAACATTGGGGGAGGAGGCGAAGGCGGCTCTTGATGATAGCGCCGGCGAGCGCATCGAACTGGATCGGCAGCTTGCTGACACGCAGGCGAGAATTGTTCGGCTCAATGGTGAGGTAGAGGATTTGGGTCGACTCCTCTGCTGTCTCGAAGATACTTTTCGCTTGACAGCCTTAAAAGTGAAGGAGGAAAAGCTGCGTCTGACGCTCTCCATCACCGATCATGAGGGGCACGAGGAGAGGCTGCTGAGGCTCCAGGAGAAATACAGTGAAGAGGTAGCCAGGCGCAAGCTCTTGGAGTCAAAGTTGGCACCCTTACAAGAGGAGCTGCGCAATCTTGAGGACGATACGCAGCTCAAGGAGTCACTGACGCAGCAGATCAGAGCAAAGACGGAGAGCGACAGAACGCACTACGCCCAGCTTATCCAGCAGGAGCGAGAGCAGGCGGCGATTGAACTAAGGCAGCTCAAGCAGGACCTCATTGAGGAGTTGGCCGCGCGTGATCGGCAGTATGAAGAGCAAAGGAGAGGGTTTCGACGGAAGCCTACGAGCAAGGTATGGCACAGGGCGTGGAGGAGGGGCTTGCGGACGCTGCCAACGAAGGGGATGTGATTGCGCACGACATGGCGGTGAACGCGCAGCGATGCAAGGCTGAGGCAGCGGCGTTGCAGGTGCGTGTGCAGGCGAACTGCGCCGCGAACGAGGCGGATGAGCGCCGTCTCACCTCTCAGATAGACTCGCTCCAAGCTTCGTTGACGCGAGTCCTTCATGACAACAACACCCTCTCGACCCAGCTGGAAGCGGCGCAAGAGGAGCACGCTGTCAAGGTCGGTGAGGTGTACCAGCGGCTTGTTCGTCTCATCCGCTTGTGTGGCGCCGCCTCAATCAGTCAGCCTTGCTTGGCAGCAATGATGCGGGCTGCCGAGTCCGGGGCAGAGTTTGATCCCTTCCGCTTCCAGCAGATGGAGAGCGCGAGGAAGCGCAGCTGGCGCGAGACGAACGGGCTGCTGTGACGGCATGGGTGCGAGCAAGCGTGTACAATCAACCTACCCACATGCCACCGCTCCGTCCACCGTTCCCCTACGCCCCGACGAGCAAAGGTCCCGTGCTTTCCGCGGAGACCATGGGAACCAAGGTGTTACTGAACCCAGCAGTGCATCATCCTCTTCCAGTTTTGACGGAGGCAACTACATCCATCACAGCAGAAACGCCAGCGCCGATTCCCTCAGCAACCCCTGCGGCTCCTGGGGAGGCAGAACCCGTTATTCCTGCGCCTTCGCTTGCGTTGCCGCCGACTCCAGTAGCCCCTGCCCAACCCTCTGAGGTGGCAGAGTCTCAGCAAAGCGAGCCGCAGAAGACGGCGGCTGTTCAAAAGGAGTCACCACGACAGCGCGTCAAGTTTCCTTCGACGAAGATACGATACTTAGGTGACAGCGGCGCATCCGGGGGAACGGAGGCCACTGCGCATCAGCGGCAACCTTCCCTCTAGGACTTGTCCGCTTGCGTGAGCATCTCTCACAACCTCAAGCAACTCCGCTTAAACAGGAGTAAGCGAGGAAACAAAAAGCGCGTTGCTATTAGAACGCACTGCACCCACGTGTAGCTAGTGGTCGGCTTCCTTCCTTCCCCCCTTTTTCTCTTTGCTGATCTTTAAGCTGCTCTTTGGTGTACTTCCGGTGTCTCTTTTTTCCCTCTTTTCCAGGTGATTACTGACCTTTGCTCGGAGTCGCTGATTATTGTGAGCTCAATTTCTCCCTGTGTGTGTGTGTGTGCCACCCGAGTTCCTCTCAACAAGAACTTTCTGTGATATGGCGTTGCCGCTTGTCTCCAGCTCTGGAACATCAGGCAGTCGCTTTTGAGTGTGTGTTTTTGTTTTGCGCCGCCTGCTGGCAAGGTTTACGCATACACGACTCGTCTGCCTGAGACGCTGGCACCTTCAATCCGTACTGCGGTGCCTTCCCTGCTGCATCGCCGTTTGCGCGTTTCTCATGACGCCTTCTTCTCTCTTTTTTGCGTGCCCCGAATCACCCGCACACGCTCCCACACTTTCGCACCCCTCCCCATTTCACGCAAAATCAACACGCTTTCAACACATCACGACTCCGTCTCACCCCTTTCCTGACCGAACACACACCTACACAGAGAATCGTGTGTGACAACATCATGACGACCAAGCGCCGCAACCACGGACGTTCGAAGCCCGCGCACAGCCGCGGTCGCGTCAAGCCGATCCACTGCTTCAACTGCGGTCGTCTCACCCCGAAGGACAAGGCCGTCGGCCGCTTTGTTGTGCGCCGCATGCTGGATGCCGCTTCCGCCCGCGATGTGGCGGAGGCGTCCCCGGTGTACGGCGCGAACTTCCCGATGCCGAAGCTGTACATGAAGCAGCGCTTCTGCATAGCATGCGCTATCCACAGCCGCACCGTGCGTGCTCGCCCGGTCGGAAACCGCAAGATACGCTACACGAAGAAGGTGCCGTTCCGCCCTGCCGGCAAGAAGTAAAAGAAAAGCTGCGCGCGGAGGCAAAGATGATTGAGTCACACATGACGCTCTTACCAACCTGATTTTGTTACTTTGAGCTTCTCTTCGAAGAAAACATAAAAACAAAAAAAACACGCGAAGCAGGCCTTCAGTGTGTAGAGGCAAATCTGGATGGCCTGAGTGAAACTTCGGGCGTGTGAGGACAGGATGCAGGAGGCAGGCTATGCGCTCCGTCTCAACCGCACAGCAACTCACACATGGCTGTCCATCGTATGGATGCGTCATTGCTGTTCATGTCAGTCAAACTACAGACGTGTAAGGGCACGTGTCGCCATCAAAGCGTTTCGCGTGTCGTCTTCGCGTCCCTTTTCTGCATATGACTGGCGTGCGCAAGATTATGCCCCCCCCCCCCCCGCATTTCACGTCAGAGATCCCTCGGTGACTTTCCTGTCATTAGGTTTCTCGATGTTAAGTGATTACGTGCTTCACTATCGTGTTGATTCTTTCTTCTATTTGCACCCCTCCCTGACCCCTCTCCTTATGTCGCCAAAAAAAAAAATCGTACCCATGCCTGCCGCGTGGCACACATCTTCTCACGGTTGTGCGATGACACCGCTGCATGCATGGTCACAAACACATACACACACACGTGCACAGAATGAAATCGCTCGTATCATCACATTTTCTCTTTACTCTCCCGCCCCGCGCAACAGGGAAGAAAAAGTGACAACAGTGTCTTTTCTCTTTGCCTCTTTAGTGTTTTTGTATCTTTCCCCCTTCTTTCCTTCTACTGCGTCTTTTCTCCTTTTTCTCTCTACCTCCTGACCCTCCTCCTGTTGCCGTTTCTCTTTCGGGCTTTTCTCTTTTTTTAATTCCTCGCTTTTCTCCCCCCTCCCCTCTCCTTGTCTCGTTCGCCGCGGTGCTGGCTTTCCGCTCCATCCGCATAGATCCCCTTCCTGAACGCACCGATACCGTTGTGCGGAAACAGATACCCTATCAAACGTACCCCAGTCAGCTAATTACGACCGGTACCACCTGATTCGAGCTTGCACGCATTTCTTCTCCCCATCTTTCAACACGGGTACAGCTCGATATTTCTCTCTTTCGTGCATTTTTTTCTTTTTCGCGCTTCTTTCTTACTGGATCCTTACTAGCTTGTTCCTTCCTTCCCTGCGCGGCAGCGAGCGCGTCTCTCTCTCTCTCCTTCCGCGTGTCTGGCATTAACTTTGACGAAGCAACGAGTGAACTGCATCTGCTCGAATTTGGTGCTTCCTCCCTCCTCTCAGCGGCCCCGTTGACAAGAGCACACACCAAAACGTACATGGGCGTGTGAATTTCATAGTATCGTTTCCAGCGCTAGCTTTCCATCTCGCTCTTCGGAGTTCGGCGTCTTCTCACGGGCTTTTCATTTACCCTCTGTCTATTAGCTTTGTTCGCTTCCTGCCATCTCCCTCTTGCGTGTGCTGTGTTGTGCAAAGCACCCCTCAGTCGCAGCGCCGCAGTCACGTGCAGCTGAGGTACATCGTACATTGTTGGCCTCGCCCCTCCCCTCATTTTTCACATTCCTCTTTCCATTCAGGCGCTGCCGCAAAACAGCGCATTACCCGTCCCCCCCCCTCTCCTTTCTCACAGCCATGCGTCGCTCTCTGCTGCTTGCCTGCTCCGCCGCCAAGGGTGGGAGCTGGGCATCCATGTCCGATACAGAGATCATGAAGCAGGTGGAGAATAAGAAGATTGCATTTTACGGCCTTGAGCAGGCTCTTGCACCCGACTATGACCGCGCCATCGCCATTCGTCGTGAGATTGTGAAGAAAAAGATGTGTCCATTTCCGGCTGCCACACATCCGCTGGAGAGGGTTCCCTACAAGGACTACGACTGGAGCAGTGTTGTGGGCCAGAGCTGCGAGAACATCCTCGGCTACGTTCCGGTACCGGTAGGGTTGGCTGGTCCGCTGCTGTTGGATGGAAAGGAGGTGGCACTGCCGATGGCGACGACGGAGGGTGCGCTGGTCGCGAGTGCGCACCGCGGTGCTCGCGCCATCAACCTGAGCGGCGGATGCCGGACAGCGGTGCTGAAGGAAGGCATGACGCGCGCCCCTGTAGTGGAGGTGAACTCGTTCGACGAGGCCATCACCGTGATCAAGTTCTGTGAGGAGCGGTTCGACGTTCTGAAGGAGGCCTTCGAGTCGACGACACGCTTCGGGAAGTTGCTGAGCATCAAGTGTGCCATGGCGGGTCGCCAGGTGCATATGCGCTTCTCTGCCTTTACTGGAGATGCGATGGGCATGAACATGATCACGAAGGGCTGCGACAAGGCGCTGCAGGTGCTGCAGCAGCACATTCCCTCTGTGCGAGTGCTGACCTTGTCGGGCAACTTCTGCACTGACAAGAAGCCGTCCGCACTGAACTGGGTGGAGGGACGCGGGAAGTCGGTCGTCGCGGAGGCCGTCATCAAGCGTGATGTCGTCGAGGGTGTTCTCAAGTGCACGGTGGACAGTGTTGTGTCGCTGAATGTAACTAAGAACCTGCGCGGTTCTGCGCTTGCCGGTTCCATCGGCGGCTTCAACGCACACGCTGCCAACATCGTGGCCGCGCTCTACATTGCCACTGGTCAGGACCCCGCACAGGTAGTGGAGTCAGCAACCTGCATGACGACGGTTGACAAGGATGGTGAGGATCTCGTGATCAGCCTCATGATGCCGAGCATCGAGGTCGGCGCCGTAGGCGGTGGTACAGGTCTGTCGTCGCAGCGCGCCATGCTGGAGCTGATGGGGTGCGCGGGCTCTAACAAGGAGGACCCAGGTGCCAACTCCCGCCAGATCGCGCGCGTCGTTGCTGGCGCAGTCATTTGCGGGGAGCTGTCCCTCTTGTCTGGCCTTGCTGCTGGCCACTTGCTAAGCGCCCACATGAAGCTCAACCGCAAGCCTCCGACTCAGTAAAGTTACGCACGGAAGTTGCGATGTTGCTTTGGCTAAGTCAGGGTGCGCCTAATGGTGCTCGTGTATGCTTTATCCAAAGGACAGGGCTTCGGCAAGATTCACTTGGCATGACGCTGCGGTTGCGCTACTGTGTGGTTGTGCGCCTACATTTCTCTGAACGCGCGACGTATGTTCTTTATTTTGTTTTTCTCCCAGCTGTTCGCTCCTTGACGGGAGGCGCGCCGCAATGCGTGGCATCCTCATGACCCCGAGCAGCCCCCCTTATCTCCCTATCCCCCTATCCCCCTGCCAGTGCCGAGCCGCCTCGGGTGGTGGCAGGGACACCTACGGCGTGGCAAAGTCAGAGCGATGCATCGCTGCTGGTGCCGGTGCTCAGGTCGTGGATGGCGTTGCGTCGGAGCGACCTGCGGCAGCGAGCACGTTCGCACCGCCCACATGATGGGCAGGGTGTCAGCGTGGCCCAAGCGTGTCTCGCCCGGCCCTCACTGCTTACTGGGGGAGAGCTTGAGCGCCACCCCGAGGGGGATGCACCGCGTGGCGGCCGGCATGATTGGGAGCGGCTGTGAGGTAACCTGCGAGGCAGAGGTGGGTAGGGCTCGAGGCAGGGTCCGTGCGCAGGTGGCTGAGTCCGTGCGTTGCCGTGATGCACGTGTGCGCCGCTGCTTTGCACCAGGCGACGGGGCCTGTGACGTGCCCGGGGGTGTCTGGAGCGGGACACAGATGAGCTCCTGCTCTGCGGCAGAATGGCCACCTTCATAGAAAAGCGTATCTACTGCACAGCTGTGTGTTCACGTCGGGTGTGCGGTGTGATAGGAAACTCCGCTGTTCCTGCTCTTGTTTTGGCGCTTGGGACGACCGTCTTCCGTCCGCTCTCCCTCTCTCGTTTTACTTCTTTAGCGTGTCTAAGCGCTCCTGTGGGAAGGCATGCTGGGGTGTTCATGTGCTGCTTCGTTGTTTTTGTGCAGCGAGTGCTCCATGATAGCGACTTCCGCTGCTCTTGTTGTTAAGGCTCATCAAGAGCCAGACAGAGCAATTCAAGAGGGTGAATAAGCGAAACAATGAAGGAACTGATCGTAAACAGCGTATCGAGCAGTGTAAACAACAGCACGAGTAACAGCTTTGATGCGTCGGCAAGTGTGTAGCACCTGACTTGCATCCACCACAACACATCCACCACGTCAGGATACTGTTTTCTCCCGGTTTTCCTGCCGTGTTGTTGAAGAAACGACAGATTATCTGAGTTTTCTCCGACTCTCTGTAGGTGCTCAGATTTTGCTTGTCGTATTGCCAAAGGCGGAGGCTACAAGGGATGAGCGAGACTGGCTGGGTGGCAGGTGTACGCCTAGTGCTTCCGTTCGAGAGCAGACCTGTGCACAAAGCAAGCTCTCTCAGATGCACACCGAGCGCATTCCGTCCCACTGGGCAGACTGGCAACGTGGGCTCACTCCCTAAAACGCTCTATTTATCTCTCACTGCTTCTTGCCCGCGAAAAAGACCAGGTGCATAACGGGGCGCTGCTCAAGCAGCCCTGGCCATACTCGGCAAGCCTACCCATGGAAGTACAACGTGATCATCGACCATACACACGCTTTTGTGTCTGTGAGAGCACAGCTCTTCACTGGACGACAGCGTATTCGACTGGAGAGTTTGCTATGGAAAAGGAAGGTGCCTTCTCTCCTGTCAGAGATGGTACTGAGACGCATTCTACTGCTTTTGTGCTGTCGCCCTGCCGTTTTTGCGCGTGTTACGGCGCACGACTCAACGTCTTCCTCTTTCCCTGCTCCATCCTATCTCTTCTTCTCTTTATTCTGTTCGTCTCTCGCCGCGGGTTTGTGCTGTCGGCCACCACCCCTCCCACCTCCCCGTCGCTTTCCCTCCTTCCTTGACCTTCTCATGCTTCAACATTCGGACCCACACTGAAACAACAGTTCCACCTGCATCCTTGGCGCACACACATAACGTCCGCGCAAGGCTCTCGCGGTGCTGGCTTGCGTCCGCTCGAGGTCCACCTTGATATCCATACTCACACAGGGTGATCACCAGCAGACAGAACGTTGACTGTGCACCTATCTCGTTCTCTCTCTTGCACATCACCGTAACACGCACACACACACACACGAAGGCACGTGCTTTAGTATCGGACAAGGAGGCATTAAAAGGGCAACCACCTTTCGTCACGGATTCCTTTGGAAGAATGAACAGCAAGGCTGTGTTGTTCGTGTCGAACATATCGTCGATCGCAAACGCGCAGTACCTTGAGCGGTTATTCTCGGCGTACGGAACGGTGCACCACGTGGAGCTGTTCGGCGAGGGCCCGCACCGCTACGCAGAGGTGACATATGGCACCGTCGATGACGCCGACGCTGCTGTGGCGGCGCTGCACTGCCACTACCAGACGTGTCGAAACTTGCCGATGATTGTCCTCTACTCACAGAAGAGTCCCGCCGTCTCCGTCTACGGCCATCAAGTCGGGGGGGAGTTCATGAAGGCGGCAGAGGAGAAGCGGCCACCTCGCCCGCTCATGTTGGACGAGTTCGATAGCAATTACCAACGCCTTGGGGTGCAGCCACCGCCTTCTGAGAGCGAAATCATCCTTGAGCACCACACTCCCGGTTACTAGCGAGGAAAGGGGAGGGGGGCGAAGGGCACCGAATGAGGGATGTACGCACGACTTTGATAGGCATGATCCTCTCCTATGTCCCTCACTCTCTGCCCCTTTCCCCTGCTCTCCACTTGCCTCTCTAAGCCCCAACATGGCGATCGGTCCTCTTGTGTGACCCGGCTTGAACTTGGAGGAGAGGGTGGCGCTACGTACTTTGGCGGGTTGGTTCTTGTCGGGTGTGGTCGGTGACTACCAGCACTTTATCGTTGGCCTTTCCTTTTCCTTCATTCCATCTCTTCACTTTTCGTTGTTGCCGCTGCCGTGAAAGGCGAGCTTTTCTTTTGTTTGTACCCATGTGTATCTGCGGTACTTCTTCTTGCTCGTCGCCGGACGCATGCTCGCGTTTGTGGTTGTTGTGCGCGTGCCACGCTTGTGCTCCTGTGGCGCATGGCACCGTCCTCCCTCCTTGCTTTCGGCCGAGTTGCAAAGGGTGAAGTACGCCATTCCTTAGAATGCGATTAGGGGCATTTGTTTTCGCGCGCGTGTGTGTGGGTGCTGTTGGTTGGCGCCTTGCCGCTCTTTCTTGTCCACGTCCACTTCACACCACAACGAGGCCTCATGCGCCTCCCCACTCCCTTTCCCGCATGTGCTCGAGTGTGCCACTCTCGCACCGTCATCACGCCTTTTCTTCTCTGAGCTTCTCTTTGTCGTGTTTGCACTTTCTGATCGCATTCTTTGCGGCTGTCTCCACATGTCTCTGCGCTGCGTGCTTCATGTGCTTGGCCTTCATCGCCACTGCGCGCTCTCTCTCTCTCTTGGGCCTCCCCTCCCACTCCTCCAGTTCTGACGAGGACGAAAATAGAAGTGGTGAGACCCCCCACCCCCACCCTAAAGCACCCAACGACGCCGAAAGAAACCAAAAGAAAAGAAGTCAGCGCTACTTCCCGTCACGAGATGCATGCGTGTGGGTTCTCGAGAGCGAACGCATGCTTCTGTGTCAGAGGAACGGGCGCCTTCCAGCTTCTACGGCCGGTGTCACCTCTCACGTTCACCGCCGCCCACCGCTGCAGTGCGCCGCGGATGCGGGGGTCGGCGCACAGATTTTTTTTGGCAGTGCTCCTATGTGGACGACAGATGTGTACTTCTGCGTTTCGTGTGCGACTCCTTCACCTAATCGTCAGGTTTTGAGAGCCTCTGAGGCCGCGGCGGTTCTTTGGCGCGTTTGTGTGCGCTTTTCCTTTCTTATTGTGTGATGGTGCTTCTCCTAACTCACCACCGACTCTCTCGCTATCTTGGGCCCTTTTTACCCTCTTCGCACCCGCCGTACTTGCGTGTTTGCAGATGCTGGTGTTTGGTGTTTCCTCTCCGTTGCGCAGTCCTTGATGACGGGAGGCGCGCCGCAATGCGTGGCATCCTCATGGCCCCGAGCAGCCCCCCTTATCCCCCTATCCCCCTATCCCCCTGCCAGTGCCGAGCCGCCTCGGGTGGTGGCAGGGACACCTACGGCGTGGCAAAGTCAGAGCGATGCATCGCTGCTGGTGCCGGTGCTCAGGTCGTGGATGGCGTTGCGTCGGAGCGACCTGCGGCAGCGAGCACGTTCGCACCGCCCACATGATGGGCAGGGTGTCAGCGTGGCCCAAGCGTGTCTCGCCCGGCCCTCACTGCTTACTGGGGGAGAGCTTGAGCGCCACCCCGAGGGGGATGCACCGCGTGGCGGCCGGCATGATTGGGAGCGGCTGTGAGGTAACCTGCGAGGCAGAGGTGGGTAGGGCTCGAGGCAGGGTCCGTGCGCAGGTGGCTGAGTCCGTGCGTTGCCGTGATGCACGTGTGCGCCGCTGCTTTGCACCCGGCGACGGGGCCTGTGACGTGCGTGGAGGAGTCTGGAGAGGAGTTCATGCTCCATGACAGAATGAACAAGTCGAAAGCAACAGCAACCGGTGCGCATTGGGGCAACGCTTCTCCCCCCTTTCGTGGCCTTTGTTGGCGCAGCTGCGACGGCGACAGCGCGTGGTTTTCGATCACAGCAGCACCCATCCGTCTTGGATCGCCTTCTACACCGACTCGGCTGGACTGTGTGCCGTACGCCAAGCCCCGATGCGGAAACGAAGGAGCAGTCGACGTGTTTGTGTTTGGCTCGTTTTCACCTCCTATTTTCTTCTGCTGCCGCTATACGCCCTTCGCGTTCTCATTCGTCAGAGCTTGAGCAAGTGGTTCGCTCACACATCCGGATCTCTCTTTCTCTCCTGTCCTCTCTCTTCCCTTTTCCCGGCTTCCGCAGCCACAGTCAGAGAGACGCTCAGAGGACAAGCGCAGTACCCGCGGGACCACACACAGGTGCTTTTGTTTTCGACGTGCGCCCGTCTTCTCCCCCTCCCCCGACGACCAGCAGCACAGAAGAGTGACGGGAAGTTCATACTGCGGCTGCATTCTTTGTCTTCCTCGTGCGCATATAGGCTCTCCATCCTTCCTACCGCTATCCCGACACGCGGCACGCACCTGCCGGCACTGCGGCGCCTTTCCAGCAGAAGAAGCGTATAGAGAATCCGAATGAGCTCTAGCGAGTCACGCGCGGAGCGGCTGCGCCGCGTAAACCGCTATAAAGCGGTGCAGGCGGAGCTCGCTCGACAGAAAGAGGAGGACAACTTTGCTGCCATGCGAGCAGCCAAAGTGAAGGCGGCCGCCGCTGACGAGGCCCTAGCCGCCGAGCTAGCTGAACAGCAGCGACTTGAGGTGAAGGACACGAAGATGCTGCAGCTGGTGCGTGACTACCCGGAGGTGCGGGCGCTAGAGAGTCAGCTAAAGGACGCCTATCTCCGCAAGAGCCGTGCGGAGCAGGTGACGGACCGCAGCGCCGCTAAGGCGCTGGAGGTAGAGGAGCAGCGGAGGTACATGGAATACCTTGCCGAGCAGGACCGACTTGCCATGGCAGAAGAGAAGAAGAAGCACCAGGAAGACATGGAGCGATTCCAACGCCATCAGGCAGCGCAGCTGGAGATAATCCGCCAGCATCGCTGTGCCGCTATGGAGGAAGCGAAGCAGCGCGAGCAGGAGCGCATCGCCGTAGACGCTGTAATGGCTCGAGTGCAGGAGCAGGACTTTCTCGAAACCCTCGCCCGTCGCGACCGGCAGCGTCGGATTATGGAGGAGCAGGATGAGTTCTGCCGTCTCCGCGCTGCTATTAAGAAGGCGGAACAGGATCGTGAGGCCAAGGAAGAGGCGGCGATTTGCGCCTACCTCGATGAGCAGGCACGTAGAAAGGAGATGGATGACAAGATGGCGCGTGAGCGGGACGTTGTCAAGGCCCGCATTATGGAAGAGCAAGGCCGTCGCATTGCCGAGGAGGAGCGCAAGAAGCGTGAGCTGGAGGTGCTGCTTCAGGAGTACTACGAAGAGGAGCGGCTGACGAAGGAGCAGATGCTGATCGCGGCAGAGAAGGCGAGTCGCGATCGCATGGCAGCCGCGGTGAATCAAGAAAACCAAAAGCTCATCGAGCAGCGCCGCCTTGCCAAGGAGGAGCGGCTGGCCGAGGAGATGCGCTTTCGGCAGGAGGCAATGGAGCAAATGGCCGCGGAGGCAAAGCTGCAACAGCTCAACCGCCAGAAGCAAGCGGAGATCAAGCGGCAGCACATCGCCGAAGCGCAGCAGCGTCTGGAGGAGCGCCGACGTCTCAAGGAGCAGGAAAAGGAGCTGGAACGCAAAGTGGAGGAGCAGAACCGCAAGCAGGAGGAGCAGATCCAGGAGTACATTCGACGCGCCCGCGCGCAGCTCTTGGCGCAGCACCTGCCCAAACTAGGCTCGTATGCCCCTGTGTTCGCCATGCGGGACGAGGAAAAGCTTCAGTTCTTGCCTCAGTCGAAGACGGCCGACGCTGCACTGCCGGCACGCTAACGGACATATATGTATATATATGCCCTTTTTTGTCCTTGTGGTCGACTGCTGCTGTCACGTCCGGCTACGCTCCTCCGCTCCGCCCTGGTTCGCACTCCCACTTTTTCTTGTGTTGCCTTGCTACGAGGTCGCGCGCACATCGGCGGTGAAATGGGCTGTGGAAGTGAGTGAGTATCGCAGGCAGGTAGCCCAATTTTACATGTACATAGATCGCTGCTGCTGTTGTCGTTGTTGCTGTTGCTGCGGTGCGGTCCCGCGAGTTTTCACAGCTCTTCCTTCTTCGAAGCGCTTAGAGGTTATTACTATTGTTTTTTTTTTCGTTTCCACGTTTGCAAGCTATGAGGCGTGCCTGGGCCCCGATGCCGGTGCTGTTAGCCCGCCGCGTGGCACCTCACACTTCCGTTTTTTTGTGGTCAGGGCGAATCGAGGCACACCGACGAAGCTGACAAGCATGCGAGCTCGGCAATGGCGGAGGGTCAGGCGACACTTGCATGGATTACAGAGTCGGTCGTTGGTCTCAGACGCCAGGCCGACATCCACCGGAACCGCGCGCTGTGCGATGCAGCACGCGCTACTTGACGGTGACCGTCCCACACCAGAAAAAAAGATGCGGAGCCCACAAGGCGACAGGCGGACCCTCCTCGCCCCGCTCCGCACGGGCAGCTGTGCGTGCTTTGGATTCCTGCAAGCGGCGGGTGGCTGGCAGCGACAAGATGGCGCGCAGGTGCGGTGTGGCGAGGATCTGACCCCCGTCGGGTGCGTACGGCTGCCCCTTCCCAACCCTGTACCCCCCCCCCCCCTTCACTGCGACAGGCCGTGAGCTCGCTGTGCGCTGGCGCATGTCCGTCTGCGGGTCCCTTCCGCCTGGCACAGCGACTCCTGTGAGAGGCGTGCGGATGCAGGAGGGGGTGGAATGCCCCACGCCGCCACAGACTCACGGCAGCGTCGCACCTGTCGCGGTGCATGTGGGCAGGCCATCCAGGCACGCCCCCCTCCCCCCCCCATGTCATCGCCGGCAACGGCAGATGCTGGCAGCGAGCCCCTCCTCCCCTCCCACCAATAAGGATGCCGTGAAGCGGGCCGCACGATGCGAATGTGCGAGCGCTGTGCGCACGCGCTGTTGGGCACAGCCGGCATGGTGTATTGCATTCCCGTCGAAGCATCCAGAGGTGCGAAGAGCGCGAGTGATGAGCGAGAGAGGCGCCCCGTGGTACATGCCGATTGTGCCCACAGCGCATGCGCGCGAAGCATGCGGCATCTCCTCCATCCCGCCGTGCGGCAGCGGTGTGTGGGCTGCGGCTGTGCATGCGTGTGCCTTTGCTGGCTTGCTCGTGGTAGAATGGCACATTGACGCGAAAAAAAAAAGAAGCGACAGTGGGCTCTGCCTTTGGCCTTTGCGTCTATGCTTTCTGCGCAGGCGCCCTTTCTTCCCCTGTATGTAGTGCGTAGTGGTGGTACTGCGCGATTTGAGTTTTCCGTTTTCTTCAGCTCTCGCGCTTGCCGTATAGGCGGCTTTTGTGTTTTGTATTGCGTGTACGTGTTGCCACGCAATGCACGGAGGGATAACTGAAGGTTCCCCCTTCTGCCTCCCTCTCCCAGCAGCAGGGCACTCAACAACCACAAAACAGTTTGCCTCGGCACTTACTTTCTCTCCAGTTTTTTTTTTCGTCGAGTTTGTTGTCATTCCTGAGTGGCTCTTAGCGCGCAAGCGTTGTCCTCCCTCCCCACCGTGGACGTCAGCTGCTTTTGCATGCGCCCACACCATCTCTCACAGGCCCGGCCTTGCGCTTTTTTTCAGTTCGTCGCGCCATCCGCCATGTATGATGCGGGTGGCTGCACTGCGAAGAAACAGGGGCGGGTGGCGGCTCGCGAGATGGTGTCTCCCCCTCTCCCCCTCCTCAATGCTGTTGGCTCTCTTTCGACGCCCTCCCTCTCCAGCAGGCATCCCTAGGTGGGATTCTGCACACGAAGAAGCTCCGTTGTCGCCCTATCGTATGCGTTGGCGATCACGCATCTCTCTGTCCCCTTCCCTGCCTCGCTTTGTCGGTTTCTTCCGCTGCCGGCGCGTGTGCCCCGCCACGACCCGTGCCACATACGCCGATGCTCCCAAGAACGCCCAAACCACAAGAGCAACAACACTGAAGTTTGCTGCCTGCCCATAAAGGGGAGTGCACCTTCCTGCGCTTCCTTCCTCCTTCTCTCTCCCTGTGGGTGGGTAGGAGGCTCACGTCCACGCAGGTAAGCGTGTACGCAAGAGTGTGTGTGCGTGTTGGCTTCCATGCTGTCCTGTTGTTCTCCGCCTCCTTTACCAGCGGCTTATTTTGCAAGCTTCTGTCGGCGCCTCTGCACCCAGCTATGCGAGGCCAGGAGAGAATATGGAAGGCGGCCCCGCTGCCGCAGGCCTTCCACGCTGCACTCGAGTCGGGTAACTGGCTGCGTGCGCTTCAGCTTTATCAGCGCCACCCCTATCACACCCCACCCGCAGACACATTTGACCTCTTGAAGGCCATCATGCACTACACCGGTGTCGGCATCGAGGATGTGAAGGTGCGCTTTAATGAGAAGATGCGCCTTTCCGCTAGCTTACAGCGCCGCAAGTCTGAGGAGGTGGAGTGGTCGCTGTTTTGGGAGGCGCTCAACAAGGGTGATGGTAAGATGATCAGCGAAGCTCTGTCGGGGGCCAGCGTCAGTGGTGCCACCCAGCAGATCGGCATGGCGGAGGCGTGTGCGGTTCTGCTGAAGGGGGCGGGAAAGGAGTGGCACACACGCCTCGTGGACGACTTACCCTTTTCCACTGTCACCCGATGCAGCCTCCTCCACGCCGCCCTCGCAGAGAAGCGCCCCGACGTGGCAGCGGAGATGCTCAGCCACGCGCGTGTGACCCGCTCTGATTTGAGCAGCTTGTGGCCGCTCATGGCTAAGTGCACCTGGGAGGAGGTGCTGAGGATGATCTCGGCCTGTCCAAAGAACGCCGTGCCCTACAGCCAAGCGCTTCCTTTCATCCTGAAGCAAGGCTGCAGCTTGCAGACACTCTCCGAACATCTCGAGCACGCCCGGGTCTTGGGGGACGCCGACGTTGTCGCCCCGTTGCTGGCGTACGCAATGGAGATGGAGGACTGGCCGTACGTAGAACGGTGCGTGGGCCATTTAGTCGACATTGGCAAAATCACCTCATCTGCCCGTGAGGCCTTTGGCCACTTGTGCAAACTGCATGGGCCGAAGCGCGTATGTCATCGTCTGATGGAACATCACGTGGAGCTCTCCAGCATGACCATCGAAGACCTGGAGTCTCTCCGGTTTTGAGGACGGGACGGGGCGTTGACGGGCTGTGGTGACGAGTGCAAAAGTGGAAGGACCAGTGCTGGCGAGACGGTTGTGACGCCTGCCTCTCTACTGTAAAGGTGCAACCCCACCTCCCCCATGCCTTTGAGTGTACGCTTGTTAGACTGCTATGCCGCTGCGACGCCGTTGCCGGCCTTTCTCACGGCCCTTTTTTTGTTACTCTTTCTTCCCTCTGGCAGGCTCGGAGTGTAGGGATCGAATGGAGGAGACTGCAGCAGGGTGCGTGATGTGGGGTGAAGACGGCTTTGAAGGCGGCGTGTTTTCTTCTCGATGTCTTCTCACAGATGAATGCTTTGTGGTATGTGTAACGAGTTGTGCGCAGGAGCGGCGAGAGAGAGAGACGAAGGCTGGGATCGGAGAGAAGTGCCTTTCTGGGGAGGGGAAGGGATGGCGGCGGTGAAGGATCAGTTCAAAACAACAGAAAGATAAAGGGGAGCTAAATATACAGAGTAGCGCGACTACACTGAGCTGTTGCACCTTGGGTCGCTGCCATCTCCCCCCTCCTCTTCCCCCGTCCTTCGAACCCTTTTCCTTTATCTCTTGCAATGTCTTTTTCAGCCTCGAAGCGACAACCAGGGGGGAGGGACGAGATGAGGGAGACCCAGCGCGCTCTCGCCCTCGCCCTCCCTCAAAATCTGCTCCTAATTCAAAGGTGCCTGTCACAGCCCAATGAACTCTCAATTCTACGCACAACCACTTACACGCTGAAGGTAAATACAGCCGTGAAGCGCAGGTGTGGTGCGACGATGGCGCCCATTGTGGGCGCGCCTTCAGCGGCATCTAAACAAGCGAATGTGAGTGCCGTCGCTGGGCAAATCTTCGACCTCCTCGACGCGAAGGTCGCCTGGCGACCACGTGGAGGAAACAAGCACAAGGCAGGGACGCGGCAATATCGCGCCCTGCGCACCGCTGCGTTTGCTTTCTGCTTTCCACGCATCTATGCTTCCACGTGGTGCGCTGTCTTCTGCGCCCTTGGCAACTTTCACTGTTTCTCGCCCACATGTCGCTTCGACTCTTGTTTCTCCCCCGCCTCTCCCGCTTCCCTCCGCCACGACAGTGTATCTCCTTTTTCGACTGGGCATCCTCCTCCTCCGTGAGCAGCGTTCTTCCCCCCTTTGTTTATTCTCTGATTGGCTATCGCACGGTGTAGTCGGCGGCTGCACAGCGCACCTCTACTTCCCTTGTTACGTTCTTCTGCTGGCGAGAAGGACCTTTGTTCAGTTATTTGTTTCTGCTGCCGACAATGGCCGTTCTCAAGGTGCTGCTCTTACTGTGCTTGGCCACCTTGGTGGCGACGACGTGCTTCGCGCAGGTGGCGCAGGAGGCAGAGATAAATCCGCACCCGCTGCTGTTTGTGTCCAAGACGACATCGAGCGACGACATCGTCCTTGGCTCCTCTGTGGAGGTGGTGGTCACGGTGACGAACTACGGCCAGAGTCCCGCCTTTGACGTGCAGATGTCTGACCTGCTGGATGACGGCTCGCTGCAGCGCAAGTCTATCGCCTACCTCCCCTACGGCGCTTCGGAGACGCTGCGCTACACGGTGACCCCTGCCGCACTGGGCAACTACGCCGTCTCCGTTGCTGAGGTGACGTACAATGTTGAGCAGGGCAATACTGCGACGTCCCGCAAGGCTCTCAGTAACCTGATTCGCGAGGGCGAGGCGTACTACTATGGCGAGGGTGTCGATGACGAGAGCTTTCGCGGCGTCATCTCCGTCCTCACCCGCGACCGCTACGACCGCCTGCACGCGCGCTACATTAAGGAGTCGACGGCGTACATCTTCCTAGGCGCCATCCCGGCGCTGTTTCCGTATGTGCTATACCGCGTGAAGCAGAGCGAGGTGGACGCGCTGCTCCGCCAGCGCAAGGCCAGCAAGTAGAGGCGGCTGAGCGTTGGCGTAGGGCGAGGGTGATGCGCCCATCCCACCCACACTCACATGCACTGCCACCAGCGACTAGTGGCTATCTCCCAGTCTGCCTCGTGTGTGCCCATGACAGTGGAAAGAAGAGAGGAAGAGGGACTGGCGCGGAAAGGACGAAGGGGGCAGGTTTGAGGAGATGGCTAGCCGCCACTCCCGGGGCACACCTCGATGCTCGTGTGGGCCTCTCTCATCGTTGCCCTCGTAAAGTGGCTGCCTCCGTCAAGGCAACGACGACAGAGAAAGGGAGGGAAAGGATGCGATTTGGGCTTCTTTTGGCGACCTGTTTTGCTTTTGCTTCTTCCTCGTCCGCTGCGTTGTTGTGTCTCAAACTTCAAGTAGGCACTCGACATGCGTGCGAACGTTGGGTGGTACAGTAAATCTGACTCTTCTTCCGCCGCCGCCGCCTCCCTCTTTTTTTGCCCTCCAAATGGATGCATCGTGTGCGCGAAGGTCGTGCCTCCTTACCCTGGCCCTGCTTTGGGACGCCTCTGGATCTCTTCTTGAGTCTCTCCCCCTTCCCCTCGTCCTCCCTCCCCCCCCCTTCTTCTCCGACCACTCACACGCTGATGAGCTACGAAGAATGGCGCGCGCCTTTATCTCACTTCCCACTTGTCGTGCACACGCTCTCCTGTGTGCGTGTGTCTGTGGCTACTATCTTTGGTTGTGGCCTTCATCCATCCCTCTCCTTGACTTAAGCGCCTGCGCGTGCGTACCGCTGTGCGCCGATGTGATCGTCGTTGGGCTTCGTTGTTCCTGTTGCGTGGTGACGTCGTCTTTCTGTTTGTTTTGGTTGGGGAAGAAAGTACCTGTAAGCACACACGTGAGAAAAGCAATGGGCAATGACGAGGAAGGAGAAGGGTGCAGTGCTGTCGTTCGTGTGTGTAAGACCGGGCTTGGCATCTGCACGCGCATGTCTCTCGCTTCGGCTTTGCGCATGGGAGGCGCGGTGTGCGCGTTCTGCGGCACGCATGTGGGAAGCACCCTGCCTTCTTGGGCCTCTCCCAATCCACTGCACGGTGCTATGTGTCGTTGCTCGAACGCCGAGGTGGATGACGGGTCATGAGCCTCTCTATCTCTGTCGCCCTCACCCTGCCAAGGAAGCGGCGCACTGCTGTTACTCGTCCTGATGTGGCAGTACGTTCTCTGTGCCTATGGCTCTGCCTCTTCCCTCTTTTCTTGTTCCACCCTCTCCCAACTGCCGTCTGCCTCTCCGCCGCCCCTCCTTGTCGACTCTTCATTCCGTTTCTCTCTTGGTACACACGCGCACGCATACATACGCACACACTGGCATCCACACGTACACCGGCTGCAGTGTCAGTAGCTCTCCGGAGTGAACACAGTACACGGCGTGCACCCCTCTGTCTTCTCTGTCTCTACCCACTCTTTCACGACCCTACGCCAACGTACAGTTCGACCGTCTCTCATCCAGCAGCGCTGCCTCACCCTTCTGCCTGCCGCCCCCCTCCCGTTTTTTTGCCGCTGTCCCACACCTCTCGCCTCACTATCTCTCTTTCTCTGTGTCCATTGCTGTAATCACCCCATCACACATACACACAGTCTCTTCATCACCCTCACAACCCGTGCAGCACGTGCCTACGTTCATTGCTGTGTGTGTATGTTTGTTCCCCGCTCGCTTCACCTCAACAGCTCACCCGAGACATAGACGACAAGGAAGAAGAAAGAAAGAAGAGATTACCGTCAACGCTCAACTCACAGGTGTATCCCACGCACGCTCTGGCAAGTCGCAACGAATCGGGTCTCTCATTCGTACACCTCTCTCCAGCACATTCCAACCACAGCGAAAAAGAAAAAAAGGAAAGTGTCTGCATCACTCCTGATGGGCGAGGAGGACAGGATGCTCAACGTGGTCGTGCTCTCCGATGACTCGAACGAGTCGTCTCCGTGCGACCAGCTGGCGCAGAGCTTTGCCTCCATTGCGAGCTCTCTCGGCCCTCAGTGCACATCACACTCGGACAGCTTCAGCTTCAAGGGGGGCGACGTGCTCCTCGAGCTCGATGAAGAGAACAGCGAGGAGAGCGAGGAGACACCAGCCGAGGCGGCGGAGAGGATGCGCCAAGAGCGGCGCTACCGTCTTCGGTACGGCCCCAGCCGGGCAAACCGCAGCCACGACCGCCAGAGCATTCTTTCGGCTCGCCAGAACCTACTGAACGAGTTCATTCTTCGCGAAACCAAGGAGGCGACCGTAAGCCGCCAGGATCACCACATCATGCTGCGCCAGCTGATCAGCGCGGCGTACTTCCGCGACCCTAACCGCGTCTCCAACCGTCCGCTGTGGCGCCGCATTATGGCGGCCATCGGAAAGGAGTACTACGGCTCGAAGGCGATCTTCTCACTCTCCCCTGACCCGTACGATAGCGTCGTGGCGAAGCTGTCGTCGATGATGCTCTGGGACGATGAGATCCGCCACTGGACGTACGGCTACTGCGACTCGGAGATAACCCGCCGCCGAAACGCGCAGGTCGAGACGCTGAAGAAGCTGGAGGCGAGCGGAAGGCTCTTCTTGTAGACGGCAGACTACACTCCGCCCCGGTCTCTGTTCCCTCCTCTCTTGAAACTTCATGAGCGATTGCAGACATGCATGCGCAACGGCAAAATCTCAAAGCTGACATGCACGGACGGACGCACCCACACGCACACCCACACCCACACACGCACACACAGTTCATCCGCTGCGTCAAGCCGGCTGCATGCGGATGAGGTGCGTATGCGTATATGTGAGTGGCAGTGAAAGTGAGACGTATCTGTGCGTTGTGGGCTATGCATTCGTTTTTAGGGTGTTGCGTGTGCATGTGTGCGTGTTCGACGATGCCAGGTGCAGCAGTCCATCCACGCGAAGTTATGTGACCTCGGCACTCCGTGGTGACATGGAGGGTGTACGTGTATGCCAGTAGGCCAGTGCGGGTTTTCTGTGCACGAGCTTTTTTTTGTTTGTGCTTTTTTTCGTTTGCGTCCTTTGACCTTTGTGTTTGCTTGCGTGTGTCGGTGACTTTGTTGGTCATGCTATGGTGGGGAATGGCGTCGCGTATCTCCGGCTTGACGTGGACGCACACGTATCATTCCTCTTCCATGCAAGTGTGCTCCCTTCCTCTTCTTTTCGTTGCTTGCTGAAAGTTCGACACCCGTTTCCTTGTTTTTGTGGTACGTCTTTCTGCGGTTGTTGTTCATTGTCTCGCTTCATGTGCAGCGCGCAGACGGCGCACACACACGCACCTACGCACGCATAGGTGGGAGCGCGCGCGCACTGCGGATGCGCATGCTTGCGTGTATGCAGAGGAGAAAAGTGCTCTGAAGCGTGCATAGGAGCCCAAGAGGGTCTAGCCTCCTTGCGCAAGCACACCAATGAGGAAATGGTTATATATGTACGTATAGAAGGAGGAGACACGCGCGCACGCGCACGTGTCATCATCACGGCAGTCATCACCAGCGCAGCCCGAAGCACACACGAAAAGGGCTGAACAAGAAAAAGTAACCGGCATGCCCAAGCAAACCGAAATAAGGCACACGTGTTGAGAAACAGAAGGAAAGGACCCCGGGCACCGAGGCGAAGGGGAGAAAACTCCGCTAACGAACTCGCAACACGGACTGACGTCTCTTCGTCTTCGTTTTGGCTCAGACTCGTAACGAAGTGCACGTTGGTTGACGACGACCTGTCAAAGAACGCAAAGGAGATAAAAAAAAATAATAATGAAAGCGACTCCGCCCTGCGAGAGCGGAGACGCACGGCGAAAAAGAGCAGCAAAGAAGGGAAAATGAAAGCAGGAAGAAAAAAAAACACAAAACGCGAAGAGGTGCATCAGAACGGAGAAGGTGGCATGAAAAGAGAAACAAAAATCAGCAAAGGCGATCCTAAACTAAAACGTAACGTGTAATTACACGTAAACAGCTCAACCATTTTTTTGTGTGTGAAAAAGCACACTAGATTCGCACGTGTAATGCGCAGAAGGGTGTGTTGCACATTCATGCGCGCAACACACACACTAAAAAAAGAATGAGCTCTTGCACCGCCTGTCCGCATATGTTGGCAGCACTTCAAGGAAAAGAATCAACAAGGAAGAGCTGCATCATTGTGTCTAGGTGCGTGTCTGTGTGTGAGAGTAAGTGTACATGTTTGTGTTTTGCTGCGCGGAGTTCGAAGGACAAAGTCGACTTTGCTGGTATCGGAGGAAAACAAGAAGAAGGTCTAAGAAGGCTATAGCTAACTTACACAAAAAGAAGGGACCTGGAATGCCGGCGCTGCAGTTCCAGTATCTCTTTTTTTTGGTTTTCACTGTTTGCTAGTATTCCTTCTAGGCGACTTCTTTATTTTCCAGTTGATTGATGTTTATTGTTGTTTTTTTTTTTGTTGTTGGGCGTGTATGCGCAGCTGCATGAGGTTTGAGGGGTCTGCTTCCTTTCTATTTGTGTGTACTCATACGAGTGCGTCCCTGTGCGCCTATCTACGCTGTGCTTTGGAGACAAAGTCTGCACAGAACACCAACGCATCACACATCTTGTAGTGCAGCAGTGATCACGCCGGTTTCTCAAACGGTGAAGACGCACGGAAACGCATCCACAGTCTCCTGCGCAGACTCGCACACGCTCTTCAATGATCTTCTATCGATACAGTCGATTTTCCGACGTTGAGCACCCCCGCTCTTCCTATTGACTGCTTTGTTGTCTTTAGTTGTCGTTGATGGTTGCTTGAAGGTTGATATTGTGTGCTTGTGTGTCTCTCACTCTGTGTGTGCGTGTGGATTCGAGTACGTCAGTGATGCACCTTTCCGTCCTTTTTTTTCGCACTTGAATCGCGCCTATTTTGCTTCCTCTCTTTTTCTTTTTGCTTTATTATTATTATTTGATTTCCGGGTGCGCGCTTACCGTGGTATCAGGGTCCAGTACACCACACTCTGTGTGGGGAAGCCAAAAGCCTGCAGCCTGCCTCCGTTTATGATGGCTGAATTGTGGTGTCGGCAGACAGGGCTGGGCTGGCGCTGTGCCGGTGAAACTTGCGGTCATGATCGCATCTGTCCCAGCTCACTACGAATCGCGTCCGCGATTTGACGGATACACTCATCAGGGTATGCTTGTTGAGTTGTTCGCTGTAGAAAAGCACCTTGAAAGATGTCACTTCGTATAGCGTCCTGGCTATTTTGTGCCTTGTAGGATGCTGTGGAGGAAGGGGCGGGAGGGAAGGTTGCCCTTCCGAAGTCAGGGAAGATGGCGAAACTCGCAAAGAAATCAAAAGAGGGTGTGAGCACGTGCGTTGAGAGACGGAGAGATTTTTTTTTTTGCTCTTTCTCTTTTCTCGAGTCAGGCGTGGTCGGTGTTTACCATGCGATGATAATAGAGCACGGTAAGAAAGGATAGGGTGGGAGAGAAAGCTAGGATGTGCAGGTGTAAAGTGTTTGACTACTCGGTGTCGTGGTGGTAGAAGGCGATGACACTAATGGCGTGAGACGGTGCCAAAAAAAGAAAAGGGCAAGGGGAAACGCAGAGGAAAGCACCACAGAGCAATCTCTCCCCCGAAGGAAAAAAAATAAAAGAAACAGTACCGAAGAAAAGTCATGTAGCGCATGTATGACCACACCCGTACGCAAGCGGAAGCAGTCGCAGGCACGCGAGGAACGGCAACACGAAAAGGAACGAAAATCTGCTGAGAAGAGGAACAATAAAGATGTCCCTTTTTCTTTTTCTCTTCTTTTTCTCTGTGTCGCATGATTTCGCTTTTTGTGTTCCCCCTCCCTCCTCCTGTTGCTCTGCTTCCCTTCCTCTTTTGGCAAGTGTTGGTGTCCTTCCGGGACCTCTCTTGCCTCGCACCTCTCTCTCTCTCGTAAGTGTGGCCGATAAGTATTCCACCGCTGACGGAAGTTCTTCGCGCGGCGTGTCTTCTTTTTTGTTGTTGCTCGTTTCGTTTTCGGGTCTCTCACCCATTGCCCTCTCCGCCACGCGTTAGCACCTGTTAGCCTCTCCTTCCACTTGCCTCTCCCTCACCATCTTTCGCTTGCTTGCCTTTTCTTCGTAGTGTTTGGCTTTTGTTTCGTGCTCCTCGTTCTTTTCGGCGTCTCTCTTCGCTCTTCCGCCCACCCCACTTTTCCTCCGTTGCCTTGAATTTTTGTATGCCGAGGTGTGAGCGTGTCTTCCGCGATCATCATTCATTGACGGTGAACCTTTGTATTTCGTTTTCTCTATGTGCATGTGCTTGTCTTTCGCGTGTGCGTGTGTGTTTTTCGAAGCAATGCGCCGCCGCCTTCCCCCTTCATCTCTCCCTTTTCTCTTTTCTGTATTTTTTTTTTGTTGCGCGTGTGTTGTTGTTTCCTGTCCTGTGTTCGAAGGGTCCACTCTGAGTTTATATCGATGATGGCTTCTCCTGCTGGTGTGTTTGCGCCCCGATCCTCTCGCCTCACCTCACCTCCACCCCGCTTCCTTCCCTCTTGTTGACATCGAACATCCCTCCCCCTTCAATGACTCCTTTGCGGTATGGGTGCTCTGAATGATGTGTTTCGGGGCGAGTTATGCATGTGTGCGTGCGTGTCATGAGAGTGAGTGTGGCATGACGCACGCGCGACAAGCGTTGAAAAGACATGTGGACGGCATCAGCAGTGCAAGGGAGACTGAGGACGAGCGAGAGGTAGAGAGACTATGTACGTGAAGTGTAGAGAGGAGAAAGCACGTGCAGGCTACCACCAGCGTTGTCGCCTCTGTCGCTGTTAGGACTGACAGGCCGAAGAAGGGATACACGCGTGGGCAGGCCATCAGGAAGGGCTCACCTATCGACATGCCACGTGTGCGCTTTCTGTTTGAGTTCCGCTGTGTGTGTGTGTGTGGCGGGGCGTGCGTTTATGGCTGATGCTTGCGCTTTACCGCTGTTGCTCTGGTACTGTCGGCGTAGCTTCTCCGCCTTGGCCTCGTGCTCTGCTCCTCACGCCTGTGTATGAGCACCGCTTCGTGTTGTGCCTTTGGTTTGCGTCGTTTTTCGTTATACAGCTCTGCTGCTCGTGCCTCCTCCGCTTCGGCAACGACACCGAGATCCGTGCCTCGTTCGTTTCTCGACAACCCACCTGTTTTCGCCATTGCTGCTTCACGCTCCACCGCACCATCCTCTGTAGGCCCCTCTTTTTCTCTTCCCTGCATATCGCTCCCCTGTGTGTTCGTGAACAGCGATGAAGATGGATGCGCGAACCAGGGGCTGCGACATTGCTGGCTTCTCCCCTTTCCATGTGTGTGGCAGTTTTTCGGCGTCGCTGTCAGTTTTCACGAATTGTATAGCCCCCCCCTCCTCGAGGTAGTCTGTCTCTCGGGCATGGCGCATGTCGTCGTCCAAACATGCGTGTAGGGCTCCTCGTTTCTGGCTGTATGCTTACATGCGTTCGTCTGCATGTTCTCGAGCAGCAGTAGCGAGTGTGGAGAGGAGGGCAGGCCGACTAGGTGCAATGGACGAGGGCACCGACGCGATGATGGTCTTCGTGGTTGCTGTCGGTGAGGAGTTGGGCGGGGGAACGTGACGGCCAATCGACGGGTGTGCACCTCTGCGGTGCACAGCCGTCGCAAAGGAAGTCGCTGGATGTGGAGGAGCACCTTTCACCGTGTGAATCTCTTTGGGCGATATGAGCAGCATTTTTCTCTTTTCTTTTGCTGGAGTTTTCCAAGTGTCCGCTCGGCCGTATCATCTGTGTCCCGCTCCAGACACCCCCAGGCACGTCACAGGCCCCGTCGCCTGGTGCAAAGCAGCGGCGCACACGTGCATCACGGCAACGCACGGACTCAGCCACCTGCGCAGGACCCTGCCTCGAGCCCTACCCACCTCTGCCTCGCAGGTTACCTCACAGCCGCTCCCAATCATGCCGGCCGCCACGCGGTGCATCCCCCTCGGGGTGGCGCTCAAGCTCTCCCCCAGTAAGCAGTGAGGGCCGGGCGAGACACGCTTGGGCCACGCTGACACCCTGCCCATCATGTGGGCGGTGCGAACGTGCTCGCTGCCGCAGGTCGCTCCGACGCAACGCCATCCACGACCTGAGCACCGGCACCAGCAGCGATGCATCGCTCTGACTTTGCCACGCCGTAGGTGTCCCTGCCACCACCCGAGGCGGCTCGGCACTGGCAGGGGGATAGGGGGATAGGGAGATAAGGGGGGCTGCTCGGGGTCATGAGGATGCCACGCATTGCGGCGCGCCTCCCGTCATCAAGGACTGCGCAACGGAGAGGAAAGAGAGCAACGTACTTGTGGACACCGACGTGTTAAGCCCAGCTCAGTGAAAAATGAGAGTGCGAGGCACCCCGGGAAATGTCGCAGGCCTCACTAAATCTGTTTTCCTGCTTTCATGGGTGTTCTTTGGCTCTTGTTGTGTTTTTATGCTTTGGTATTCGTCTGGGTTGATGAGCGAGATGATGAGGCGTTGCGGCGCATGTTCGAATCTTTTTTGTTCAATCTTTACTTCTCCTTACTTGTCGTGCGCAGCTCCATGTCCTTTGCCGCAACTCTCGTTGTCCCCGTCGACGCACTTCGTGGTGGCATTTACGGATTTCCCTTTTCTGTAGTTTGCCCGTACTTTTCGTTTTTTCTTTTCGCCTCGCATCACGTGAAAACAACACGCACGCGCGCATCTTCAGCCACACGTACTCAGCTCCTTGGGTTTACAAGCTGGCTCATGGGCTGAGGACTCTCTTTGTTTAAAGTTTTGTGTGGTTATATGTCTGTCTCTCTCTCTCTCTCTCTCTGGCTGTGTGTGTGCGTGAGTGCGTGTGGCTTTCCTTCCCTTTTCTTTCTCCTCCTCCCCCTTTTTCTCGTTAGCTTCCCCCTTTTTTTTCTCGTGCCATCGTAGCCATTTGGTGTCTTTTTTTTTTCCGTGCTTAAGCCACGAACTCATGCAGTGCCCCGCACGCAAACACGCGCACCGATATGAACACACAGAGGCAGACACGTCCACCTGCAAGCACTAATCCCTGAGCTGTAGAAGTGCTTCTTGTGTGTTTTTTTTTGGTCCTGTGTGGGGGAGGGGGTTCCTCCCTTTTCTTTTCGCGTGTCTCGTCGAGTTTCCTCCGTTTACGGATGTGCCTTTGTGTGCACAGGCTCATAGAAGGTTACCGTTTGCGTGCCCGCCTTCCCTTATGCCTCGCTGGGGGCCCCTCTCCGTCCGTCCGTCTTCGTTTTCACCTTCTCTCCGTGTGCCTTCGGCGCTCCAATTCTTGTGCGTTCGCTGACTTTGCTATTCGAGTGCTTGCAACACTGCGTAGCTTGGGTTGCTTGTTTGCGCGCTCCGAGGCGTTTGTGTGTGCGGAGGCGGCCTACTCGCGTTCCCCCCTTCGATACCCTCACGCACACGGGCTCACATGCATGTGCCCTTCCCGTGTCGTTGCATGTCACGTGACGTAATCAATAAATGAAGAAGGATGTGGAGCAACGGCGAATAGGAAAGTGAAGCGGTCACGAAACGGAACGAGCATGCCGAACGAAAAAGATGCGGGTGCGCCCGTCTTCAGGACTCGAGAGTCGACGTGGATGTTTTCTTTTTTTTTCTACTCCTTCGCATTACACACAGCTCGCTAGGCGGAAAAGACAGGTGAGGCTGCGCTTTGTGTATGCGCGTGCGTGCGTCTGTTTGTGATCGGCGTTATCTTCATCGAATCTATCGCGCGACGTCTACACGTCTCCGCTGTGCCTTCCCCCCCCCCCTTCATCGCTTCCCGCTCAAAGTATTGCGTTGGCGTTTAGGTGTGCGCATCAGCGGCGGTACACGCGTGTGTGCGTACGTGCGCGTCGCTCGGTGCTGGTGTGCATCTATGTTCGATGGGCTTCCCCTCCCCGCACTTACAAAGGTGAGAGTCAGCATGCATGTGCTCACACGCATGTGCACACGGTGACACACGTGCGCTACGCGCATGTACGCACACACAAGCACTGCAGCCATTCGCAATGACTCCTTTTTTTTCGTGGTTGCTCGTTCGCCACCTCACCTCTCTCTCCGTGCTTGAGCGAAATGGAGAGGAGTGACGACAGCAGCAGAGTGGGTGGGGGAGGGACGGCGAGAGACACAAGGAAGCGAAGGGCATAGAGCGGACGAAAGCGGAAGTAGAAAAAGCTGGCTTTCGAATCGGCAATAGGACTGCATGTCAGAGAAAGGAAGACAGGTCGCAGCTTTGGATTGACATGTTCATTTCTGTGATCCCCCCTCCACGCACACGTTCTGTGTAATGTGTCTGTGCGTACGCGCGTGACGGCCTCTGATGTTGTCCACCGCTTTTTCTTCCCTTGTCTCTTGGACATCTTCCGGTTCTCTTCTTCGGTTATTTTGATCTTGTCAGCGCTCTTCTCGCCAGCAGAAGCGTCGTGATGCCACATACACAAAGGAGGAAAAGCGGACAGGCTTATGGTGCTAAAGGCGAAGAAGGAAGGGAGGGCGAAATAGAGAAAGGGGACGCGCATGAAGAGATGAGAGACTTGCGATGCCGAGCAGCACGGTAATCTCATCTTCCGTCAATGCAACGAAGGAAGCTCTCTCTTTGTTTGTCGTTTCTCCTCTTGTGATCGGTCCTTGCAAACACCTGCTCGCCCTTTTTTTCCGATTGACTGATGTGAGTGTGTTAGATGGCTCGACGGCCTCTTAGGTTTGCTGTTGCTGCTTCTTTTTTCGTCGTGGTTGTGGTGGGGCTTTGGTCTGTTTTTCAGTCGTTACTTCGTGATTGGTGCACCTTTTCCTACTTTCCGCTGTTTCTCGTTTTTTCTTTCGTATTAGTCACGCTGCTGCTGCTGCTGTTGCTGCGTGTGTGTGTGTATGTTGATAGAGATGAAGATTGCTGCAGCTCTCCCTCTCTGTGTGTGTGCGTGCGCACTTGCTAGTGTTACTTTGGTATTCGTCCGCTGGCGCGGTAAAGGAAAAAGGAAGCAGAACGACAACACCGTACCAAAAGCGCGTACTTGCTCGAGTGAAGGAACGAAGCAAGAGAAGTGGAGAGGCTTCTACAACTGATCACGTCTTCAACCCTTTTTTTTTTCAAGTCTCTAGCTCTCTGGCTTATTTTCTCGCTTCACAACATCTCGTGTGCGTGAGCGCATCCTCCTGCTTCGCTGGTGTCTGTCGGGCTGCTGTTGTTGTTTCTCCTATCGTGTCTTTTGGCGTTCGCTTCGGTGCTACCTCCTTGCTCCCCTCCCTCTCCCCGAAAGTGGCAACTCTTTTTGGTGGCGTACACGATGGATGGCGAGCGCATATGGGGTCTCGCTCTCTATGCGAACGTGTGCGCGTGTGTCGGTGTGGGCGCAGGCTTTCAATGAGAAGACAACACGGAGTAGACGCCGAGCAAACTAAAAAAAAACACAAAGAAGAGACACGCACCAGCAAGAGACTTCTGAACGCAAAGCAAACAGCAAAGCCCCCTCCCTCACCCTCTCCCGAAAAAAAAAAGAGTCAGCTGTACGTACTGTTCGCTATCGGGGGCACGCGCATATGAAGACGCACATGCCCCGACTCGATGCGGCACCGTGAAAAGAAGCAGACAACAAAAGAAAACGTCTGCCATCATAGCTTGGCTTTTTTTTTCTCGACCTGTATGTGTTCTTCCTTGGCCGGGGGCACACGCGCTCATTGATGTGTATGCTTGTGCGCCTCCACATCTGTGGTTGTGCCTGTCCGTGTGCGCGCGCAGACACCCTCCGCTCTCTCCGCGAGTGCTCACTCAACCCCCCCCCCCCCCCCAGCCTTTCATTCCCCTCGTGTCACGGAACGGTAGACTGAGTTGGGAAGTCGTTTTTCTTGCGTTGTACTTCTCCCCATTTCTCCGTGTGTGCTCTGTAGGCGCTCTTTTCGTTTTTTTCTAAGCGTGCGCGCGTCTTCGCTTTCTTCCCTTTGACGTTCACAGTCGGTACCATCGTTTCTCATGCTCTTTTTTAGTGACCCTCTTTTTTTTTTTTTTTCACTGCCTCTCTTCAAGTTTTGTCGTGTGTTTTGCTCCTCTTTTTCGAGAACAGCCGCTTCATGTTCATCGGCCAATGCGTGTCTGCGTCCTTTTCCCTTGTCAAGCGTCCCTCTCTTCCCACTTGGCCAGGGATGGGATGTGCTGACGGCTCTGGGCGTCTTCATTTTTTTGTTTCTACTGTGTTATTTATGGGCTTCACTTACGTCTCCTCCGGTTACCCCAGCACGAAAGCTTTTATGAGCTCCTCTGTTTGGCGGCCTCTCACACTCTGCACCCTCTTTCTCTTCCTCTGCGTTGCTTTTTGAGTGTTGAACAGAATAGCCGCTTTCCTTTCCTTTCCTTGGCTCTTTCCGGTCCTGTGTCCCACCCCCCCCCTCTTTCCCTCTCCTCGCTGCCTTTCGCGTGTTTTTTTTTTGTTCGGACCTCTTTTGCCTCTTTCACCAAAACAGCAAAAAAAAAAGAGCTCTCTCTCTCGCTTTCCACCGTTGCGGGAGAAGGGGCTTGCAAGACGGGTGAGTAGTGACTGTCGTCCGGTTCGACATTTTCGTGCTTCCCGACTCGGAGATCTTTTTTTTGTTGTTGTTGTTTGCCCCTCCCCTGTGTGTTTGCGTGTCGCTCTGTGCGTATTTTTGTACAATCCAACATCCTTCTTTTCTCCCCATCACCTCCGCTTGCTCTGCTGTCATGGTAGGTGTTGGATGCCGTCGCCTTTGCTGCGTGATGTGTTTGTGTTTCGAATATATACCATGAGGCTGCTAGTGTGTGCTTTTCCTTCTTTATCTTTTTTTTTTGTGCTCTCGCCCTACTTCATCCTCCTTGTACGAGTCTCTCTCTTTCTCTTTTTTACTGTCTGCACACCCAAGTTGGTGACCGTGCATACGGCGAAAGGGAAGACGCTTACGGGTACGTGTTGAATTTCTTGTGGCTGTGCGCTTTTCTCTTTTCTTCCTATATCACAAGTGCCTTCGATGCTTTTTCTTTTTTAGTTCTTTCCTTTATGCTCTATATACTGTGTGTGCGCGCGCGTCTTTTTTCCCACCGGAGTGGGCGCGTTGGTCGTCGCTCTCCACGCTTTTCTCGAAGGACAGATTCACGCATGACCCTCCTCTGCTCTCTCTCTCTCCCCTCCTCGGCGCCTCTTGCTGCTCGATTTGTGTCTTTTAGTTCTCCTTTGTTGTTGTCGTCGTACTAGTTTGTGCTTTTCTTCTCTTGTTCTTTCTTGTGTGTGTGTGTGTGTGTGCGTGTGCTCCCCAGCTTATTAAGATTCCCGTGCGTGTCCCTTCTTTCTGTCTCTCTGTGTGCTTGTATGTGTTTGGTGCCTGTGTGCCTTGATGGCGTGCAATGGGGTGGAGGCAACAGTGGCAGCAGGAAAGAAACAGAAGTGAAACGAAGCAAGTAGACAAGAGACAATGGACTGAAGGCGCTTCATAAGAAGTTTCTCTCTTTCCTTTTCTGTGCGTGTGTGTGCATGTAGGCGCTGTCGCACTCGATTCTTGTCCCGCTCGCTTTATCCCTCTCTGTGCGGAGGCCGTTTTTTTTTTTTGCTGTTTTGTTTTCGTGTGCTTTACGGATCGCTTTCGCTCTCTCCACTCTCTCTTGGGCGCTTGCCTCTTGAGTGCGCGTTGTTCCTTGTGTTGTTGTCCACCGTACCCTCTGCTGCCGATCTCCTCTCACCACGCCTGCGGATCTCTCACGCCGGGAGCAACGCGCGCCTTACAGGCACGCGCATGTGCCGTGTATGTAACATGCGGCGGTGGCAAAAGGGTGGCTGCGAGAAAAGGTCAGCCAGTGGTGCGCCACACCGCGACATCACCTGAGGCGGCGGTGCTGATGCCAGTGCGCAAGGAAGGAAAAACGAGACAAGAAGCCTAAGCTCGCCGTGTACAGCCCAGCGCAGAGACGCACAAATGGGTGACTTGACAGAGAACGAGTACGGGGGAGCCGCTGTGCGTTGCAGATTCAAACAAGGGTGAAGGAGCGCGAGAGATCCTGCTAGCTACCGGAAGGTAGGATGGTTAACCAATCCACCAACGTCAGCGTCTGCCAGTACACAATCACGCACACACACAGACACAGAGCCGCACCACCCCGTCATGCTCTTAGCACACGCCTCATCTTCGTTTTAAGTTGCTACCCTACTCACGAAGGCTCACCGTTTCGTTTTTCCTTTGATAATTTACCGCTTTCCCTTCCTCTCGTATCGCCTTTTCCTTACTACCGCACGAGCAGGAGGAGACTGCGCCTCCACCACCCCTTTTTTTTGCTGTGTAAAACGTGTTGGTGCGTGTGGGCGCGTCGGCAAGCTGAGGTGGTCGTCTGACATGGGGCTCTCAGAGCGGTGACAGCTGAGAAAGAAGCAGTGCTCAACGAAAACAATAATAATAAAAAAGACAGCTTTCCCTTGTGGGCGAAAGAGGAGAAGCCAAGCAGGCACGGTGCAGAGAGAGTGCACATTGTGTGTGCCTCTGTGTGTGTGCGCGCGCATTTTTGTGCGTCGCTTCTTCACCCTCTCCGGCTTTGGAAAGCGTGCGCCTCGTTTTTTTTCTCGTGGTCTTCTTCAGCCGGCCACATCACTTCTACACGTGCGTGCGTTTCGTGCGCTCATGAGCCTCTCATCGAAACTTCAACGAGAGGACCACGTGCGAGAGGTAGAGAACAGCAGCCACAGCTAAGCGACGCACAGAGAAGGCAGACACGCAGTCCGAGCTGGAAGTTGCTGGAGGCAGCCACAGAAACGGGAACAGCGGCTCATCATCGAAGATGCAGACCTAAAAGTGTGCACTCCACCTTTTCCATGTCCACCGAGAAGACGAAAGGAAAAGGAATAGAACGAAGCACTGCAATAACAACGAAGCCGTAGCGCGGATAAGAGAAGACGCAGAAAAACAGCAAAAAATGTAGGAGTTCACGTGAAGCAGTTGTATAGAGGATAGATAGAGCGAGACGAAAACGCGCAGCATCGCGCGTCTCTGCCTTATCTGCGACGAGGCGTCCTCGCTTTTTCCCTTTTCTGTTCTGCGGACCGAAAATGCGTTCGTGTCAGGGAATGGGGAGGGATAGGGCTGATCAGCGGAATGTGGAAGCTGCCTTTGGAGACGTCTTTACTGGTGCGCGCGCCTGTGTATGCGTGCGTGTGTGTGTCTTCGCTCTATCACCACTCGACTGCATTCTATTTTGTGTTTCCAGATTTTTTTCTATGTTGACGAGGGCACGCGGACGATGCAAACAACAACAACAAAAAAAGGAGTCGCTCAACCAGCAGAACCGATTTGCTTGAACGCACACGCGGGTTGCCACTACTGCATGGACGGCTTCTTGTGCAGCTATCATGTCCGATGGCATCTAGGAAAGTGCGGAGTGGAGAGTGTGCAGCACTGCTTCCTGCGCGAACGCTGCCCCTTCAACGGGTGCAGAGAACCGTCTGGGACACACGAGCGTCTTTTTTTCTCGATTGCGTGGTACAGGAAAGAATGCACAGACGGGCATCTGTACCTCGCTTTCTCTCTCTCTGCTTCTTCTCGTCCCTCCACTGCTGAATTCGATTCCCTCTCGACGCGTCGATCCCCTCGCCCCCCCCCCCGTCTTTATCTTTGCCGCATACTGATTCTCGTCTCATCGCGCACCTCTTTCCTCCGTGTCGTATCGGACGCACCTCGTGTGCCCCCCCCCTCCCACTCCTCCTCTCCCCCACTCCACATATCCTCCCTCACACGCCATTGCGGCGATGACGCACATTCTTGTGCGGCATATGAGCGTGCGCGCCTGCTTTGCAGTGGACACGGAAAGCATCTGTCTCTCTTCTCTTCACGCTTGCGTTCTGGCGCGTGCGGGCAGGCGAGTGTGAAGGGAATCAAGTAGACTTGCTCGTCGTCTCTTCCTCTACTGTAGGTCCCGACCACCGCCGCCTGCCGCGTATATCACCTCCCCCCCTTTTAACATAAACACACACACACCACCCACTCTTTAGCGCCGTGCCCATCTCATCATCTTCCCATCTTAAGAGAAGAGGACATATCCTTTTCTCTCCTTTTTATTCACGAAAACGTTTCGACGTTGTGCGCTCATCATGAAGTCTTTGGCTCCCGAAATGGCGGCCACGTACGATCCGGCCGCGGTGGAGGCGGACTGGTATCCGTGGTGGGAGAAGTCTGGCTTCTTCAGACCCGCCTCAGACCACAAGTCTGAGACGGCGACCAAGCCGTTCGTGATTATCGCCCCACCACCAAACGTCACGGGCTACCTGCACCTGGGCCACGCCCTCACGGGCGCTGTGCAGGACACCCTCATCCGCTTCCACCGCATGAAGGGCGACAACACCCTCTACTTGCCCGGCACCGACCACGCCGGCATCGCCACCCAGGTCGTCGTGGAGCGCCGCGTCATGAAGGAGGAGGGCAAAAGCCGGCACGACCTCGGCCGCGACGAGTTCATGAAGCGCCTGTGGGAATTCAAGAAGAACCACGCTGGCATGATCACGGAGCAGTTCCGCAGGATCGGCTTGTCGCTGGACTGGACGCGCGAGCGCTTTACGATGGACGAACAGTCGTCTGCGGCTGTTGTAGAGGCGTTTGTGCGCCTGCACGAGGACGGCCTGGTGCACCGCGACACACGGCTGGTGAACTGGTGCTGCGCGCTGCAGAGCGCCATCTCTGACCTCGAGGTGGAGTTTGTCGAAGTGCCCAAGACATCCAAGATGACCATTCCTCTCTATGACCGCAAAGTCGACATGGGCAGCCTCACTCACGTCGCCTACAAGCTGGCGGACAGCGACGACGAGCTGGTGATTGCGACGACGCGTCCTGAGACGCTGCTGGGCGATACGGCCGTTGCCATCCACCCCGACGACGAGCGCTACAAGAAGTTCCATGGAAAGCTCCTCAAGTGCCCGTTCCGCGACGACATCATCCCGATCGTGCTGGACGCAACGCTGGTCGACATGAGCTTCGGCACCGGCGCGGTGAAAATCACCCCAGCTCACGACCCAAACGACTTTGAGTCCGGCAAGCGCCACAACCTGCAGCAGCTTGTCATGATGGACCTGAAGGGCTACGTGACGATGGAGCCGTTCAAGGGCATGCACCGCTTCGACTGCCGCCGCGAGATCGTGAAGAAGCTGGAGGAGATGGGGCTGCTGCGCGGCGTGGAGCCGTACGAGTACCGCGTGGGCCGCTGCGAGCGCACTGGCGACATTGTGGAGCCGATGCTGATGCCGCAGTGGTTCATCGACTGCTCTGATATGGCCCGCCGCGCCGTCGAGGCGGTGCGCAACGGCGACCTGTGCCTGTACCCGCCCTCGCACGAGGCCGTCTGGTACCACTGGCTGGAGAACATCAAACCGTGGTGCGTGTCGCGTCAGCTCTGGTGGGGCCACCGCATTCCTGCCTACAAAGTTGTCGGCTCGCTGCCGAAAGACGTGGACCCATGGGTGGTCGCCCGCAATCTGCAGGAGGCGCACGCGAAGGCGAAGAAGAAGTTCGGCCTGACTGACGAGCAGGTTGCCGAGGCCTCGTTTGAGCAGGACCCGGATGTGCTGGACACCTGGTTCAGCTCCGGCCTCTGGCCCTTCTCCACGCTCGGATGGCCCACCGACTCGGACGACATGAAGCGCTTCTTCCCGAACTCGCTGATGGAGACCGGCCACGACATCCTGTTCTTCTGGGTGGCTCGCATGGTAATGCTTTCGCTTCACTTCACAAACGAACTGCCGTACAAGGAGGTGTTTCTGCACGCAATGGTGCGCGACAAGAACGGCGAGAAGATGTCCAAGTCGAAGGGCAACGTCATCGACCCACTCTATGTCATCCACGGCGTCTCGCTGCAGACCCTCCACGACACCGTGCGCAGCGGCAACCTGAGCGACAAGGAGGTGGAGAAGGCCATCAAGCAGCAGAAGGAGTTCTTCCCAGAAGGCATTCCAGAGTGCGGTAGCGATGCCCTGCGCTTCGGCCTCCTCTCCTACACCCAGTCTGGCCGCAGTGTGAACCTCGACATCCAACGCGTCGTGGCCTACCGCCAGTTCTGCAACAAGCTGTGGAACGTGGTGCGCTACGTGCTGTATCACGCCCTGGGCACGGACTACGTGCCCAGCAAGCAGCAGTTCAGCCCCGCCGAGGACGCCGCCATGCTGCCGCTCGAGTGCCGCTGGATTCTCTCGCGCCTCGACGCCGCCATCGCGGAGACCACGCAGGGCATGTCGGAGGGCCTCTACGACTTTGCGCTGGCCACCGGTGCCGTCTACCGCTTCTGGCTGCACGAGCTGTGCGACGTGTTCCTTGAGTTGACGAAGCCGACCATTCAGAAGGGCGGAGAGAAGCAGCAGCTGGTGCAAGAC
Organism: Leishmania aethiopica; assembly: GCA_003992445.1. Classification (NCBI taxonomy): domain Eukaryota; phylum Euglenozoa; class Kinetoplastea; order Trypanosomatida; family Trypanosomatidae; genus Leishmania; species Leishmania aethiopica. Next base: position 215,497 of record RZOE01000018.1, read on the forward strand.
GTGCTGCTGCACGTCGTCGAGAAGGCGCTTCGGCTGCTACACCCGATGATGCCGTTTCTCACGGAGGAGCTTTGGCACCGCCTGCCCAACTACAGCAGCTTCGGCAGCGAGTCGATCATGCTCGCCAAGTACCCGACGCCGAGCGGGTGGTTGAGCGCGGCGTCGGATAGCGCCATGTCGATCATTCTCGACGTCGTGCACAGCGTACGTTCCACCAAGGCCTCGTACTCGCTGACGAACAAGCACAAGCCAGACGTGTGGGTGACGGCGCACACGGCGGAGCTGCAGGAGCTGCTCGCGGCGGGAAAGATGATGATCTCAACCCTCGGTGTCGTAGGCGAGGTGACTGTCGTGTCTCCGGCCGAGGAGGCAGCGGCGGTGCCGAAGGGCTGCGGCTTTTCCTTGGTGACAAAGGAGGTGGGGGTGAATATGATGCTCATGGGTTTCATCGACGTCGGGAAGGAGGTGGCGAAGCTGGAGAAGCAGTTGGACGGCCTCACGAAGCAGATTGAGGGAATGAAGAAGAAGATGTCCATCCCTAATTACGAAACTAAGGTGCCGGCCGAGATCCGCGTGGCCAACACGGAGAAGCTCAACACGCTAGAGGCGCAGAGCGCGCAGCTGCGCGATGGCATCGAGAAGATGAGCAGCCTCAAGTGAACACAACCGCTCTCTCCTCTGCGCTCTCTTTTCGGGAGTATAGACCCCACCGTTGCAACCGTCATCAGTACCGAAAAGGTGAAGTCGCTGAGCTCGTTGGCTATCGGTCTGTGCATGCATCTGTGTGCCCACAAACACGGAGGTGCCGATGCGTGCCCTAGGGGCAGTACGGTCGAAGAGCCCGTTCTCGTTTTTTTCTTTGTGTGTGTGTGCCTTGGTGATGATGATGGGGGTGGGGTGGGTTTTGTAATGCGGATTGCGTAGCTGCGCCCACTGACGTGATTTGTGTAAGTCTTTCTCTATGTGTGCTTGCCTATTAGGAAGGTCGGGCTCAGCCGCACAGGCAAGCAGAGACGGAGAGTTGCAGGGGTGACGAATCGCCCCTCCCCCCGCTGCCCCCCGTGTGCTCTCCTCACTTGTTGTCGTTCTTTGTTGTTGGCGTGTGTGGGCTGCTGTTTGTTTTCGACGTGTTGTTCGTTCCGAGTGTCTGTTTTTCCTTTCTCCTCCTGCGTTTATCTGCTCTCCCTCCCTCTGCTTCAGTGCTGTGGATACCTTCGCGACCAATGCCGTCTTCCATTCGTTGTTGTACCTGTTCTCATGTGTGCGTGTGTGTGAGTGAGTGTACTCCCGTTTGAGAGAACCACCTCTCCTTTGCGGGGTGCCTCCACGGTATAGCGGCTTGATCCACTCCGCTGTGTTGGCTCGCTCCCCATACAATGAGGCCCGTCCTCCATGAGGGTGTGGACAATAGCGGAGGGCAACATTTGTGAGGAGTGAGACTGCAACAAAGGGTGTACACAGGAAACGAACGCTATGAAGGCGCATGCACTGTTGCGGCGGAGAACCCTGCCCTCTTCCCTCCCCCCCTCCGACTCGCGTGTGTGATGGTGTACGTGTGTCTGGGTAGGAATGGAAGGGGGATCGTGACGGAAGGCCACGGTGCCGAGTTATGGAGCCGGTGAGCAGCAGCAACCCTCTCTTGTTGTCTTGTAGCCTAATAAGAAAGACACAAAAACAAAAACGCCAAAGCTGTGCTTCTCCGATGTGCCTGGAAGAATGCTATGCTGGCACCAGCACGCGTTCGAACGCATGCCCAGGTGAGGAAAAGACAAGGTGTTTAATGTAATGTCGCTTCGTACTCTGCGTTTTCTTCGCTGACACATTCGCATGTATTGAGCCGCGCTTGAAAAGTAGCAGGGTGGGCGTCGAGGAGAACGGACTCTTCATGCACACCGTGCTGCGGCTGGAACGCACGCTCGCAGACAGCGCGTGTGGGCCATTGGCCTTCGAAGTCGCGCGTTTGCGCGCCGTCTCTCCTGCCTTCGCTCACGTGCACTCGGCTGTGGCGTTCCAAGCGACCCGTCGGCGTGACGTATTGCAACGGGAGTGCATAGGTCGGAGATGAACCGCTAGCTTGTCGAGGGCGGCGATCTGCGTGCCGAGATGATCCTCCTCGTCTCGGCTCGTGTGCTGTTTCTCTTTCTCTTTCGCTCCCCCACGCGCGTAGTGCGCATCCTTCACACCCATCATGGTTTCCATTCTTTACTTTGCTCTGCTTCTGCGGCTTCCGCGCCTCTCCTCATTCCCTCTTCCACACACACACACACACACACACACACATACATGCATGCACAGCGCAAAAATAACACGAAGGAAACTCTAACGTCGTATGTGACACCACCCCGTGAAGCGGCTATCCCTCCCCCTCCCACGCTCGATCGATATTCCTTCCTCTCTCCCCGGGTGTGCTTCTTTTCTTTTTTTTTCTCTTCTATAAGTGTAATCTTTTTTCGTTGCTGTTTTCAGTTGTTAGCTCTGTGTTCTGGCGTTTGCCTGCTGTGCCGTCCCCCCACGACATCCGTGGTTGCCTCTCACCACTCACCACGTCCCTTGCACCAAATCTTCACTGCACCCCACCCACCTCTCTCCCCCTCGCTGCCCTTCTCCCTTTCCGTCGCGGCATTTGGCGAAGAGACAATGATGCCCACAAACTCATGGGCTTCCTCTCGCGATGTGTTCCCTGAGTCGGTCCGCGCGTTGATGTCGCTGTGGGGAGGGTTTTCGAACCCCACCAGCTACAGCGACAGCGGGCTCGAGAAGCGTCTCGAGTTCGACTTCGCCGCCGCCGTGGATGTGCAAACTCTCACGGTGGGGGAGCTGGAGGACGTGCTGGCGGCAGCTGGGCAGAAGCTGCAGCACCACTTCTCTGCGGAGGGTCTTCTATCGCTAGAGATGACGCAGTGCATTATCATTTTGACACCGTGCAAGCTGATGGTGACATCCGCGTCGGAGGTGATGCTGCACCAGGTGATCACCCCCACCATCGCCCTTCTCACATCGAAGGGCGTGCGTGTGGAGTGGGCCTCGTACCTGCGCAAGAACACCACCTCGCCGTGGTGCGCCGAGAGCGAGATGAGCGACATCATGGCGCAGGAGTACGCGGAGCTCAAGGCCGCCTTCCCGGCCGGCAAGTCCTTCCTGACGGGTCCGGTGGATGGCCATCACTGCTTCAATTTCGTGTACGACAATGTTGAAAGGATGGCGGGGCGTAAGGAGGAGGATGTGCAGGTGAACGTGTTCCTCTACGATGTCGCTGCCGGTCTGGAGGAGGTAGACAAGACAACGCAGCGCTTCCACGCGCTGCAAAGTGGCGAGTACGAAGTGATGCGCACCTTCGCTGGTGTGCCGTGCATCTCCTTCGAGACCAACGCCAAGGCTGCCGTAGCGTCTCCGACGCGCGTGCAGACGCTCCTCGACACCTTTCAGCCCGCCCACTTCACGGTTGCCGCCCTCCAGGACAGAGACGCCGATGGGTCGGCGCTGCGTCGCAACTTCAACGCCTTCACCCCGTACACGCTGCAGAACCGAACGGTGAACTTCTTTGGTGAAGGATACGCCTTCCACCAACTGCTATTCGCCCGCAGCGCAGATTAAGGGAGTGGGAAGGGGGGAACTTTACACAGCATAAAGAAAGGCTCAGGGTGCGAAAGACGGAGAGACAGCCCCGATGCGTACTTCATCGATGGCCGCGTGTGCTGTGACTCCTCTGCTAAGCTTAACGTTCACCATACACCTCCCCTCCACCCTGCGAGCACAGAGACGAAATGCATGCACAGCTTCCAGTTGTGCTCTTCGCGGCGCGCATGCGCCCTTCTCGCGCGCGCTCTTCCTCCCTCCCCTCCTCCTCTCCACATGAGTGTCTGCATGTATCTTTGCTGGCTCTCCGCGCCGCTGATCAGCGAAGAGGTGTTTTGTTTCTTTTTCGGTCCGCTCCTTTTTTTCTGATGTTTGACACCATTTTCAGCGCCTCGTTTATTCGTTGTTCCCCCTCCACCCGTTTCTCCATCGACGCACTTGGAGATGTGTCTCTGTTGTTTCCGTTATCCACGCACGTGCACCCACACGAACGCACATTGATGTACGGACGTATGATCCCGGAAACTGCTGCGCGAACTCTCACTGACTCCTTGTCTTGCTCCTCATGAGAAGAGACTTTCCCTGTCTTCTCGCCCTCATATGGATCTGAAGCCCCTGATGACGGGAGGCGCGCCGCAATGCGTGGCATCCTCATGGCCCCGAGCAGCCCCCCTTATCCCCCTATCCCCCTATCCCCCTGCCAGTGCCGAGCCGCCTCGGGTGGTGGCAGGGACACCTACGGCGTGGCAAAGTCAGAGCGATGCATCGCTGCTGGTGCCGGTGCTCAGGTCGTGGATGGCGTTGCGTCGGAGCGACCTGCGGCAGCGAGCACGTTCGCACCGCCCACATGATGGGCAGGGTGTCAGCGTGGCCCAAGCGTGTCTCGCCCGGCCCTCACTGCTTACTGGGGGAGAGCTTGAGCGCCACCCCGAGGGGGATGCACCGCGTGGCGGCCGGCATGATTGGGAGCGGCTGTGAGGTAACCTGCGAGGCAGAGGTGGGTAGGGCTCGAGGCAGGGTTCGTGCGCAGGTGGCTGAGTCGGTGCGTTGCCGTGATGCACGTGTGCGCCGCTGCTTTGCACCAGGCGACGGGACCTGTGACGTGCCCGGGGGTGTCTGGAGCGGGACACAGATGAGCTCCTGCTCTGCGGCAGCGAATGGACATATTGAGACGAACAGTTCGGTCGAGGTTTGGAGACAAGGCTGAGCACAAATGATGTATTTCACACGAAAGAGGACGACGATGTCAGCGCGAAGACGAGCTGGGATTACGTGCGGGGCCGTACGCGAGGCAAGATAAAGTCAAGCTGGACTTGCGAAACTGAACTCTTAGTTTGTCTTGTACCTGTTCTGCACGAAAGAAATGTCAAGCGACGCGGTGAAGCCCTTCCTCCCCCGCCCCGCCCTTGCGCACATTTTTCACAGCGTGCATCTGTGCATTATTCCCTGTTGAAACACTTTTCATTTTTCTCACCGGCATGCTTACGCACGCCGGTAAACGCGGCGCAAACCGAAGGAACGCGTCGAGACGTGCGTTAGAGACTTGACAGCCACTCAGAGCGAAGGTCGTGATGGGCGAGAGGACGTTCCACGAGGAGGCTCTCTCGGTTTTGCGCACGTGCGAAAAAAAAAAAGGCACGGTTTGTGACAACACCGTGAAGGGCCGCAAGATGTGACAGCGACGAGGTGGGTGCGCGATGTTCCACTCTCTCACCCCGATCGACAGGCTGGTTGCGGCATACGTCATCTTCACGGACGATGTCGAGGAGTCCGCGATGGGACTTGCTGCGACGACAATGAGTGTTGCAGCCGCCCAGCGACCCCATCTACCACAAGTGGGCTTTGGCGCAACGTCTGTACAGGGAGGGTGGAAGTAGTCATTCGTCTTAAAAGCCTCTGCGTCGGCAAAAGGGGACCCTACTCAGCCTCCCCACGCACCGCGATCTTACGGGCCCGGCAGCAACCCACTATGCAGCTCACGTCGGGCAGCGCAGGGGCCACCGCTGCCGACGTGCGACGCACACACGTACACACACACACACACGGACACGGACCCAATCGAAAAGCACAGCTGATACGCCCACATAGGTGATAACAACCATGGGTGGACGAGGTCTGCCCCCTTGGCAACGCGTCTGCGTAACGGAGGAAAGCAACCCCTCTCCGCGTAGCGAAGACGCAGCCATTTTTGTTTTGCTCTAATCTGGCGGAACGCTGAAGAACACAGGTGGCTACCCGAGTGCACCAGCAATGAGTGCGCATCGCGCTCTTCATCCTTTCACCTCTCTACAGGGTCGCGCGACAGTTGAAGAAGAATTTGTGTTTTTTTTGTAAACGTTTGCTTACTTCTCCATCTTTCTTTCTGTGGGTGTGTCACGCTCGCCCACATTGTTTCTGATATCTTCTCTCTCGTTACTGCCGTCTTCCAGCATCGCCATCACTGTTGTGGCACCTCTTATTGCCTGTTTTGCCTTCATGCCGGTCGTGGACACCGACCCTGGCGAATATGTGAGCGGATGTCTGGCTGCCGCTGTTGGTACCTGTGTTTCTCCTTTGCTGTCAGTTTCTCGTGAGCCTCCACCGCCGTTATGATGCTGTGCTCTCTTCCTCGAGTACTCATGCGTCGGCGTAGTTGCGCGTGTGACTTGTGTCTCGTTGTGCAGAATCACTTTGCTCATTCATGAGAATGGAGGAAAACACGCAAAGAAAAGAACACGAAGACCGATGCACTCCGGCTCGCTTGCCCCAACACACACGCACGTGCACCGAGGCATCCGGCATAGTGACCGATGGAAAAGAGTGGCGGTGAAGCCATGACGATGCATGCCTGCTTCCAATGAGGGGGACATTCAGCACCCGTCACGCGGAGGCAAATACACCCCTAAACAGCCGCAGTCCTTCTCTGCCGCCCCCTTTCTTTTTGTTTCTCTCTCGCGTTTCTTTTTCAAGGAAGACGTTTTCGTCGCCCGCGTGTCGGCAACAACGCAGAAAGAGGCTGCGTAGGCGTTTCCCCTAATCCAGGGAGCACACACACACACACGAACGCACAAGCGCACCCGTTTTTCTCGATTCTCGCACAAGAAGGTACCTCAAAGTGGTCAAGAGGATTACCCCCTTCCCCCCTCTCCCACGACGGCGAAGACCGCCACAACCACCTCCACACGAGCAGGAGAAGACAGGCCTCAAGCCTGCAGTGGACAAATGGAAGAGGGCATAATACGCAGCGACGCGCATAAGGGTCGTGCACCACGATGCAGAAATTGTGACCCCCCAGCGCCAGATCCCTCTCATCCCCTCCCCGCTTACCTCTTGTATGTATATATATATATACATGAAAGCTTTCTGTCCTCTCCGTTTTCGGTGTCGATCGCTTGAACTCGGTAGGCCCCCACCCCTCCTCCTCCTCCGCATTCGAGGCAGAGGAGCAATCGGAAGTGGCGTTGAGGGGTGGTGGTGGTGGACGCACACGCTCGAAAAAAAAATGGAAGTACACGTGTTGCATGATTTATGACGATAGTGCTGATCTGAAAAAAAAATAGCGCTTTTTGTTTGCGTTGTTTTCGTGATTCTGATTCCCTCTTCCTCCACTGCTGCTCTTGCGTTCCTCTGCGCCTGCGCCCCCTTCCTCGTTGTATCATCCCCTGGCCTCTGTTTGAGCTCTCCCTCCCCTACTCCTCCGTCCCTTCTCTGTCGCCAAGTTCCCTCTCGCGCTCCCCATGCAGACCTCTCTCACATGCCACCACCGCAAAGGGCGTGAGACGACAACATGTAGTGTCGGTGTGCTTGGAGGGTGATCGTGAGATAGCGAGCAGCAGGCAGCGAGAGGAGCGGCCGACGTCGCGCTCCAACAACGAAAGAGTGCATTTTTCATCTACTTCCTTGCTTGCCTGCGGCTCCCCCTCCCACCGCCATCGATGCGTACTCCGCAATGAAGGACACGTGCTCAAAAGGGAGGGATTGCATCGGAGGGCACGACGGCGGTTGCCGCTCTTTCCAGCCCGTACTTGTTCTCCACATGCAGAGCGGGAGAAGAGGTGCAAGCTGCAACTGAAACGGAGCGGCGCCGTCGGCGATCGAGATACAACTCTTCCTCCACCGAAGAAAGCACAGGCGCAGATCAGCATACACGCACAAGCCAGCAGCACCTCTCTTGTCTTGTGGTCGTCTTTTTTCTTCGTCTGCCGTTTTCTGCCTTCCGGAAGGCATTCTTGTTTTACACGCCTCCCCCTGCCCCTTTCCTTGTTTAGTCAATGGTGTATGTGTGTGCTGCTGCTGCTGCTGCTGCTGCTGCTGATGGTGGTGCTGGTGGTGGTGCAACCGCCTCTCGGTCCACATGTGTTTGCCTTGCAAAGCAAAACGCCGCCTTCTCCCTCTCTTGTTTTGGCTGCTTCTCTTCATCATCATTCTTCGCCTTTTTAAAGAAGAAAAAACATCATCGTCATTGCCATGTCTTCGTTGCTGCGATCTGTCGACCTGGTCTGTCTCTCCCACTCTGCCCTCCTCCTCTTTCCAGCTGCTTCGTGTCTCCCTCCCCAGCCCCCTTCCCGTCGTTGCCTCACGCTCGTCAGATGTTTTACTTTTTTTTTGTTTCGACGTCGAGTCACTTCATTCTCTCTGCAGCGTTGGTGATGAGGCAGCGTATGCGGATCGAACAAGTGACGAGGGAACAAGCGGGGGGCCAAGGTGAGACAGACGACGGACGACGCCATCCAACAAGGGAACCGTTAGTCGCTTCGCTCCTTTTTCTTGGGCGATGCCCTCGCTATCCCCTGCCTTCTTCCCGCCTACCCGTTTGTGTGCCCCGCAGCTTTTCACGCGCACAGACTCGTGACATCACGCGCACTCAGTAGTGGCATGCGCACGCCGCTAATGCGTTGAGGGGGCCTTTTACTTTGAAGAGGAGTCGGCGCACACGACAGGAGCAGCGTGCAGCGGTCCCTGTCTGTGTCTGTGTGTGTGTGTGTGCACGGGTGTTTTTTTCCCTCTCTTCCACATCGCCCCCAAGGCCCATCTGCTCTTGTCTGTTTCTACCATCTTACTGCGTCTGCGCGCGTCCCTCTCTGCTTCTCTCTCCTGGAAATATCACACGTACTTGTGCACGCTGGTGTCGTTGTTTTCTCACATTCTCTTTTCATCGTCTTTGGCCGAGGTGCTTCAGCGTACCGAACAATCTGTGCTTCATCGCCTCTTGCTTTTCCCCACCCCGACAGATCCGCGGCGTCGCCACGCCTTTCGACAGAGTAGTACACTCTCTCAGATACACCCAGGCGCGTAAAGAGCGACTCTGAGGCGGCGCACACACGAAACCCGGGTCATTACTCGCTGGCAACCATGAACGTCTGCTCGAACACCACAAAGGACCCCCTCACGCTCATGGCGATGTGGGGCTCCATGAAAGGGTACAACCCGGAGCAAGGGTTCAGCTTCGAGGGTCCGGAGAAGCGCCTCGAGGTGATTTTGCGCTGTACACTGGAGACGCACGTGGATGGGCTACGCAGCCTCGACGACTCCGTGTGGTCCGGTGTGGTTGGCTCGCTCAACGCGCAGATCGTGTCGAGGGAGTCGAACGAGTACATAAACAGCTACGTTCTGACCGAGAGCTCTCTCTTCGTGATGAAAAATCGCATCATCCTTATCACATGTGGCACCACGACATTGCTTAACAGTATCCCCAACATCCTCGAGGCAATCAGCGCGGTGCGTGGGGAGCTGGAGTGGGTGTCCTTCATGCACAAAAACTACTCCTTTCCGTGGATGCAGAAAGGGCCGCACACGTCCCTGGCGGACGAGTTTGCGACACTGAAGCAGCACTTCCCTACTGGCAAGCCTTACATCTTCGGCCCTGTGGACAGCGACCATTACTTTCTCTTCTGTTACGATGACATCATCCGCCCCTGCAGCTCTGAGGATGATACACAGCTCAGCATGACCATGTACGGGCTGGACAAGGAGCAGACCAAATACTGGTTCAGCGACCGCTTCATCTCCACCAGCGCGGAGACGGCGGCAATCCGCGCTGCGACGCACCTGGATCGCGTTGTGGACGACACGTGGACGCTACACGACTTCCAGTTCGAGCCGTGCGGCTATAGCATTAACGCCATCCGTGACGAGGAGTATCAGACGATGCACATTACCCCAGAGGATCACTGTTCCTTTGCCTCTTACGAGACTAACAGTCGAGCGACGAACTACTCGGACCGGATGAAGAAGGTGCTCGGCGTATTTCGGCCGCAGCGGTTCACCGTCATTGTTTTCCTCGACCCCGAGAGCCCTGTGGGCAAGGCGTACAACGAAGGCAAGGGGATCGGAGTGGAACCTGAGTACTACCCAGAGTACAGTCTCCTCCACCGCACCACGAACGAGTTCGCGCCGGGCTACGTGGCTATGAAGGTCAACTACGTCAGGACGGCGGCGGTGGAAGAGACAGATGCGGCAGTCGGAGGCGCGGAACCGGGCGCCAAAGGTGGGCCCGACTAGTCTTGCGCAGCAGTCATCACCGTGTGCTCGAGAAGCTGCACGCCCACCAATACATGCAAGCGAGAGAACGCAGGAAAACCCCTGCGCCTCCCTATTTAATAGGTGGACTCGGGCGTGTGTCTAAATGAGCACCTTTCCATGTGTGTTCACGTGCACCTCAGCTAGCCATCGCCATCCTGCAGCGCTTGTCCGTGTGGGCGGCGTTGGACAAGTATTCTTGATGGGGCCATCTTGGCCGTGGAGAACGCGGGGGGCATCTTCTAGCAGGAATGGGGTGCTGTGGTCGCTTGCGACCCTCTCAACCATTTTTTTTCCTTCCTCCTCCAGTGCTCCTTTGGCGACCACATGCTTCTGACTTTTTCTTACTGTTGCCGTCACCATCCTTGATGACGGGAGGCGCGCCGCAATGCGTGGCATCCTCATGGCCCCGAGCAGCCCCCCTTATCCCCCTATCCCCCTATCCCCCTGCCAGTGCCGAGCCGCCTCGGGTGGTGGCAGGGACACCTACGGCGTGGCAAAGTCAGAGCGATGCATCGCTGCTGATGCCGGTGCTCAGGTCGTGGATGGCGTTGCGTCGGAGCGACCTGCGGCAGCGAGCACGTTCGCACCGCCCACATGATGGGCAGGGTGTCAGCGTGGCCCAAGCGTGTCTCGCCCGGCCCTCACTGCTTACTGGGGGAGAGCTTGAGCGCCACCCCGAGGGGGATGCACCGCGTGGCGGCCGACATGATTGGGAGCGGCTGTGAGGTAACCTGCGAGGCAGAGGTGGGTAGGGCTCGAGGCAGGGTCCGTGCGCAGGTGGCTGAGTCGGTGCGTTGCCGTGATGCACGTGTGCGCCGCTGCTTTGCACCAGGCGACGGGACCTGTGACAGGCCGGATGATGTGGATTGTACCTCGTGCTAAACTGCAGAGTGCACAAGTTGAAGAGCGAGACTGCCGTGACAGCAGTTGACGTATCCACCGGCATACGCACGCACTCAGGTACAGTTCTCTTGATCATTTTTCACCAAAGGTGCCACTGACACGCGTGTTCCACCGCGGTGCTGCAGAGGGGGGTGGGGGTCGAGTGCGCTCACAGAGATCAATCGGACGCTTGCGCATTCACAAGGGCGAACATCAGTGCAGCACCAGAGCAAGAGGGGCGAAAGCGGTGAGGACAAGCGATTTTTGCGGGCACCTGTACACACATACATATATGTGTATTCTTCAGCTTATCCTTCTACCGCGAACACGCCAGCGAAGGCACACGCATGCACAGCCGCAGCCGACACACCGCTGCCGCACGGCGGGATGGAGGAGATGCCGCATGCTTCGCGCGCATGCGCTGTGGGCATAATCGGCACCCACTAGGGGGAGCCGCTCTCGCTCATCACTCGTGCTCCCTCTCTCTCTTGCTGCACCGAAAAAGCTGAACACCCTGCAGACCAAGTGCCTTCCAGGCCTGCAGGGGTGAAGCGCGTCCCCTGCAGCGTACACACTGGCAGCGAGGACTCGTCGAGGAGCCGGGGCAGCCAACGCCGTGTGGCGTCGTCCAGCCCACTGCTATCCCGGTGCATGCAGAGCGGGCCGGGTCCGCCATCACGCTCCGCACCACCGCAACGCAGCAACGGCAGAAAAGCGGCGGGTGCATGCGCGCGTATGTGCTGGGCCGCCAGCGCGACTCGTCGTGAGCGGGCCCAAGCGCGATCATGGCCGCACGTCTCCTCGGCACCGCGCCAGCCAAGCGCTGTCCGCCGACACCACGAGGGCGAAGCCGTGCCCGGAGTCCGGGCTGCAGGCTCTTGGCCTCCCCACACAGAGCCTGGGTACTTTATCTTAATATGATGCACTGAAGTGGCCCGTGTGAGCGGGGTGTGCTGGCGTCTTTAACAAAAACGATACTTGTGGTGCAGCAAGTTTTACTTTTCGTGCCCCCCCCCCCCCTCCACACACACCCCTGTTGTCAAGAGAGGGACGTGCTTCTTCTCGTCGATGACGCGGAAGGAGAGCTGCCAGGTTGTGCGCAAAAGCTGATTCCAAGCAGGCAACGGCGAATGACCCGCTCCAGAAAGAGAGACCGCGTCGTGCGCGGCAGCAGCGGAGGCGCAGGTGGAGGTGGTGGGCCCGCATTCGATCCCTCTCTGTGCTGATCTCTTACCAGTACGTCGAAGGCCTTGGCTTGTCTCCCATTACTCTTGTCTTGCCTTCCTTTACACAATCGCGTGTGCAAACATGGTTTTCAGTGCACCAACACGCCTTGCTGGCAAGCATCCGCCCACCCACGCACATACACGACCGCACAGCCGCCCTTTCGCGGGACAGATGCGTTGCGTGACGCTCCGGCTGTCGTCGCAGGCGGCGGGTCGCCGCAGCTTCACACCGTACCAAGTGGTTTTGAAGGCTGTGGAGCACGATGGACGCGGTCTCCTCGCCGCGGCGGAGGTGTTCAAACAGTTTCAGCGCTTCTACCGATCATATCAGCAGAAGGAGGCGCAGCGCATACGGGCGGCTTCCACGTCCGCAGAGTCGTCGAGCACAACCGGTGATGACAACGCAACTGCTGAACCACGCTTCATACCGGGAAAGCCGCTTACACAGTTTTGCGGTCGGCTGGAGGACGTGGAGCCGATGACGGTGCTGCTGCTCAAAGTGCTCTGCGACCTCCAAAAGCTGGAGGAGATGCGGTTCCTCTTCACGCAGTGTTTACTAGAGATGGAGGACCGCACCCCGTCCGTAGAGCTCTTCAATGTATTTCTTCTTGCCATTAGCATGACCGACACCTTTAACCAGTACGAGGTGGAGAACCTTGTGGAGCTGCAGCGTTCAAAAGGTATCGTGCCGGATGTAGTGACCAAGCTGTCCATGTTTCTGCTTTACCTGCGTCTCGGTCACCATAACTGTGTGGCGTGGTGGCCCGGGATTCGCGAGGAAGTCGAGATCATTATCGATACCGACGCCGTTGCCCGGTACCCACTTCTTCCGCTGCGCCTTCAACACTGCTTCCAAACGTTGCTACGGGTGCACTACGATACCGCTGTCATTCATGAGAGCTTCGAGCTGTTGCACCGAGCTGCGCCGGAGCGTGTGACGCCGTCGATTGGGCTGCCGTACCTCCTCCTCAGTGCGATGAACATGTCGACCCCGCCATTCGCGGTGGTGAAGGTGCTAAAGCTCATGCAGACACGAGAACGTCATTCATCTTCGTCGCCCACGAAAGCCGCCAGCGAGCAGACCGCCGACGCTTCCTCGTCTTCCTCCTCGACGGCGACAACGGCAGCCACGCAGGAACCGGTGCTGAGCAGCGAGGTTACAGTGTTCCGTCTGCTGGCCAAGTGTGCCAAATACGGCGATGCCGACGCCGCCGCCTACATGCGTTCCTACATCGACACGCACCGCCAGTTTGGACTTGTGGCGAAGGAGAACGAGCCCGTGGCGGCGCTGCTCTACGTGGAGGCGCTCACGAAAGCGGGTCGGGTGCGCTCCGCTTTGCGGGTGCTGGAAAAGGAAGTGCCGGCGCCATACAACCGCCCCGGGGAGCGACCGAAGCTCTTTCTGCAGTCGCGTCGCCTGTCGCTGTTGTCAACGGACCCTGTGCGCAACGTGGTCGCCGCCCTCACCCCACTTGTTGCGGCAGCACATGTCAAGGATCCTGCCGTGTCGCTTGTCTCGGAGAAGACGTCGGCCGCGGACGCAGAGGAGCGCGAACCAGTGCCGGTTACCTCCGTCACACTCGACCTGCTGCTGGCCGCCTGCCAATTCGCGGGCAGCGCGAAGCGCGCAGAGGAGGTACTTTGCCTCTACCCGCGCTACGAGACCGCGCCCACCAGCACCACTTACGCGCTTCTACTAGAGGTGTACGCGACAACCGCGCCGGTAGACGGCGCTCTGCGACTGCCGTCGCTGCAGCGGGAGATGGAGGATGCCGGGATTGCAGTGAACGCTGCCTGGCTGCACGCGGCCATGGCTGTCGCACTCGACGCTCGGGACATCGGTGCTGCTCTCCGTGTCGCGGAGCTGTGCGTGGCGCATAAGTCGAGTGTCGATGTAAAGCACGGAACGCGCCTCCTGCGAGAGCTGGCCGTGGCTGCTGACGCTGCTGCGATGCGGCGGGCTCTGCACCTGCTGCGTTCAAGTAACTCGACTGTGGACTCGCGAAGTGTGGCGCTGTGCACGGCCGTGCTGCGTAGTTTGGGTGTCCCCGCCGCTGCGCTGAAGATGGACGCCCCTGCGCACAAATCGTGAGTCGCTTATTGGCTGCAGTGACGCCCATTATCCCGGTCGAAAGTGTGTGTGTGTGTGTGCGTGTGTGTGTTGTGTTTTCGAAGCGCTTGTGCTGGGTCTGGACTCACTGCCAGATCCTTTCGCTTGCCCCCTCACCTCCCCCGCCCCTCTCTTCTTTCCTTCCCTCGCTCTTCTCTTTGCCGATCTCGCAGATGGGTTTCCTCTCTGGCGGGAGCACTGAGGGTTTTGTGGGTGGACGCACGAAGAAGGCCGCGCTCGAGTGCCGTTTAGCGGCAGCAGCAAAGTGCTGAGGCGGAGGGAGATGAATCACGCCATCGTCGCTGCCGACACAAACACACTGAGAGATGCGCACACGGCACCCTTCAAGTGCTTGCGCGTGTGCTCCTACCTGCTCGTGCACACGATGGCCATGCCTTCACGTGTTCTTGACACATTGTATGCACACCGTGAATGCCCTCCCTCTATTCACCCAGACGACAGGTTTACGGCGTTGCTGTATCTCGGCGGACAACGCTGCGTGGGACGCCTTTTCTTTTATTAACCGAATCGCATTTTCCCCTTTCCCTCTTCGCCCAGGCTCGTCTTGTGCTAGCACGCGATTCGGTGGTTTCCGTCAGCAAGATGCGGCTTGTGCGCGCGCTACGTTCCTGCCCCCACCTCCCCCTTCCGCTGCTTTCGGCATCGCGTGGCTCCATGGTTTCTCCGCTATCGTTTTCTGCCTTTCCCGCGGTCACCCTCTTCCGCCCCTTCTCTCTTTTTCCGCATCACAAAATATTGATTTCCACCTCCTTCCTTATACACCTATACAAAAATATACCCCCCCCCCGCTGCCACACGGACAAGAATCCATTCTCTCTCTCTCTCTCGCCCTCTCTCTCTGCGTCATCTCCATCTCGCTCTACTGTGCTTCTTCTTCTAATTAAAGCCGCTCTTTCTATTGTGAGCCCGTGCAACAGTCCCGTTTTTCCTCTTTCCCTTGCCGCTCCCTCTTTCTCTCGACTCGCGCGCCCTCCTGTCACGAGAGCCTCTTCTCTACTCAAAATATTGTGTGGGGCCGACGAAGACACACATACAAGAGGATGGCTGCCGCACAGCAGGTCGCTAACGCGTTCACCGTCGATTTCGTCGAGCGTGTAGCGAAGAACGCGGCAAACATTGCCGATCTCTACGGCCGCCACGCCACCCTCACTGTCAACGACTTCGAGCTCGGCATCTCTGAGGTGCACGACAGCTATGTGCCGATCGCCGTGCAGAAGTGGGCTGTCTCGCTGCAGGGCAGCCGCCTGCGTGTGGACAGCGTTAATGCCGCGCCCCTCTACGGCGGCGTCAACGTGTTCGTGACGATGACCGCCTTTGGGGAGATGCAGCAGTACTACCACATCGTCACAACGCTGGAGTCCTTCCAGGACACCTACGGTATGGACGGCTACTATGTTCGTCACCAGGTCATTGCCCGCATCGGCGCCGTCACCCCGGAGCCGCCAGCGCCTGAGCCGACCCCGGCCGCCGCGGAGAAGTCGGAGGCGCCGAAGAAGTCGAAGCCGCCCACGCCTGAGCCTGAGGCGGCCCCTGCGCAGCCGGCGCCGAAGCCGGAGGCGGCCGAAGAGCCCGCGTCGGCCGCCGCCCCTGCGGAATTGGAGGATGAGGAGGAGAAGCCCGCACCGGCGCCGGTGAGCAGCAAGCCGAAGAGCTGGGCTAGCCTGGTAAGCTGCGCCCCGGTGAAGACAGTTGAACACAAGCCGATGCGCGTGGTGGCCCACGAGGGTGGCAAGAAGCCGACCACTGAGCCTGCCGCCACGACTGCGGCTGCGCCGGCGTCCAAGCGCCTGCCGCCGCGTGAGCGCAAGGCATCAGAGGCTGTGGGTGACCGCCTCATGTTCAACACGACCGGCTCCGTGACAGACGATGAGATCCGCGCCGCCCTCGGTCCAATGTCTGCGCACCTCGTGTCCCTGCGCAACAACTCGGCCAAGGGCCACGTCTTTATGGACTTTGCGGAGAAGGTCAACGTCTTTGATGAGCTCTCCAAGGCGCAGCCTGTGATAGGCGCCTCCAAGGTGAAGATGAACGTCTTTCGCCAGCGCGCCCGCGATTAGGAAGACCGGAGGTGACATGGTTGCTGCTCGTGTAGGAATGGCCTCCTTTTTTCGCCTTTCTCCCTCCCTTCCTCGCGGCTATGTCTCCTTCCTCCCTCGCACCTCCCCTCCCCTCCTCTTTTCGTTCTCCGCCACGACACACACAAGGGAAGCGTGAGGACAATGAGAGCGGGAGCACACCTGGCCACCCCCTTTCTCTTTCTTTCTCTTCTGTCCTCGTGCGTGCACCCGTAGAGAAACACACCTTCACCCCATCTGCTGAGGAGGACTGAAGTCGAGCAAGATGCTACGCAAGAAGCGCGACGAGGGGCCGCCCCCCCTCCCCTCCCCCTCCCCCTCCTCTTCCACACACACGCACACGCACTGCCGCACGGGCCCACACCACACAGCCGCACGCGTGTGCGTCTTTGCGTGCGCATTTGTCCGATGGAGAGTGAGTGAGGGCGGTGGCCTATCTAGTGTATGCGTGTGGCATGTTGATGGTGAAGCGTGGCTTCAACGACCGGGCTCCTTTTTTTATTATTCGATCTCTTCCTTTCCCTCCCCCACGGCGTTAGCCCACGCACTACGGCTACCGCTGTTGGCCCACCCCGCCCTTTTCCACTTTCACTCCCTCACCCGCCTCCTTGTTCTGTCTTGTCTTCCATCACCCCTGCCAAACAATGCACAGCGAAAGATGCGATGGGAATGGCATGTCGCCGGTAATCTTTTCGTTTGTTCTTCCTTCGCCCGTTTTGTGTCTTTTACAAGTCCCCCCCTCCCTCTCACACGCACACACACACACACCGCCCCGCCCCGCCCCGCCCCGCCCCGCTTTCGTGCCTTGTCCTCCCTTCCTTTTTTTTTTTTGTCTGTGTCGCTCTCATAGCTGCAGGATGCAGTTGCATGAAGACCCACGCGGCAGAGAGGGACAAGAGAAATAGAGCGTTGAACGCGTACGTCCCGCTCCGTGTCTGTGCGCGGTTGCTGGCCGTGTATACCGCCTTTTGGTCGGAAGGGAAGCAAAGAGAAGGCAGCAGCGAAAAGAAGGCAAGGCACGAGGGAGGGCAAACAAAAAGGAGATGAGAAAAGGTCTTCAGGGTCAGCTCTGACCCGTGCGTATGTGCCACCAAGGCTTCCACGCCTTCTTCCGCTCCCTTTTGCTGGCACCTCAGACCCTTTCAATGGCCATAGAAAGAACAAAAACAACAACAACAACAACAACAAGAAAAAAAAACAATACGACAAGGAAAAGAAACTCGGGAGGGGAGGGAAAGGGGGAGCGTGAAGGTGAAGGCGCCGGGCAAGAAGAGATTCTCATACATATATATATATATATATATATGTGCATACACACACGTATACATCTAACTGTACACGCAAATTGTAAAGAGATTCCAGCAAGTCGATGACGTACCTTGGAGCTGCGAGTTACGAGATGCGAGAGAGAGAGAGAGAGAGATGACAGGTAAAGAGAGATGGATGTTAACCATGACGTAGGTGTCTGTATGCGTGTTGTGCGTTGCTGTTCCTCTAGGTGAGTAGGCAGGCGAAAGCTAAGAAGGACAGATAACACGAAAAAAAAAGTTTTTTTTTTCTGTTTTTGTTCGTCTTGGTTGCTTTGTATGCTCCTTTTGGTCCCCTGTCGTGTGCGTGTGTGTGTGAGAGAGAGAGAAGTTGAGCATAGTGAACCGAGCCTGCGCCAAGCACGCGTTTAGGACTCGCTGTACGCGGTGTTGCGTACGTGGGTCCGCCTATGTGCGGGTTGGTGCTGAGACACACTGTCGCAAAGTAAAGTGTAACTAACACTGTCCAACAAGCAAAACACTACCCCAAGAAGAAACAAGATGAGCCGCATGCGCGTACTGATGCGCTGGCACCCGTCTCCTCGCACCTTCTTCAAGCTGCGTTTGTGTCCGTGCTTGTGCAAGTGTGTGCGTGTGCGGCTCAGGCTTTCCACAAACAGGTAATCCTTTCACCCAGAGCGGGACAAGACCCTGAGAGGGCAGGGCATGTGCAACTCTTTCTATGGCTCCTCCTCTTGGGTGCAGGAAGGGGACTGCAAGCAAACCAAAAGACACACGGGACGACAGGCGAGGTGAGCGGGAGGCAGGGAAGGTCTCTCATCCTTGTCCGCAAGTGACTCTACCACTGCCTCTTTTCCTCTTTCCTCACCGCTCGTTTCGCGTTTGGGTGGTTGGTTTCATTCCTCTCCGCTCACCATGGAAAGAAGCTCCTGCTTTTGCACCCCTCTGCCTGCTGGTGTCTCTCTTCCGTCTCTCCGCGGCCACGCCTCTTTCTCTTCTTCCTTTTCCTTCCTTCTTTGCGTTCCTCGCTGTCGGTGGCCACGACATCGAAATGGAGGGGTGACGACGGCGCGTCAACCTTACCGCGTTTTTCTCTTTGTCGTTTGCCTCCAACCCGTCCCGCTTCCTCACAGACTGGCTGGCGTACGCGCGCACACGAACGCTACTCCCCTGTCACCCAACACCGTAGTTCACTGCACCCTCCCTCTCTCCACTCTGCACAAAACCAGAATCAGCACGCTGCTCCAATAACCATGTCTGATGAAGCTGCTACGCCGTTACCCAAGAAGGTCAGCCTTCGCGTTCCGGCGACGACGGCAAACATCGGCCCCGCCTACGACACCCTCGGCATGGCGCTCTCCATCTTCATGGAGCTGACGGTAGAGTTGGCGGAAACCTTCTCCATGACGGTGACCGGCGAGGGCCAAGAGCACATCAGCACCGGCGAGGACAATATGGTGGTGCAGACCTGCCGAATCGTGTTCGAGGAGTACGCGCACAAGAGCATGCCGCCGCTGAAGTTCACCATGCACAACAACATACCGTACAAGTGCGGCTGCGGCTCATCCTCGGCGGCGGCGGTGGCGGGGTTCGTGGCGGGCATGACGCTCTCCGGCCTCACAATGGAGACGCATAATAGCGAGTCGCTGCTGTCCGCCATCTCGAAAATCGAGGGCCACCCCGACAACGCTGCCCCGGCTATCTACGGAGGCATCCAGCTCGTCTACAAGAAGGACGATGGCAGGACCATGACCTATCACGTGCCCACCCCGCCGAACCTTTCCATCGTGCTATTCGTGCCGCATAAGCTCATGAAGGCCAGCACCCACGTCACCCGTGACTTAGTGCCGACGGCAGTGTCGCTCCGCGATGCCGTTCGCAATATCTCCGGCACAGCTATTTTGACTCTGGCCCTCTCGACCGGCGACCTGCGGATGCTCAAGGACGCGAGCGACTGCCTTCACGAGCAGCAACGCTCTCGCAAGCTGTACCCGCACTACAGCGCGTGCGCGAAGGCCGCGCGCGAGGCCGGTGCCGTGTACGCTTTTCTGTCCGGCGCGGGCCCGAGCGTGTGCGCCATGGTTCCTGGCCGCCACGGTGATCTTCTCACCCAGCCGATGGAAGAGCGCAAGGCCGAGATAGTGGCGGAGGCAATGGTGAAGGCGGCGGAGGCCGCTGGCGTGCAGGGGCGGGTGATCATCACGATGCCGTCCAACTTCGGTGTGCACCTCTCTGGCACTACCTGCATCCGTCCGAACATCCAGTATACCAGCATCTGAGAAACAACGAGGTAAGTAGACTCAGTTGACAGCAGACAGTAGGCGGTGATGGATGGGTGCCAATGATCTCTCCAAGAGTAGATGGCGGTGACACTTGGTGTGGGACGGCGATCCCCTTTCCCCACAAGGCATCGGCACAGGTGCAAACGGTGTGTGTGTGCGCGGAGCACCTCCTCCTTCTCTTCTCGTCTCTGCTTCTCTCGCCGCTTCCTCCTCAGTGCTTTGCGCGCTTCCCTCGCCCCTGATGACGGGAGGCGCGCCGCAATGCGTGGCATCCTCATGGCCCCGAGCAGCCCCCCTTATCCACCTATCCCCCTATCCCCCTGCCAGTGCCGAGCCGCCTCGGGTGGTGGCAGGGACACCTACGGCGTGGCAAAGTCAGAGCGATGCATCGCTGCTGGTGCCGGTGCTCAGGTCGTGGATGGCGTTGCGTCGGAGCGACCTGCGGCAGCGAGCACGTTTGCACCGCCCACATGATGGGCAGGGTGTCAGCGTGGCCCAAGCGTGTCTCGCCCGGCCCTCACTGCTTACTGGGGGAGAGCTTGAGCGCCACCCCGAGGGGGATGCACCGCGTGGCGGCCGGCATGATTGGGAGCGGCTGTGAGGTAACCTGCGAGGCAGAGGTGGGTAGGGCTCGAGGCAGGGTTCGTGCGCAGGTGGCTGAGTCCGTGCGTTGCCGTGATGCACGTGTGCGCCGCTGCTTTGCACCAGGCGACGGGGCCTGTGACGTGCCGGGGGTGGGGTGGGCGAGGAGAGTGGAGTCGAGTCGATGCTGCAAGGCAGAAGAGGCACTCGTTAGGACTATTTTTTTTTCTATCGTGTGCAGGGTCGCACACCGTCGGAATATTCAACGGAGACGCTCATGTGTGTGCCCGTGTGCATGCGCGTACGTCAGCGGTCATGGCGGGGAGAGGAAGAGAGGAGGTCTCTCTGCGGAGGGACAGGGCGAAGCACACAAGCTGGCGTCCATCGGCATATACGTCTTGCGCGTAGGGGTGCGCATTGCGAGCTCAGCGCCCTCCCTGGTCCTTCTGCGGTGTGTCTTTCCTCACGCAGCGCATTTGGCTGTTAACACCTCGGCCGATGGAAAACCTCGCGTATGCTTGGTCTTACTTTCCCTTTTTTCGACTTCGACTGCGGCTGCCATGCTTTCTGTCGCTGAAGCGCGCCCGCCCCCTTCCCTTTTCTTGCCCTCCTCCGTATCAATGCGTCGTCTGGTTGCCTCTGTGTTCCATCTAGTATCACAGCCTCTGCGTGTGTGCGTGTGTGTGTTTGCATGCTTACGGAGGCCATCCCATGTCTTGTGGTAGCCTTGAACGGTTAGGAACGTTCGCCCTAAACGAAAATGAGTGGAAAACGCGTGCTGCTGCGGCTGCTGCCGTGTGCGGCTCTGTCTCGGGCGTGCGATGGAGGGTCAAACGGCGGCCTCAGTTGGGCCGCCACCCCATGCAGGCTACAAGATGTGCCTGTCTGTGTGAGCGCGGTTGTGTGCGTGTCTACGCTCCCACTTCTATCCCTCGCAAAGGAGGAGGGTGCGCGACTCTCTCGTACGTATGGCACCTCCCACTCGCACACACTGTGCGCTTTCCTTGCTTTCCACCCGCTATCCTTGTCTCCTTCTGTTTCACGCGGCGCGTTTGACTGCTACTAGGCAGCAGCTGACATAGCTGACACGGCGGTGGTCCGTCTCTGTGGCGCGCGCACGCCATCGCGGTCCTTGCCTTGCTCCACAGCTGGTGCATGCGCATGCGTAGGATTGAGAGCCAGGAACGAAAAAGTTAGCTACAGGGGCCGCTTTTCTCAGACACTCTGCTTTAGTGCCTGAGATGATGTCACGGTGTGCTGCAGCGGTGACTGCCTCTCCAGCGACGCCTCGCGGGTCTTCCACGCGGACCTCAGGCGTCGATACACAAGACGCCAACGCGAGCGATACCTGTGATGGTGCCGCTGGGGCCTCGCATAGCACACCTACAGGACATTGCCGTCAGCGCAGGACCTGGACAGAAGAAGAGAAGCGTGCCTTTTGGAAGCAGAAGAAGCTAGAGAAGAGGGAGCGCAGGAAAGCCGCCGCTGCTGAACGGCAGAAGGCGCAGCAGGTGCAGTGGGTGCGCCTGACGGAGGAAGAGAAGGAGGCTCGCCGCGCTGAGGCGGTGCTGCTCCACGAGAGGCGTCGGCAGGCAGAGACGGCGCTGGTGAATCGGTGCGAGGCCCAGCTTGCCGATCCTCATGTGCCGGCGATTGTCTTCGACCTCAGCTTTGCGTGGTGCATGACGGCGGCAAACACAAAGAGCACCGTGTCGCAGGTGGTGTTGAGCTACAGCGCCCTGCGCTCTGCCGGCTTCCCCTTCCGCCCCGTCATCACGTCGCTGATGGGCAAGGAGGCCAGTGACGCCGAGCACGATGCGACCGCCCAAGCCGAAGTGCTGCAGGCTCTCAACAACTACGAGGGCTTTCGCCGATTTCCACCTAGAGTGACGCAGGTGCAGCACTGGAGTGAGCTCTTTGCGCCGAGTCAAGTCGTTTTCCTCACCGCTGACTCGCCGGACACTCTCACCAGCATCGAGCCAGATACGGCGTACATTGTCGGTGCCTTCGTTGACCACAACGCGCACAAGGGTTTGAGCTACGCCTCCGCGCGGCGCCACGGCGTGCGCACGGCTCGGTTGCCCATCAAGGAGAGTGTTGTGCTCGGCAACCGGTGCAAGGTGCTGACGATCAATCACTTGGTGGAGGTGCTCATTCAGTATGAGAAGCTGCGCGCCGCCGGGACTCCAGACTGGGCACAGGCGATCAACGGCGCGCTGCCGACGCGCCGCGCTCAGCAAGTGATCAAAGGACGACGAAAGCGTGGGCGAGTGAGCGTGACAGGATCGGGTGGCAAGGAGGGCGATGATGACGAGGTTAGTGATGACGGTTGCTCAAATTGCGGGCCGGACAACGAAAACGGTTCTGCAGCTGTTGGGGAGTGCGCGTGCGAGAGGGTCGAATAGTTCGGCCTACCTTCCGCGCAGAAGTCTGTGTCGTGTTGTATGGAGCAGTTGCGTGCCGTGGGCGGGGCGGCGTGCCCACGGAGTCCGATTGGCGGCTCCCCCTTTGCCAGGATGGAGGCTTCCCGCCTTCTCACGAGGAGTGGCAGAGGCATCACTCGCCTCTTTAGGGCCCTCTCGTCCGATGCCACGTCACCGCGCACGCAAAACGCACACGCACACGTCGAGAGGAGTCACATTCGACTTGATCACTCGTGCGAAACAACAGCACCGAAAAAAAGAAAAAGAAAAGCGACTCGAAAGATGTCGCGCATGCAGAACTCGTCTCACATCGCACTTACGTATGCGTGTGTGCGTGTGTGCGTGTGTGTGTGTGTGTGCGTATGCACAGGACCTCGTCACCTAAGAAGATGGCTGCGTGTCTCGTTTTTCTTTGGTAAGGACGTTTTTCCTGGTGGCGACACAGGCTCAGCTACCATGTCTCCCTTCTCCCCCTCCTCTCCATGCTCCTCATGGCATCTCTGCGAATGGTCTCTATGACATTGTGCTGCCTGCACATGTGGGAAAGCCAAAGCCTTCTCGGTTCGACCTCTCCTCTCCTCACACCCTCCTCCTTCTTCGTCTATCATACCCCCTCCCACCCTCTTTTTTTTTCTGGGCTCCCTTCTTTGAACATGTGCTTCCACCGATCATGTGGGCATTCGCGTTTCTTGGTTTGTGTGTGCTTGCTTGCAAGTAGGAGTGGGCAAGCATCGCGGCTGCCACTCATCTCCTGCCGCCCTGCTAGGTGCCCATACGCACGAGACCAAGTACAGCGACAGCAGAAAGAAGCACCTTTCACCATATTTGCGCTCCTATTCTCTCATAATCTTCTGCACACCTGCATACATACACGGGTGAGTGCCCGACGCTTGAACCCTGTCGAGACGGAAGGGACAGGTAGAGAACCGAA
Organism: Leishmania aethiopica; assembly: GCA_003992445.1. Classification (NCBI taxonomy): domain Eukaryota; phylum Euglenozoa; class Kinetoplastea; order Trypanosomatida; family Trypanosomatidae; genus Leishmania; species Leishmania aethiopica. Next base: position 239,374 of record RZOE01000018.1, read on the forward strand.
CACACGCACACGTTGACACAGCGCGTGGAGTCTTCATTGAGAACGTATTTGCCTGCTGGCTGCTGATTCGCTCTTTCATGCGCCAGAAAGGGTCCACAAACGCTCTGTTCCGCACACCTGCGCACAGCCTCAGGAGCACGAACAAACCTCTTTTTTTTCTCTTTTCGTTTCTGTTGGCGAACACACGCGCATACGCACGGAGAAGGACGGCAAGACCACACCTCACCGACAGCATCTTCATCTCCCTCCCACTCACGTCTCCCTCTGAGTGGGCTCTGCTTCCTAATTTCTTCCGTGCAGCCGAGGTGCTGTTTTGATTTGGCTTCCCAGGCCTTTGCTGCGTGTGTCTTGTGTACTCCGCTCCGCGTTCGCTCCGTTATCGAGCGCACGTGCCAACTTCCTGGCCAGCTGCGCAGCGCGCCGCAGTTTTTTCGCCCGCGTTCAGAGAAGATACACGGACCCGCCCTTCCCCGGCTAACGGTGCCTGATGAGCTCCGCAGGTGAGGTGAGCGTAGCCGCCGGATCGGCGGTGGAAGGCGAAGATTCACGTCTCCGCGCCGGCGATGCGTTAGACGACGACGACGGCTCAGCAGCGGCCGCCTCGCCAACTTCGACAACGTCGGCTGC
>RZOE01000018.1:242500-412500 GCA_003992445.1 Leishmania aethiopica
GCTGAGAGTCACACGGAGGAGTCGCTGCTGACTGCTGGCAGCGCAGACGCCGCGCTCGTGCTGCTTTTCAAGGAGCAGGAGATTGAGGTGCGGGATGGCCTGATCGCTCAGCTTGAGATGCAGCTGTCAAAGGCGGTGTCGGCATACGAAAACGATCAAAAATATATTCAGGAGCTGAAGGCACTGCTACGCGATGCCGGCGAGACACCGCCAGAGACGTCGTCGAGCGGCTCGCAGCCGGTGGAGGGGGTGCCGCTCGAGGAGTACAGCACGCTGCTACGGCAGCTCCGTTCCCATAACCGCAAGCTTCTCGTGGAGCTACTTGTGCTGCAGTTGCGTCAGAAGGCGGAGGCGACGGAGTTACCCACGACCGAGCGGTTGATCTTCGAGGAGCAGCTGGAGGAGCGAGACACGGAGCTGGAGATGAAGGATGAAATGCTGCTTGAGAAGAACGCGATGCTGCAGTACATGGCGACGCTGAGCGCGCGGCTCATCAATCAGATGGAGGCGCTGGGCCTGGAGCCGTGCTGTCATCTGCCGGAGCGCTATCAAGACCTTGTCAAGACGGAGAAGGACCAGCTTGACATCCAGGCAGCAAAGCAGCGCGAGCTGGAGGCGCAGCTGCAGCGGGAGCAGGACGAGAAGCAAAAGATGAAACGGCTGCTCGAGGCGATCAACACCGAGCGTGAACAGGGCGCTGCCGTCCTTCGGCAGACGGAGCTGCGCAACAAGGAACTCCGCGAGCGCGAGAACAGCGCGATGACGGCACTACAGGAGCTCACAGAGCGAACGATACAGAAGGAAATGATGCGCGACGAGGCGCTGCGGCGCACCACGCACGAGCTTATGGAACTGCAGGCGCGTTACGCTAATCAGCAGCACCGCCGCAGCTCCAACCTCTTCGAGCGGCTTCTCCGCAGCATCATTGAATAGGAAAAGCCGAAAACAGGACCTCCTTGATAACTCATTTCCATTGCCGCTGTCGGTAGCGACGTGTCATCTGCGACGCCTCCTTGTTCGCCACTGTGAATGCCTTCCCCTCCCTCCACCCCCCCCCCTTCACCTGCTGCGTTCGCTTTTCGCCTTGCCCGTGCACGCGTATGCACGTGGGCTCTGTGAGGCGTCCTTTGTCTTCCTGTGCCTCGCGTGTTGCGCGAGGGTGCATATGTGTGCGTATGTGTGTGGTGTGCCCCTGTGCTCGTCATGATTGGCGATTTCGCTGCTGGACTGTCTTGCGTTTTTTTCTTCCTTTTGTGCATTCTCCTTTGCGCCTTTCTTCCACCCAACTCTCGCTGTCGTTCTCTCCTTGCTCCGTCTTGAACATCCCCCACCTCACCTCACCTCCCCTCACCTCGCCCCCCCCCCCCTCTCTCTCTCTGTGTGTGTGAGGGAGAAGAGAGAGACAGTATGCTTTTATAGATTGATAGGTGTGTGTTGGTGCGCAAGACATCTCACCCTCCCTTGCCTCATCTCCGCAGTCGTCTTCATCGATTGGTGCTCTGCTTCTCCCTCGTTGGGTTAGTGGCTCCTGCCGCCCTCCCTCCCTCCCATAAAACGACAAGAACAACAGCGAAAGGCGAACAAAGTGCCTCAGCGATTTACTCGCCTCTGCTCATGTGCTTACGGATCGGTTGCGTTGTATATGGAGTCTTCAGGTCAGCCTTTTTCTCTCAGCACGCTCTTCACTCAGACGGCGAGGTGAGACTTGTCAGGAGCGATGCGGTCCCAGCGACAGCACACCGGTGATGAGAAGGGGGAAGAGAGCACAGGAGCTGTCAAGGATCGCTTCACCACGCCGGAAGCTTGTCCCCGCACCCAATAAGTCGGGTGACGGCTCGCTGCCAGTGAAGCAATCAGCCACTCATTCCACCTTTTCATGGCAGTGGCTTCTTCCGCATTTCTGCTCTTTTTCGTGCGAAGGGGTGAGGCCCATGGGCGCGGGCGCTCTTTGCCTGAGTGCCGGCACGCACGTCATCCCGCCTCTTCTGTGCCACCATGTCTTTGGGCTGCACCACGTTATCCTACCCCACCCTCTCTATCTGTCTCCCTGTCTTTTCCTTGGCTTCTCGTTCATGTCTGTCCTCTGCTGCACCATTATTTTTTTTCCTTTTCGACCACTCTTGCGACCCCCCTTCACCGTATCACCCTACCCACTCGCGTGCACGTCAACGTACACGCCCACACATGCGCAAATGCAGCGAAGCCTCAAAACGCACACAGAGAAAGGGAAAAGCAACAACAAGCAGGCAACACACCCACACGAACAACGAAAGCCGTGAAGACACGCATACACACACACGCACATACACACACACACATATATATATATATATATATACACGATCACACGGAAGACATCATCTGCGCTGCCGGCAGTTTGTTGCCTCAGTAAGCCTAATACTAAAGAGAAGCACCACAAGGTAACACTGTCATTCCACTCTGCTGTTTTGTTCACTTTTTTTTGTATTATTTTCATACGACACTCCACGCCACCATCAGCACAGCTTCTTATCTTGCCAGGCCCCTCCTTGCTTTCTCTTTCCCTCTCGTGCCCTCTTCACATTATTATCAAAAAAAAAAACGCACGTCTTTGGACGTTTGCGCGCGCTGCGTGCGTGCGTGAGTTGTCTTGCTCTCTCTCTCCTTTTCTCTTGTATCTCTTCGGTGTTTCGTCGGCGTCCTTGTTTCTCTGCTTCGTTGTTTGTGTTTCAGCACCCTTTTTCTCTCTCACTCTCTCACCTCCCTCTCCTGGTGTTTCGGTGTGCTCCTGCCCCCGTGCGCTCTCGCTTCCTTGGGTCTCGTTTTTTTTTCTCCTTCGCACCCTCTCTCTGTGCGTGCGTGTGTGTGTGTGTGCGTACGTGGCCTGTGCAGTTCACACACAGGCATACACGCCCACAAACGTTCATACACACGGGCTGATGGTTGTGAGGTGGGACAGACACAAGAAGAAAACAAACCGCTAGCAAGGCCGCTGCATCAGCAAGAAGAGAAAGCAGAGGCACAAGAGAGCGTCACCGTGCGAGCACGACGTGGACGTGCTCTTTCCTTTTCGATTTCTTCTTCTCTTTTATACCCCACCCCCTCCCCTCTTTCGCACCTTGTGCCGACGCTCTGTTGCTTCGCCCTTCATTTGTTTGTTGTGTCAGTCGTCCGCCGTCTCACGTGCCCTGCTTTGGTTGTGTTTTTGCCTTTCTAGCGCTTGAAGTCTCCTCCCTGCACCCAACCCTCCTGCCCCGTGCTTCACCTGCAGCACTATTTACCTTTTTCGTCCTCTCCTCTCGGCCTCTCCTGTTGTGGATTGCGTGTCCCTTTACTCCATGCACCGTCTCTGTGGTTGTGGGAGCTACCTCTTCTAGCAAACTTCAAGACGCAGCTAGTCTAGCCCACTCACCTCTTCCGTGCTGGGCTCTTTTTTTTGTGCTTGCCCCTCCCCCAACGCTCCCTGCCTGTGTCTTTTCCTCGCGCGCGCTCTCTCGCTCTCCTTCTCTCGTCAACTCCTCCTTTGCTGCTACTGCTGCTTGTGTCGGCGTACTGGTGCTGGAGAGGTGGTCTCAACTGCCTCCTCTGCTTTGAGGCAACGCACGCAAGTTATTGGTGTGGGTGTGCACCAAGCGGAGAAGGTAATCACGGTTGGTATTGCAATCATCGTCACGGCAGAACGCTTTAGGTGCGCACACGCACGCACATACACACACCTTCTGCGTGCATGACTTCACCGAGGGAGCACTCTCTGCCTGACATTGCCATCCTTCTTGTTTGCTGTCTTTCTTTCTCTTTGCTTGTTTGTTTTCCTTCCGTTGAGCGCAGCTGCTCACTTCGTCTCGGGGGAAGGCCGCTGGGGCGACCAACGAGGGGGTGCAGTCAACGCTTGTCGAGGGACGGGCACACACCATAGGGGCTCTCCGCCACAGGAAAGGAGGGTCGATCACCCATCGTCCGCAATTCGGGCTTTGCGCATTGATCACGGGTTTGGCCACGGTCTTTGTTTCTTTTTATTATCATTTTTTGATTTTTTGATTCGACTTTATATCGGCGATTTTTTCTTACATTTTTCATTCATTTATTTGGCTGGCTCGCTCGTTAGCTCGTGGGTTCGCTGGGATTCGCACGAATCGCCTTTATCGTCATCTGCAACGGGTGATCGCGCGCGGGAGGGAGTAGGGGGCAGAGGTGAGAAAACAGAAGCGTTTCGTCCGAAGACGCACAAACGCCTCCCCTCCCCTCCCCCCTCCTCCTCCTCCTCCTCCCACCCACTCGCATACGCGAGTTGCACGTGGCCGAGGAGTGCGTTCGCGTGCGTTCGGGCTTGCACCGACGGCTGCGGCACAGCGTGTCGAAAAGCATTCGGCGCGGCACCCTTCCCTCGTCATCTCCATCCTCCCCCACGCCCGCCAATGAGTCAATGGCAGCCGATTGTGCTGTTGACGCTGCGCGATCGCCTACGGCAGCTGCTATGGCAGAATTATGTGACTGAGTCCGAGTCTGAGATGAGCTGCTCGCCACGGAGCAGCATCACCACGCCGACGGTCATAGAGGCCCCGCATGTCGTACATGAATGTGTCGATGTGAATGCCGCGCCCCTGGCGAAGGTGACGCGTTTAGCTGCATCTTATAATTCCAAGTCGTCCCCGCCACCGTGCGCGGCAAAGGTATTTGGTCCATATGGGTCGCAATCGCATCCCGCATCACTGACTTCATCGTCAGCTGCGCCATGCTTTGATGAGCATGAACCTTCACCCGCTTCGCACGCCTGCCACCTCGGCAGGCGCGCATCGCCGCGACGTGCAGCGTTCATATTTCTGCTGCTGCAACTGCTGCACATGCTGTGGGCAGACTTTGGGCCTCCACTGCACGACTTCTCAGGACCCGATGGCCAAGCTGCGATGGGCCCGATCTTGTTTGCCGAGGCCACGACAGTCCACTATCGCGGCTCCGTGTACCACGGCCTTACGGAGGAGATGCTGCAGCGCGGCGGCAGCACCTTCTCCATTCAGGTGTCCATCCCAACGTTTCCGACGAACGCTACGCTCGTTCACCCCATCATGATGTCCATCCTGACAAGCAACGTGCGCCTTGTCGACGACGCGGGGGCTGTCGTGCGCCGCGTGCAGCCGGCGGCGCACAGCGAGGCGGCGGCACATGCGTTCAATCACACGAAGGCGTGGCTGGCCTGGCGCCGCTTTGTGAAAGATATTCTTTCCCATAGCGAGATCGAGGTTAGCCCGAATGGGCACGTCGTGAAGGTGAGGTTTGCGAGTGGGAAGTGGGTGCTGCCGGCTCAGACGTCAGCGCTTATCGTCCCCTGCCTGCCCTTTGCCTTGTTCGAGCAGCTGGGCAGGCTTGGGGTGCAGGACTTGCCGAATAACTGCCTCGCCGGAGACCCTTTTTTTGTGAGCAAGAAATCATTTTTGCAGCTGGACGAGGCACGATGGAACCCGTCGCAGCAAGTGTTCGTCACCGGCGGGCCCATCTCCATCCCTCTTACCGGCGCCTCCAGCACCGTTTCTGACAAGGCCGAGCTGGAGCGACGGCTTCGCGTGATGGAGGGGTACACGTGTCTGCACACGCGCAGCGCCTTTGTGCGCGGCAGCCGCTGGGACGTCCGCGACAGCGTCTACCGCTTTACCCCACACCGTGGCGGTGTGCAGACCCTCTGCTACGTTCCCTATCCAGACACGCTGCCATTTCTGAGCGTGAAGCTGATGGAATCGTACGAGGTGGCGGGCCCGGAAGGGGTCTCGACGGATCCGCCACAGGTTCACGCGGACCTAGAGTTCGCCGGCACCATCTACGGTACCAACCTGACGGAGCGCGACACGGCAGTCATTACGGATGAGCTGTGCGCCGACTTCACGTCGCAGAACGTCTTCTTCGTCGACCTCTTCTTCAGCAGCAGCTCTCGAGTGAGCTTCTTTGGCACCTTCCACAAGCGCGGTATTTATCACGTGTGTTACCACCGCGAAGGTTCCCCTATGTACGTGCTGGTGTCGACGTTATTGGTCGAGCGGGGTGCGGATGTCGTGATCGATAACGACAGCCCGAATGTGCTGATAGACCAGGACGTCAAGCTGCTGCAGTCCGCCTCTGTCTCGCGGCTCAACGTCCAAGATAAGGGAAACCTCAACCTGCGCCAGCGCAGCCTGAACGTGTCGTACTTCCTCTGGTCTGGAGGCAGCATCTCTGGCAGAGGCACCATCAACTGCACCGGGTACGCGAAGATCACCACCCAAGGCTACGAGACGCGGCTGCTGTCAGTGCCGCTCTACAACTACGGCGAGATGACGATCGACGTGCAGCGACTGTCCATGGAGCGGGACGGGGCGATCCACAACTACGGCAACCTGACACTGGCCGTCTCGAGCATGGGAGTGGACAGCATCAGCAGCGTTCTCTCTGCTGGGCGGCGCAACGCAATCACGAACTACCCAGGGGGCGTCATTCGCATCATGGCGCTCGACGAGCGCTCCTACGCGCTGCTCACTGGCCGCTTCGTCTTCCAAGGTGGGTCAGTGCTGCTCTTGGGAAAGATCAACCTCACCGATGCCTCCAGCTGTGCAGATTCGACCGTGACGCTGAAGAGTGGAACGCTTCTCACGGCCCACCAGATGCACCTTGGCGGCACCGTGGTGGTGGAGGAGCGATCCGTTCTGACGCTGATGAAGGGGTGTGTCTTCGTTTCGGCGACCATCTCGGGCGATGGCGTGGTGCGGCTGCTGGGGGATGACGTGGTGCTCAACTCGCTCACGGTGACGGGCTCCATTCGCGCTCTTTTCGGCGTAGGTCTGACCGACCCGATCTCCGTCATCGCCTACGGCACTACGCACTTTGGCGAGGACACCCTAGTGCATGTGACGAACGCCAATTTCGTGACCTCCAGCGGGCTCGCCAAGGTGACATTTCTCGGCCGCCTCCTCGCCGAGTTTGTCACGGTGCGCTTTACTGGCAACATGATTCTGCAAATTGGCGGCGTGGCAGCGCTGTACGGCAACATGTCCGGCGAAGCCCTCAACTTCCGTCGCACCCTCAGCAAGTTGTCCGGCTACTCGCTGCCGCTCGCCACGGCGTCTTTTGTGTCGCGAAATGCGACCATGTTCGTCATCGACACCTTCCGCCTGGACGACGCGGTCGATCTCAGCACGCGCGGCGGCGCAGCCATTGAGAAGGGCATCGTCTCCTCGCTCGACCCCTTCAACAAAAGCATCGTTAGCGGCCCAGCGGCCCTGGCGACGCGAGCGTGTGAAGTGTATCTGCCGACGTCGCAGCGTCTGACGGTGAGCGGGCGGCTTGTGCTGCGTGGATGTGTGCAGGTGCCGGCAGGCGGCACCATCAGCGGCGCGGTGGTGAAGCTGGAGGACTCGGCGGACTGGGAGCTGCTGCGGCAGACGTTTTGCATCTTTGCCGATCCGGAGACGCTGCCGCACCTCTGCCGACACAACCGTCGCAGCGCATCGCCCCTGCGGAGCGGCTTGGCGCTCAGCGAAAAGGTGTACGTGCGCAGCCCGGCGTCTTTCTTGCTTGACGAGCTCACGCTCATTCACAGCCACACGCGTGTCACGGACTCTGTCCCCATCACCATCAAGGACACAATCATCGTGCGGGCCGGCTCCACACTTGTGCTGGCCTATGGCATGGTGATGGCAGCGCGCCACATCATCATCGAGGGCACCCTCGTTGTGAACGACCCGCGAAACACAGTTTTGAAGGGCCTGGTGGAGGTGAAGGAGGAGGGCATCATCGAGCTACGCGGTGTCTCCGGGATGTCGTGCGCGAACGAGCTTCTGGTGGAGGGGCGCCTCTACCTGGCGCCGAACACGCGAGGGTTCCACTTCCGCTGCCTGAGCGCCAGCGATGACGACATCGGCGGTGAGGACAGTGAGGCGGCACCTGCCGACCCGGAGGGCAGCGGAGCCATGAAGTCGGTGGGCCGTCTCGACGCGCTGCTGCGCAAGCGAGCCCTGGCGAACCTCCGGCCTGACATGACGTGCCCCGATGACGTCGTTCACGATTACGACTCACGCCGCCAGTTCATCAACCTCTACTGGATGCGCCAGGCGTACGACCCGCCAGCCGACCAACCGACGCGGCGCGACATGATCTGGATGACACTCTTCGGCATTGCCTGTTGCTTTGGCACATTTCACATCCTGCTGACTATGTGGGGGTACACGTACAAGAAGTGGTGGAGCGATATTCGGGCGCCGTGTCCACTGCAGCTCACGCTAACGTGGGATGAGCTGAGCTACAGCGCCGTCAACTACTTCTCCTTCTGCAGATTCATCATCATCCACTTCCTGAACACCATGGCCGCCTTTCACCCGGGGCTGCCAGCGCCGTTGCCGTCGGTGGCTGGCATGCTTCTGCGTGGGATGGGGCTGCTCATGCCGCACCACCAAACACCGATCAGCCGCCCTCGCAAGGTTGGCCTCTTCTACATTGTGTGGCTCTTTACATTCCTCTACGTGAAAAAGCGGGGCAGCTGGCTGATAACGTATCTGCGCCGTAGGCACCCATATTTGCTGGATGTTGTGCAGAAGCTCTACGCGGTGCTGACCATTCTCAACTTCATTTTTCTAGCGCCGCTCATGTCGTCTGTGGTGGACGCGATTGCATGGCCGACCCTGCTGCGCAACGTGCCCACGTACGAACTGATGCAGCAGGACATCTGGGTCGCCATCTCCATCATTTCCTTCTTGTCGATGGGTGTCATGGCACCGTCGAGCATTTTGACGAACCAGATGTGTATCCCCCACATGGATCTTCGGGTGCGAGCGTCGAACATGTTTGCGCACTTCGCGGCGCAGATGTGGGAAACGGTCATGTGGAAGGTCTTCTACAACAACCCGATGTGCGTGGTCTTCAACTGCATCTTCTTTCAGCTCCTCCGGCTAGCCTTCTTGTTGTGCTTTCCGGCGACGCCGTACAAGAACGTGAACCGATTCATGATCTTCCTGCTGATGCAGCCCTTCTCGTGTACCTTGTCATCATCCTGTACGTGGTGCTGGTGCGCACCGGGGTGTACACGAGCTGTACGCAAGGCACCGACTTGTTCCGCGTCGTTGCGGCGGCGTTCGTCATCTCGCTCTTCGTCAACTTTTGGCGCAACGTGCTCTTTACGCAGGAGCAGACGACGGCCACAGGCGACGTCTCTATCGACGCCCTGCGCTGCTCCATGACCCAGATTCGCAACCGCATCCACGACCTGAAGTTTGAGGTGTACGCGTGCACCGACGCAATGGAACGGGAGAACATCCTCAACGCCATTGCCCGGATGCGGATCGAGTACCTGGAGAAGCAGGAGCGCTACCGCTTCGAGACACACCGGATTCTGCGGCCCTTCATCTTCAGCGGGACCGGCTTCGACGGCGATACACACTTGCAGTCGCACAGCAGCGTCGCCTCGTACAGCAACGACGATGGCGACGACGCATCCAACATGCATCCGGCTATGTCACCGAACATGCAGCAAGGTACCCTTCTCAGCGTGGAGGAGATGGAGACGTTCAGCTGCGGTCCAGCGCTGGGCAAAGGCAGCTACGGTACCGTGCACCTCGGCATTCTCACAAACGGCAAGATGGTGGCCGTCAAGTATGTGAACGTCGTTAGCGAGAGCCCCGAGGCTCTGGCAAGCGTGGAGGCGGAGGTGAATATGCTGCGTGAGTTGTCGCACCCGAACATTATCCGCTACTTTGGCGCGCACACGATCCAAGACACAATGCTGGTGTTCATGGAGTTCGCCGTCGGGGGCAGCTTGACCTCCATTGTGAAGAAATTCACGCACCTCACGGAGCCTGTCATGCAGCTCTACACATTCCAGATCTTGAAGGGGCTTCAGTACCTACACGACAAGGGTGTTGTGCACCGCGACATCAAGGGCGAGAATATTCTCATCGACGGCTATGGCGTGGCGAAACTAGCGGACTTTGGGTGCAGCAAGTCACTGGCGAACATAGCAAACTCCAGCCAGGTGGGTTGTGGCACGCTGGTGGGGTCCCCGTTTTGGATGGCGCCGGAGGTCATTCGGAGCGAGGCGTACGGCACCAAGGCGGACATCTGGTCCGTTGGGTGCACCGTCGTGGAGATGCTCAACGGTGGCGAGCCGCCGTGGCGAGAGGAATTCGACAACGTTTACTCCGCCATGTTTTATGTGGGCTCGACAAACGACATCCCGCAGATCCCGGCGGAGACGTCGGACCCGTGCCGCGACTTCCTCTTCCGCTGCTTCGAGCGCGAGGTCATGAAGCGGGCCTCAGCGGACGAGCTGCTCCAGCACCCGTGGCTGAAGTCGGCTGCCGCGGCGTCCCACGCGGAGGACTCGAGCGACAACTTCTTGTCCTTCTCGACCGTTTCGTCCCCGTCGCTCAAATCAGCATACGACGGGCACCGCACCGCGGGTTTCTCGCGCAGCACCCCGCACAGCTCTCGCGAGACCTGACGTCACCGCTGAACGGCAGCACCGCTCCCCAGCCACCAAACGGCAGCATCGCTAGCATCACCTCTAATGCCTCCAAGAAGTTAAAATAAGCGGCTACACGCAGAGACATTACTTGTGCAGGTATCGAGAGGCTGAAAAAGAAAAGGCACTCATGGTGCCTTCTTGCGACTACTTCTTCACATTCTCGCCTCAGTTGGCGCACACCGGTCGCCGTCTGTACACGGTCTGCGCACGTGTTGATGTGTACATACTCTGCGTGTGCGTGTGCTTCCACTCCCCCCCCCCTCCCTCCGCCCTCCTGCTGTAGCGGTGGGCCAACGTGCTTCTCTCTCTTCTTTATCTCTTGTGGTGTTCTTACCATTGCCATCCTCGAAAGCGAAACAAGAAGTAAATTGGCACGGCTTCGTCGCGCCCTGGTCATACGCTGCTATCACGGCCCACCTTCTTCGCTGCTGAGGCGGCCGTGCTCAGAGGAGGTGAGTTGGTAGAGGCTCGAAAAGAGTGTTTTCTTCAGGGAACCGCTGCCTTCCTACTCTTTTCCGCCCTCTACAGTTGTGATCGGGGGGGGGAGTCCGGGGCAAGGATACGCTACGCAGCCCCTTCCCCCCCCCCCACTCCACACACCCCTTTCTCTTCTTCCATATGATGGTCATTTAACCCTACGAGCTGACGAGACGGCGGCATCCCCCCTTCGTGCCGAAACGCTGTCCACACTTGTCCGCTTGCCACCCTCCTCTTCACCATCCCTGCGCACCACCACCACCCCCTCTACACCCCTCTGACCTGCATCAACCTCCATGCACGTACGCACAACTGCAGTAACTCCGTTTTCTCCCTTTATTTCACGCATCCAAGTGAAATAGCACACATACACACACGCCGCGCTTCGTCTCTCCCTTCCGCAGTTCTGCTTCTGCTTGCACGGGCACACGCACACACACGCACGCACGCATAGCTTGCACCGTCCTACGCAGAAGAGAAAATGTCCTTTGAGCTTCCCGAGCTGTACATCAACCCTCAGTTCTCCTGGGGTCCTCCCGAGGAGGAGATGAAGCTGGACGACGGCGCCACCTTCGAGCTCTACTCCAAGGCGGACCCGCTGGAGGCGGTGGACTGGTTCACCTACAAGAGAGAGGCGGATGTGAGTGACAGCGATAGCGACGACGAAGCCGTGGCGGCCAACAAGCGCAAGGCGTTCAAGCAGGTGGAGGACAACGCCCGTCTCAACGCGTTGCGCACAGAGCGCGAAAAGACAGTCATGTTCAACCCGCGCAACAACGGCCCGCGTAACGCGAAGTTGGCGGCCGGCAAGAAGGGCGGCAAGGACAACCGCAACAACAACCAGCGCCGCAACCGCCGAAAGGTGACGGAGCTGCCAAACACCTACAACGCCTCTGCGATGGCTGTGGTGCAGCACGTGATGAAACAGACAGATATGACGAAGCTCCGCATGAGCGCGCTACCCAAGGTGATCGAGCTCGGCCTCTATGGTACCCCACCGGTCTACAACACCGGCATCGAGGCAGCCACGTGCGCACGCCCGCTGCCGCTCGACGAATCCAAGTACGAGGAGGACTACTTTATGCGTGGGCTCACCACGGAGGATCCGGAGTTGCGCAAGATCATGGGCGAGGCGCAGCGCTACCCGCTCGTGGTTGTCACGGATGAGATTCTGTCGCTGCTGATGGTGTGCACCCGCTCCTCTTACCCGTGGCACATTCGCGTGCTCAACTACAACAACATCTGGATCCTGGTCAAGGGCGAGGACAGCAACATCGAAAAGCAGTGGGTCAGCGAGACGGCCGGGCATGAGGTTCGCCCGTCCGAGGGCGCCGACAACCGTGCCGAGCGCATCTCTTCCCTGGGCGAGGAGTCGACCAAGGTGTACGACTGCTTCGCGCGCGCCTCGTGCGCTAAGAGCTTTGCACAGGTGAAGACGAACCGCAGCCCCTTCTCCCGCAAGCAGCCGCGCATGTACAGTTACCGCCGCTACATCATGCACGACGGCACGCCGGACCGCTACGACATCGTCGTGCGCTGCGAAGTGGATGCGCTGATGCCGCGCACGAACGACCGCGTCCGCTGCTTCGCGCTGCTGGAGCAGTGCGTCGTCAGCGAGAAGGACTCGTCGTGGCGCCGCGAGGGCCTGCTGAAGAACGCCGCCTCCTTCCTGCCCATCGAGTACGCGCACAACGGCTGCAAGATCGCGCGCTGGACGGCGCTGTCGCTACTGTCGGACGCCAAACTGATGAAAATCGGTTTCGTGACCTGCGAGGAAAGAATGGAAAAGGGCCAGCGCGTGTTCGACCACAAGCAGCACGAGGTGCTCTCCGTGCAGACCTACTCGCCCGCGTCGCTCGCCACACAGTTCGGTATTGACGTGTCGAACATGTGGGCCATCGTGGACCACATCATGCGACCCTTCATCGAGGGTCATTCGATCTGCCCGTCGATCCTCATGAAGCCCGGTGACAAGTCAGAGCTGATCGTCGTCGAGGAGGAGGACGACGACGATGAAAGCGACGAGGACGACTCGGAGGAGGACGGCGACGACGGCGATGACAAGGACGACGAGTAGAGTAACGTGGCTGGATGCCGCCGAATGACGTCCTGCAACACGCAGCCACGTTCTCTTTTCCTTGCTCTGTGTTGGTCAATGCCTTCCACCCGGCGGTCTTTGTTTTTTTTTTTTTTTTTGGTGGGCGGGTTCGCTGTTAAATCAAAGTGTAAGTAAGTTCACATGGTGTGGCGCTAGGGCAGTTGCTGGCGCTGGTTGCAACGGCGACGCTCTGTTTTGTACAGACAGTACATGGCAGTCGCGAATCCGTGTCTGTGCGTGTATTTATGTCCCTCTGCGTTTGATGCACCAGTGCTCTTGTCGCGCTCTTCCACCATTGCAGATTGCAGCGAGGCGCCAGGGCAAGAGAGCAGAGGAGAAAGGAAGAAGAAAACAAGTGATGGGACTAAAAGGTAAGATACGTACAACAACATCAACCCTTGCAACAACAAAGATGGAACAGCCGTGCGTATGTGTCGGTGTGCGCGCGCTTGTGAACTGCGCGTCTTGCTTTGGAAGCTGAATGCGAGTCCGAGGGACTGGTGTGCGCTTCCTCTTCATACATGACGCACCTTCTCCACTTGCTCTTATGCGGTAGTGCAGAACGGCCCGCCATTACTCCCCTTACTCTCTGGTCGAGGCGCATCAACGAGGATGTACCGTTTTCGTCAAGTGCGCGCGCGAGAGAGCTGAGCAAACACCCTCGCGGGGCGGCTCCATCCCAGCTTCACCTTTTCTGTTCGTCCTCTCTTCTGTTTTCCATCTCCTCTTCTTCTCATGCGGGCGCTTGCTTGGCGGCAACGGCGGCGTGTGTGCTCTGTGGCGTGTCTGTGTAGATTCTATTCGCCCAGCTCCTTTCTTTGTCTCTCTGTGCGCGAGCTGGCGTATTGCGATACAGCGTATTCTCTTTCAGGGATTCTTTTTTTTTTCGTTGCTTCGGTCGACGCTTCACACCTCCTCGCTAGTTTGCCGCTGTCGGGCCCATCGCTTTCGCCTTTTTTTCCGTTTCGCTGATGTACAGGGCCACTGTCGTCAATGCGACTAGATTAGCCTTGCGTGGTTGCTTTCTGCGTGCATCCTGCAGTGTACGCTAACGACGTACGCACGCGCGCCGCAGCCTACGTGATCTCACCGGCGGCAGAACGACTTTGCGGCAAGGAGCGCGCGCCGAGAAAGCGCGTGCACGAATGTGTTTTGTGTGCCGTAGAAACCCACGCGTTCGTTCCTGAGCTTCCCTCGGTGTCGAGGGCCCCGTCCCCCACGGGCTATTCTGCGTCTTGCGCCGCTCAAGCTCCTGCCGTGTTGCCACTACCACTACCCCTTTTTGGTAGTGGCGGTGTGGGGGCTCAGTGATCCCGTCGTGCGAGCGCACCGGAGCCGAGAAGCCGGCAGCTGCGTGGTGCGATGCATCCATACCGTCTTACAGCAGCACAAACATACACACGCATTCACGCAGCGAGACGTGGCGTTTCTTTGTGCCTTTGAGTCGGACGTGGGTCCGCTGAAGCCCCTCTGCTCGATTCGTGGATGTCGATTTCGAGGGCTTTGACCGGCTGTGAAATCATAACGGCAGCAGCACCTCAGGCAAGAGGAAAAGTACAGCCGTTCAGCGGCGCACATCAGGCAGAATACTGAGCGAGTCGTTTTCCTTCGGTAGACTTTACTCTTCCTCTTCCACTCATTTCTACACGCACGCGGCCAGCGGCAGGCGCATACACCTGTATCGGTAACGCGCGTGTTAGCCATGGAGGGCTCTCACTCCGATGGGCATGGCGAGGAGAGCCTGAGTAGCACGCAAATGCTCTGGTACAGCGTTGCGGCGGTGGTGTGCGTGGCGAGTGCCGGTTTCTTCGTTGGCCTCCAAATCGCGCTCTTCTCGATTGACCGCCTCTTCCTCCGCGTCCTCAGCACCACTGGCACACCGAAGGAGCGCCAGCAGGCCAAGTCGCTGCTCGCGGTGCTGAAGTTGGAGCACTGGACTCTTGTGGCGCTCGTCTTGATGAACGCCGTATTCGTCATGACGCTGCCGATTCTGCTGGAGACAATGTTCGACGAGATCACCGCCCTTATCGTGTCCATCACGGCTGTCCTCTTCGCCGGCGAGGTCCTGCCGCTCGCTGTCTTTGTGCGCTGGGCCATTCCGGTGTGCTCCTACTTCATCCACGCTATCTGGTTCGCTATTATCGTGACGGCGCCAGTGAGCTATCCGATGGGCAAGGTGCTTGACCGCGTGCTGGGGCACAGCGAGGAGCCGCTCGACCGCGAGGATTTGGCCGCCTTGATTGTCGGTCCGCAGCTCGGCGAAAATGAAGAGGAGAGCACAATGATGGAGGTCACATCTGTGCGAGTGGGCGATGGCGATGGCGATGGCGGCGGCGAGAGCGCGCAGACAGCCAAGGAAAAGAGTTCGCCGGGCCAGCTGCGTGAGTCGGAGGTGAAGATGTTGCAGGCGGCTATGCTGCTCTCGACCGACACGGTGCAGCAGCATCTGCGCACAAAAGCGGAGGACGCCTTCATGTTGTCCTCTCACGACAGCCTCGATCGAGAAACGATTCTGTGCATCTTGACCACCGGCTACAGCCGTGTGCCAGTGTACTTTGGTGAGGATCGCCGGCACATCATTGGTGTCCTCATCGTAAACTCGCTCGTGTCGCTCTGCTTTTCTCATCCAGACCCACCGCCGCTGGTGAGCGACTACTCCCTCCGCGAGGTCCTGAGGCTTTCTCAGGAGGCGTCCCTCTACGATGCCTATCTCGCCTTTCGCAATGGGCCGTCCAATATGGCAATTGTCCACGACCCCTCCGGGGCCATGGCCGGCCTGCTGACGCTGAATGACGTGCTGGCGACACTCTACAACGCCGACCCGGTGGCGCCGGCCACATTGTCGGAGCAGTACCAGCGCCGCCAGCGCAAGATGGTGGAGCTGGTGGAGGGCATGAAGGTCCTGCAGGTCGCGAAACGCGTTGTACCGGTGTCGGTGGGCACGAGTCGGCTCGGTGGGCCGGGCACCCAAAATGTGCGGAAGGAAGATGCACAGGACCAGGTTGCCACCATCGGCACCCTTCTTCCAGCTGCTCGGCACGGCCTGTCACTCGCGAAACCGACGCCGCTGCCGCGGTCCTTTGTGCCACTAGCCGACGACCAGTTCTTTGCCCCCACGTCCTCTCTCTCCACGTCTAGTCCAACTGGTTCGGCTGACTCCAAGACTGGCCACGAGGACACGGCCTTGAGAGGAGCCGCCTCTCCTTGAAGGCGCTCAGCATTGCAGCTCGGTCTCTCTTCTTTGCTTTGCACCTATGTTCGGGTCGGGATCGCCTGGGAGAGGAGGGACAGGGGTCTGCACAAGAAAAAAAGGGACCGCGTACGCGCACGCCACGTTCTTGCTCGCGCACAGCACGTGTGCGTGCACGTACGCTTCTTCTTCCTTTTGCGTGGGTGTGTGATATCACCAAAGTCTTTCTCCCTCTCCTCCCTTCCACGTCTTTTTGGCCTGTGGCTTACCCCCTCCCCGTATGGTTTGTTTGGCCCACGCCCTCCGCCTCTCTCATCATGCCGCAGGCTTGTTCTCTTAGTTGCGTGGACGCCACTCTCTGGCTCCTCCTCCTGTTTCGTGTTTTTCTGCTGATTTGGGAGCATGTGCGCTGCCACTTCCCACCACTACGGATGCACCTATCCTCATTATTAAGCATCTGCCGGCTCTCTTCCTTGTTGGCGTGCCCTTGCCCTTTTTCTTGCGCGTCGTCGAAAACCAGATCTGCAAGCGTGCAAATCGTGTGAAGCCGTTCTGCGTGCGAGCCATGTCAATGCTGTGGCGTCGCCGTGGGTACTGCTGGCCGTTGTGACAGCAATGGCGGTGGCGGCGATGGTAGGGGTGCGCTCGAGTATGGCGCTGTGACCCTCTGTCCCCTCGTGCGGGTGTTTGAGGAGGGTACTTCACATGTCCCTCCCGTTCTGCTTATCTTTCTTTTTATTTCATAGGAGGGAGGTGAGAGGTGGGAGGTGGGGGGGGGGGCTTTTCGGATTCGTGTGAGGGTATCATGGGTACGTCGTATCCCGTGCATTCAGCGGCGTGACGAGTCTGTGTGTCTGCGGGAGGGTGAGGTTGTTTGCGTGTGTGTGTGTGTGTGTGCAATGTTCACGCCCGTGTTTGCCAGCGACCTGCTTTGCACAAATTCACAGCCGGGAGAAAAGAAAAGCTGCTCGTTGAGAAGAGTGCGCGATGGTCGTACTGGAAAACAAGAGAGCGAGTGCACTGAGTGTGTCAGTGCTCCAGAGCCGTCACACATGGCGTGCATGAAAAAGGAAGCGTGCCCTGAGCACACAGCTGTACCGAGTCTGAGGAGGGAGGGTCGGCTTTGCGGTCGCGCTCTGCTGCATCTCCCTCTCTCCTCCATCGCTTGACGCCGAGAAAACGCTTCTTTCTCCCTCCCTCACGCACTCCACTGGCGTGAATGCGTCGCAACCTCCCTTGACTCTCGGTGTCTTTCGCTGCGTCTCCATAGAAGCTGCGTTGCTTCTCACTTGCCTTTCCTACTCGTGTGTGCATGTGGTCGCCACGGCGTTCTTAGTCGCGAGTGAACTAGACTGCATCGTGAACGATAGCCATCTTCGGAGACACACAAGCGTGCAGTGCCCATAACACACACACACACAGAAAGCGACGGAGGCCCCGGGCACACGCGCGCGAGTCTCGCTCTGCTTCTTTCCATATATTCCACGCGCACCCACACGCACACACCCGCGAAAGAAGGATGGATCAAACGAAGCTGTTTCAGGACTTTGCGTGCTCCGTGCGGTGCGAGAGCAAAAATACGGTTGTGTTTGTCGCCTGTCCAAAGGGCGGCCGCTACGGCGATGTGCGCAAGACCTTGGCGGGTTTGCTGCAGCGTCCTTTCAACTCGGTGCACGTGGCCCTCCCGGTCGGCGACTTCGCCGTGCCCTTAGATGATGATCAGGTAGTAGAGCCGGCTGAGAATGAGGTGATCGTCCCTGCCCGCATTTTAAAGGCGACGGATCAGGGCGGGTGGGAGTTTGAGTGAACAGGCCCGACCGAGTGGGGCGAACATGCGCGAGCAGAGGAGGATGCACAGAACTCCCCCCTCCCCTCCCCCGAACACCGCCGCCGCCCGCTGCGCGTATGGGGGATCTATGTAGCCATCTCGGGGATGGTGGTTAGGCCTTACCTAGTCATGCTGTTCAAACGTGTTAGTCATCTTATGAATTTCCCGGTGTGAACGTGCGCGTGTGCGTGCTTGTACGCAGCGCACCCTTCTTCTCTTCTACTCCGACCCCGGAGGTGCATCCTTGTGACTGCCTAATCCACTGTCGCTTTCCTGCTACATGTTGGGTGCCGCTGGTCGAAGTTGTCTCTCTTTCTCTCTCTGCTTCATGAACGAGACCGGAGAGGCGAGGGAGAGACCATCACAGCAGCCGTCTTGCTGTCACTCTTGCGTAAGTGGGGAAACGGGAGGGGCGGAACGCGACGGAGTATGTGCGAGTCGATCTCTTTTCTTCTGTGTCTACGGCAGCGTTGCCCTTGCCGGCGGAAGGGCGTCTCTGCAGCCAAGCAAAGCCCTGCCCCCTCCCCCCATTGCACACAACGGAGAGTATTCGCTAGGGGTGGGGAACTCGGGTCACGGCCGCCCTCGAGACAGTTTCGCAAACTCGCTAACTTCTGTGATGCTCGCCTGCAGAGCTCATGCACAACTGCGACTTGGAGCGGAGTGAGGCGGCTACCTTGTAATTGCCCCTCCTCTGCCTCTATCTTGCTTTTCTCCATTCGCTGTCATTCCGCGTTGCTGCCCATCCCGATGCTCACCTGCCCCTCCTTTCTCCCTCTCCGGCATTGTGATTCGACAACGCGCTCTCACACGATCGCTGCATCTGCTTACGGGCATGTATAAATATGGATACAGCGTACAACGCGCTACCTCCCCTGCACCAGTGCCCACGCCCGCACACACACACACATACGCACACACACACGCGTGTGCGCGTGTATTGACGTTACAACCGAAAAAAAAACACGCCCGCGCACGCTCTCCCATCTTGCTTTCCCTCCCTTTTCGTGTGTGTGTGTTTGTGTTGATTTCCTAGTGCACAGCCATCAGCTGCCGCTCGCGTGCGTGCAGAGCGGACGTGCTTCACGAGCTCGCACACGTCCCCCAACTCACCCCACCGGTGTAGCCGCCCTCTTTCTCTTTCTCTCTCCCCCTTTTTCTTTCGTTCGAAGGCTAGCTACCACTCTCGCCTCATCATGGCCGCCACAACAAGCAGCAACTCCAAGTTCTTTGTGCCAGAGCTGACGCAGGAAGACGTGCCGGGGGGCGCGTGCTGCGTGGATGAGACAACGTTTGCCACACTCTTCCCGTCCTACTTGGAGAGCTATATCAAGAGCATCTGGCCCGCGGTGGAGGAGCTGCTTGGGCAGCATCAGCTCGTCGGCAAGCTTGACCTGCTGGAGGGCAGCATGACGGTGGCGACGACCCGCCGCACCTGGGACCCGTACGCGATCATCGACGCCCGCGACTTTATCAAGCTGCTCGCCCGTAACGTCCCTCTTGCCCAGGCGCAGAAGATCTTTCAGACCGACATCACGTGTGATATTATCAACATCTCCGTCAAGGGCGGCAGCGTGCGTCGCTTCGTGAAGCGACGCGATCGCTTGATCGGGCCCCAGGCGCAGACCCTCAAAGCACTAGAAATTCTAACCGGATGCTACGTCCTCGTGCAGGGTAAGACGGTTGCGGTGATGGGCCCCGTGAAGGGGACGCAGATGGTCCGGAGCATCGTCGAGGACTGCATGAAGAACATTCACCCCATCTACGGCCTGAAACAGCTGCTGATCAAGCGCGAGCTGAGCAAGCGCGAGGACATGAAGCACGAGGACTGGTCCCGTTTCATTCCCGTCTACAAGAAGACGCAGCCGAACAAGGAGAAGCAGAAGGCCGTGCGCAAGATGAAGAAGGAGCGGATGAAGGAGTCGAAACGGAAGCAGGCCGGCAAGGAGAAGACCATCTTCCCACCGGCCCCGCCAAAGCGTCTGGAGGATATCGCGATGGAAAGCGGCCAGGCCTTCCTCGCCCCGCGTCAGCGCCGCCACAAGGACGAGTTAGAGCTGCAAAGTGCTGCATCGGCATCCACGCCGGCCTCTGCGCGCACCAATAACAGCAAGGGCAGCAGCAGCAAGAGGGATGCACCAGCCTCCAAGACCAAAAAGTAACCACGGTGCTTGCTGCCTTTTCTGTTGCCTCTCAGTGCTTTCATGCTGACGGCGGTGACTGTAAAACGAGTCGTCCGCTGCAGCTGACGAGATCGTGTTTGTGTGTGTGTGTGTGTGTGTTGGGTTCTTGCTTCTCTCGTTTAAGCCTCTCCCTCCCTTTCTTCCATCCCCGCCACGGCAGCGGTAAGTAAACGCAAGCAGAAAGGACACGTCACAGAAGAAGAAGCAAGAGAAAACGAATCCCATCGCCCCCTGCCCCCTTACCCCCTTTCTGCTTCAAACGCCCGAGAGGTTTCTCGCTGTTGGCCGCATAACCTCCTCCCCCCTCTCGTGACACCATTTTCGGTGCCTTTGGCGGTTCACGCAACGGGGCGTCTTCCCTCTTCCCTTAACCCTTGCATCGAGGAGACGATTCGTAGCTGCACACTCCCGCACTTTGCTCCCCCCTCCCCTTCCTGCCTTTCTGCGTCGCTCAGCTGCTGTCCTTTCTTTTCTCTTGCCTGTGCGCGTGTGGGGCTGCTCCTGCTTTCCTCGCTTGTTTCTCCGCGGCGCATGCTTCTTTGCAACATAGACATACATGCACACAGAAACTTCTATGCACATACACATCTATGCATACGCACCCGTACCCTCATGTATATACATCCATGCACACACACACACACACACACAACAATGCACACTTCAGTCTCTTCTGTCTGCTAGGCTCTCTCATCATGTTCTGCGCATGGGCGATGGTGAAAGAGAGGACGCAGCAGCCGCCAATGCGGAACAAGACAAGCAAAACAGCTGCTTGTTTGCCCGGTATCTGTGTTGCTGCCTTTCCCTCTCTCTCTCTCTCGCCCACCCACCCCTGCCCCTGCTCATCGGTTCGTATGTGCGTTTGTCTGTCTCCTCTGCTCCCGTGTCACTTCCTTCGCTGCCGCTCCTTGTTTCTCTGCTTCCCTCTTCTGCTGTCCCGCCCCACCGCGCCGATTTGTGTGCTGGGGGGAGGGGGGAGGGAAGTGGAAGTGGAAGTGCGCACGAAGACAACGTACGGCGACAACAAGCACGCCGAATAAAAAAAATGGTTAAACAATGCGACCAAATAGAAAAAAAGGCGGAGAGACGAAACAAAAAAGAACCACAAAGGCAACATGCCCACTCAACTGCATCTTTCGCGCGCGTTTTGTACACGCATGCGCAGTGCATGTCATTCTCCGAGTGCCGGCCGATGGGCCGCGCAACGAGAGGTGGCAGGCACGCACATAAAGAGCGAGCGCGTATGTGTCGCGCCTCCCTTTCCTCTTCACGCCACCGCCAAATCAGATTTTCTGTTTCCTGGCCCGACATGCAATCCTCTTCTTCCAATGCTGCGCTCGCACCCTCCTTTTGTGCCCTTGCCTGCGTGTGCTGTGCACGGGTCACGCTCAGACGGCACACCCTCTTCCGGCTCGGGTCCTCCCCCTACCTTCCCCACAGCTTGCGCCACGGTTGCCGGGAGCTCTATCACTACCGTGTTTGCGTGATTGTGCGGTCGAAGGAAACAACGCATCAAGACCCCATCGAAGGCCCATCACTGCCTTCCTTTTGCGCCACGAGAGGCCCAACACACGCAAGAAAGGGGGTGGGGGGAAAGAATAAGCACTATGACTACAGCCGCTGCGTCGAGTGCGGCGGTGGCCGTCGAGAAACGGAACCTGGTCATGTACGTCGGTAACCGCGTGAAGGTGACGCTGGATGACGCGAGCGTCCTGACCGGCCGCCTCGTTTCGCTGAGCAGCTGCGGCAATCTCATCCTCACCGATGTGGAGCGTCAGCGCATTCTCAAGCGCCGCCGCAATCGCGACGGGGTGCATGAAACAACCCGTGAGTGCTACGCTGCCGTTCTCTTTGTGCGCGGCAGCTCTGTCGTCTCCGTTGGCTACGATAGCGGTATTACTACAGATAAATCGGTGATTGACCACGTTGGAGGGCGGGAGGCGAACAGCTCGCGCATGGTGCAGCTGGCAAACGCCGCCCCGTCGACACGGTGAGGGAGTGAGTAACGGATACCCGTGGTATCTATCGGCGCCGACCCACCTTCGCTCGGAGAGCAGCTCCCGGTGTTTCGGTGATGGTGCTTGTCGACAGCCGCGGAGCAATCTGAAAGAAACAAACGACTACTCTGTGTTTGCGCAGACGGCGGCTGTGATGGGCAGCCGCAGCACTGCTGCATCTCCTTCTTGCATGATGGCACACACAGGCACCATAGCGGCACCTTCTTTGTCTGTCTGCCTCTGCACATGATGAGCGATGACGTTGGCGGCTGGCTGGGTCGATGGGCAAGTGCGCACTGCATTACTTTCTGGCCGCTTCGCTACACCGGTTTCTTCCCTTCAAATGCTTTTATTGCGCATGCACGCTCGTGTGTTCTTTCCATTGACCTCCTTTCTTTTGTTTTTTTCTTTGTATATCATTCTCCAGCCCTCCTCATCTACTGTGCGTTCGCGTGCGCTTGCGTACACGGGCGCTATGATGATGTGCGTACACATGGGCACTTCTTGTGGCCATCACCTACATTACCCACGTAGGAAGCGCCGCGCAGCCGCGAAAAAAAAAAAAGACAAAGAGGCCGTCACACCTGCGCGTATCGTTGCTCAGCCGCACACCCCTCTCCTCGCCCCTCAACTCTTCCAGTTCCTCGACGGCTTGTTGTGGGGCACACAAAGGAGGTGCGCCCTTGCCGGTCAGGAGCACTCCCCCCCCCCATCTTCACCCCTCCTCCCGCACGCGCACACGCGCCGAGAGGAGGCAGAGAGGAAAGGGATCTCGTTTTCGCACCCCTGGGTCAAAACCGCATCCTTCACAAGGGGGTGAAATATCCTTCCATTCATCTCTGTGTACTTCTCGGTTTGCGTGCCTACGTGCTATCGTTTTTTTTTTGTTTTTGCCTCATTGAGGCGGTGACACCTTGTGCGGCATTTCAGTCACCATCACCGTCGACACCATCTCTCTTCCTTCCCTTCCCCTGCTTTGGTTTTGTCAGCTGCTTCTTATTTGTGGCCAGTGAGAGGTGGGCACCTCCTTCTCTCTTGCCTCGGCCTCTCTCGCTTGTCCATTCGCACAGCTCGCCGCCACCACCACCGAGCACTTCCATATCGGCCTTCTTGCCTGCGGTGGCTCTCTTGCTCAGTCTTGCGCACTTTTTTTTTCAAAGCAGAACTGTTTCTGTAGGGAAGGAAAGCGAGGGTGGGCCGTGCGGTCTGTCAAGTGCGGCCGCCAGCAGCTCCATCCGTAGCGCGCTCGTGTGTTTGGGTGGGTCTCTCTTGCGTGTTTCCGCTTCTTCTGTCGCTCGCCCGTCTTCGCCTGCGCTTCTTTCCTGTGCCTTCGCGTCTCTCGCCTTTGTTTGTATTCTCCTCCCCCCCCCCCACACCCCCATTTGATGGTGGCCACCACGAAATCGGGATGCACACGAGCACGTCGTCCTTGACCGGCGCCACCACCTCCTCACGCGTCCCCGTCTCTCACTACAACCCGTGCTTGCCACCGGTGGACGTTGTCGCGCGCTACACCGATCTGCTCGAGCGAGGGGCCGAGACGCGCCTCACTCGACTGCTTCGAGCCAAGGCGTATGTACAGCTACATGACTACGCGTCGGCTTGCGCGGACTTGGATGACTGGATCCAGGAAACTGATCGTACTGCACACGGCATCAGCGCAGGTGCGGCAGCTGACAGCCTCACAGAGGCTCTCTTCTACCGAGGTGTCTGCCGCGCTCGCCTGACACAAGTAAAGGATGCCGTAGCCGATTTCACGGAGGTGCTGCAGCGTAAGCCAGGTCATCGGCGGGCCCACTACGAGCGGGCCGCGTGTCACGCGCGACTCGACGATTTCTTCAACGCCATCGCTGACTACGAAGCGGCGCTGCAGCTGGACGAGGTGGGAAGAGAGAGGGAGAACCTTCGCCGGTACCGAGAGCGTCGCTGCTGTTCGGAACAGCAACAACCACGACGTATGCAATTGGCGTCGTTGCGGCCAAGGCTGGGCCCTCTCCCGCTTGGCAGCATTGCCGTCCGGCCGCCCTCCGACGCAGTCTCGCCGCTGCGGCAGCAGGTGTCAACACCTGCATCAGAAAAGGCACAGCTCACTGACGGGCCTCTCGTGCCAGAGCAGTCAACCCCATGCTCACCGGTCTCCACATGCGGCGCCATGGCGAGCAGTAGTAGGCGTAGGTCCATGGATGAGGCCTCGGACAGCGCTGTGGCGACGGTGTCCTTGCCAGAGTACACAATGCCTGCTGCGGGCGCCGGCGCGACGGCCCTCTCAGCGATTCTCGGCCGCCGAACCTCGCAGGGCTTCTCAGACCACAGCGACGATAACTTGACAAGCGTCTCTTCCAGCACCGAATCGTTGCTGGACGGCAGCGTTATGAAAGTGGACGAGACGGTCGAGGACGTGAGCGCGGCTCGAACGCACGAGATCGCCGCCTCCTACCGCCCCCGCCACGAGAACCCCGAGAATGGGCACGGCATGCTCGCCGCGATGGACCCGACGTGTATACTGAGCTCCAGCAACAGCGAGGGCGAGGAGTGGCTGCCGGACGACGTGCTGGAGGCGGAGACTTGGCAGCAGAGTGAGGGCAGCCGCGCCGCCGCCCGCGCGGCAACGGCTGGGCAGCCTCTCCGCAATGCGCATTACTTTTACCAGCGCGGGTTAGAGCACCGCCGGCGTGGCGAGCTCGAGGCAGCCATCCACATGTACACAAGGGCGCTGGAGCTTTCGCCGACGCACTTCAAGGCACTATTCAACCGGGCCTTCTGCGAGGACAGGCTGATGAACTACACGCGCGCCATCGAAGATTATACTGCCGCCTTGGATCTTGACCCATGCAACCCGTTTACGCACTACAACCTCGGCATCAGCTACGATCACACGGGTAGCCACGCGCGCGCGACACAGGCCTTCACCCGCGCCATCGAGCTTGACGACCGCCATCCCGACTTCTTCCACAACCGCGGATTTACGCAGCGAAAGCAGGGTGCCTACGCGGCCGCCATCGCCGACTACACCACCGCCATCTCGTTGGACCCGAAGCACTTCAAGTCGCACTACAACAGGGCCTACTGCTTCAGCAAGCTTGGCCGTTACGAGGAGGCGGTGGCAGACTACGCAGCTGCGCTGCAGATCGACAGCGACAACGCAAACGCATACCACAACCGCGGTGCAGCGCTGGCGAAGCTGGGGAGGCTGGAGGCGGCTGTCGAGGACTTCAATCGTGCTCTGCGGCTCAACCCCAAGCTGACCTTCGCGCTCAACGCCCGTGGCCTCGTGTACGATCAGCTGCAGCAGTACGACAAAGCCTTGGCGGATTTCACCGAGGCGATCCGGCTCGACCAGCGGAATTCTGTCTGGCTGGACAATCGCGGCTACACCTATCGCAACATGGGCGAGCTGGAGCTGGCGATTGCCGACTACAGCGCCTCCATCAAGCTTGCTCCGCATAGTCACACGGCATATACCAACCGCGCCTTTGCCTTTCGAAAGCTGGGCCGGTATGAGGCGGCGATCGAGGACTACACGAAGGCGTTGCGCGAGCATCCAGGCGTGGCGACGAAGGTGCTCAACAACCGCGCCTACTGCTGTGCACGCTTGAACCTGTTTGAGGATGCGATCCGAGACTACACCGAGGTCCTTGCCACCGACCCAGTCAACGCCCATGCGCTGTACAACCGCGGAATCAGCTTTGAAAAGTGCGGCAAGTACAACGCCGCTGTCGACGACTTCACGCGGGCCATCCGGCTAGCGCCAGAGGCGCCATCCACAGCGAACAGCTACTACAGCCGCGGCACGTCGCGGCTGCAGCTGCATCAGGTGCCGCAGGCCGCCGAGGACCTCGAACAGGCTCTGAAATTGGATCTGATAGCGTGCGGGTTGCGCGGTGAAGCGCTCCACGCGTTTCGGGCTGAGCACCCGGCTTGGCGCCTCCTGAAAGACCTCGGCGCAGACTAGAGTGCACCTGAAAGAGAAGATAGAGGCAGGGGAGTCGAAGGACACTCGAGTAGATATCACACACGCACACAGACACAAGCAGCAGCAGCAATGGGAAACGGAAGCAGACGGGCCGTCTTGCACGCTGTCTCCCGCTCTCTTGCTTTCTCCTTCGCGACTTCACGTGCTCAGCGACCACTGTGCACGTTGCCAGTCAGAGCACTGAAAGCCGAACGAAAAAGAAAATGCTCGAACCTCTACACATGGGCGCAGAGTAGGGGTGTCTGCGAATGGCATGACGCCTTGCGATGGGTGCAAGTGGCAGTCGCGGAGGAGCGAGCGGGCGGACGGAGGCGATGCGGACCCGCCGATGCCGCGCCAACCGCCCCCTTCTCCTCCGTCAAGCACAGCCACGCCGTTGTGCTTGTTTACGAACTTCTTTGTCTTTGCGTCCTCTCTCGCCCACCTCCACCGATCCTCAACCTATTTTTGTTTTTCCTGTTTTCTGGCACCAGGTCGCAGCGCATCAGATGACTACCCTTTCTCCTCCGCCGCATGCCGGCGGGACGCCACGTCACTCGTCCTCCATCAACACTGTCAAGGACTTTAGGCCGAGCGATCGTCCCTTGCTCTCTTTCATTGCCCTCAGCGCGGCCCAGAGCTCTATGGCCCGTTCTGCCGAGGTTGTCTTGGATGCGGCGCTGATGCCCCCCACGACGCCGTCGTCATCGGAGTCTCTGGCTCCATCGGTCGACGAAATCAGCAGCGCCGACCGCTTAAGTGCCCGATACCCCGAAGTGCGCGTGCTGCTTCATTTGCACTACTTGCGGTGTGCACTCCGCGATCTACAGGAGTGCCCCCCACACGCACGTCGAACGTTTTTCTCCATCATCCATGAGCACCTCGCCGCCTTAGCGCTGGTACTGCCGGAGCCACTCTTCACCGCCATCGCTGCAGTGCTTCAGCGCTTCCTGGCCATGAGCACCGACGAGGCCCTCGCCAAGGACCGCTGTCACGTGCTGGAGGTGCAGCTGATGCACATTGTGGAGGCAACGCAGACGGAGCTGCTGCGCGCCACGAAGCAGCTGAGTATGCGAGCCGGAGTCATGACGCTTCGCTTTCACCACGACATCCCCTACCTGTGAGCGAGAGGATCCTCCCTGCGCCTCGTCCGGCACAGACATGCTCACCCCACGAAAGAGCGCCTCATGAGCGTCGTCGGGGTGATCAGAGGCTGTCGGGAAGGGGAGGCGGGAAGACGTTTTTCTTCTTTTTTCCGGTGTGGGGATTGCACTGCTTCCTGGTTCTGTGTATGTCTACGCTACTTTCTCTCTTGCAAAGCCTCCTACGTGACGGAGGCGCGTGGGTCGCGGTGTATGATGGGCACAGCCAGAGCCGCCGATAGAGAAACTGAATGACGAAACCCTGAAGGGCCATAGCGAGGAAACTGCTGTCCGCGTGTGAGCGTCAATCATCTCTTGTGCACAACGGTGGTGGTAGCAGGGGCCTGCTCCTCCTCCCTCGCTTTTGTTTTCGCCTCTCGTATGCCCCTTCATGCGTCTCTGATCGCGTCGCGCATGCATCTCCTGCATGCGCAGTCGTACCAAATCGCACCCCCTCCCTCCTTTTGCCTACTCGTTTGTTGCTGCGGGACCGCCTCCGGGTTTATAACTGGCTGGGTGCCTTTGGTTTGCTGCTCCTTGTTTGGGGGTGCTTGTATGGCCGACGCGTTTTTTCGTTGTTGTTTTTCGCGCCTTCCACGTTGTCACGCGCATCCTTGCATCCACACACAGATACACACGCATACTAGAGTAATGGCTGTATCGTGCGAGTTCATTCTTTCCGCGTTTCTCGTGATCATCACGGGGCTGCTGTTTATCGACCTGGTACCCCTTCAGGAGACGATGCTGTGCCCAGGCAACTACACGAATGCAATAGACTGTCCAGAGGTTTACTATTCCTCCTCCTATCAGCTGGCGCGGGAGCGGTTCCTTGCCGCCGCTGAGGCTGCCCACGCGCAGATTAAGCATCACCTCATCGCCAAGAGGGGCAACGAAGAATACTACATGGACACCGCCTTCTTTCCCGGTAAGCGGAAGGACAAGCTGCTGGTGCACACCAGTGGCACCCACGGGGTGGAGGGCTACACGGGCAGCGCCATCCAAGTGAAGCTGCTGCAAGAGTGGAACGAGACTGCTCTCTCTGGCCCGTCCGTTCTCTTTGTGCACGCCGTGAATCCGCACGGCATGGCCCACTTCCGCCGTTTCAACGAGGAGAACGTCGATCTCAATCGCAACTATCTTTCCACCGAGGAGTGGGCTGCGGTGAAGGTGCGGGACGTGAATATCGCAGGCTATGAAGATTTCCGACCGTTATTCGTGCCAAAGGCACCGCCGCGCTTCATTGACCGCTACGTGCTCCTCTACGTTGCTGCCAAGACGCTGGCGCGCCACGGATTCGTCAAGCTGAAGCGCGCCTTCGTTACCGGACAGTACCACGATCCTGCAGGCATCAACTACGGTGGCGACAGGGAACAGAAAAGCATTTCAGTGTTGCGTGAGGTGCTCAAAAAGCACGCGGTCGCCACCGGCGCGACCGACGCAGTCTATATTGACGTGCATACGGGTCTCGGTCCCACCGGAGTGGATACGATGATGGCGAAAAGCAGCCAAGAAGCTGAAAAGTGCCGCAAAGTATTCCCTGGGGTGCGCATCGACAATAGCCAAACCGCCACAAGCGGCCCCAGCGCCGGGTACAATCTCGTCGCCGGCAGTATCCGTCCCGTGGCGGAGTTGGGACCCAACACCCTTACTGCCGTGGAGGAGTTTGGGACAGTCAATCCGCTCTTCGTGGCACGTGCCGTGATACTTGAAAACGCCGCGTATCGGCTGTGCCGCGGAAGCTACGTCCATGCAGTAATGCAGTCATGGATGCGCGACGCCTTCTACCCGCAAGAGATCAGCTATAAGCGAGCCACATTGAAACGCGGGTCCGCAGCGTTTTGGAACGCTTGGACGCACCTCGCAGAGAGCCAAGCGTAGGGGTGCCTGAATCCCTCTTTCCCAGCCTCTACAGGTTTGCTAAGCATGCGCATCCACCCTGCCTAAACTCTCTCGTAGCGGATACACCTCAGGTGACAGCGTCTCTTCGTTCCTCTTTAGCAGGCAAGGCTCTGACGCATTACACCTTCTTTTTTTTTTCTCGTGTTGGGGTGTGCAAAGGCCACCATTCGGCTTCACTGTCGCTATGTGTGCACAGTACATCACTCGGAAGGGGTAGGGGCGATGGCTTCCAGTATGTCTTTCTGTGTTGTGTTGTGTGTGTGTGTGCGTGAACGTTGCCTGCGTCTGTGCAGAGGAATAGATGTGGGCGTGTGGGGAGGTTTACTGGTAGAGAACAATGACATGAAAGATCATTTCGGTTTCTCCGCAATGACGGCAAGTCGGGCACGCATCACAGAAATCGATAAACTTCACGCCTACTCCTAAAGCGAGCGGGAGAAGCGCGTGGGACGGCACACTCAAGTCAGCACAAGGAGCCACGCACGAGCGACAAGGAGACACACCCCACATTACCTCATCAGAGCCGCCCCCTGGCTGCCGCACACTGCAGAACCATAAAGAGCAAAACAGCAGCACTGACGCCTGAGCATTCCATGACTGCAACGTGCGTACATGACCCCCTCCGCTTTCCGCGCTATGTTAGGTGCACACCCGTTCACCAGCCTCTCCGGTCCTGCCTCCACTCCTCCTCTGCCTCCGCCCTCCCTCTCCCCGTCACGACGCCGCACGCACCGCGATCGCACACAAGCTCTCTCTCTCAACACAACCGAACCAACATCCCTCACCCCCTCTCTTACCACAAAATGGCTCCCATCAAGGTCGGCATCAACGGCTTCGGCCGCATTGGTCGCATGGTGTTCCAGGCCATCTGTGACCAGGGCCTTATCGGCACCGAGATCGACGTCGTCGCCGTGGTGGACATGAGCACGAATGCTGAATACTTCGCGTACCAGATGAAGCACGACACGGTGCACGGCCGCCCGAAGTACACGGTGGAGGCTGTGAAGAGCAGCCCGTCCGTGAAGACGGCGGATGTGCTTGTGGTGAACGGCCACCGCATCAAGTGCGTGAAGGCGCAGCGCAACCCCGCGGATCTGCCGTGGGGCAAGCTCGGCGTGGATTACGTGATTGAGTCTACTGGACTGTTCACGGACAAGCTGCAGGCCGAGGGCCACATCAAGGGTGGCGCGAAGAAGGTCGTGATCAGCGCGCCGGCGTCTGGCGGCGCCAAGACGATCGTGATGGGCGTGAACCAGCACGAGTACTCGCCGACGTCGCACCACGTGGTGTCGAACGCGTCGTGCACGACCAACTGCCTGGCCCCCATCGTGCATGTGCTGACAAAGGAGAACTTCGGCATCGAGACTGGTCTGATGACCACCATCCACTCCTACACGGCGACGCAGAAGACGGTGGACGGCGTGTCGCTGAAGGACTGGCGCGGTGGCCGCGCGGCGGCCATGAACATCATCCCGAGCACGACCGGCGCCGCCAAGGCCGTGGGCATGGTGATCCCGTCGACCAAGGGCAAGCTGACCGGCATGTCCTTCCGCGTGCCGACGCCGGACGTGTCCGTCGTGGACCTGACGTTCCGCTCGACGCGCGAAACGTCGATCCAGGAGATCGACAAGGCCATCAAGAAGGCGGCGCAGACGTACATGAAGGACATTCTCGGCTTCACGGACGACGAGCTCGTCAGCTCTGACTTCATCAACGACAACCGCAGCTCGATCTACGACTCCAAGGCGACACTGCAGAACAACCTACCCGGCGAGAGGCGGTTCTTCAAGATCGTCTCGTGGTATGACAACGAGTGGGGCTACTCGCACCGCGTGGTGGACCTGGTGCGCTACATGGCCGCCAAGGACGCTGCGAGCGCTAAGATGTAAGACGTGCACGCAGCCCTGCTCCCACCCCCGACAGCGGCAGTGCGGGACTCGGTGCTCTCACAGGCGCATGGTACGAGCTATGTGCTGGCGTGTGGCCAGTGGGCTGTCATGCCATGTCGGTCTCCCCGTGAGCAGCCAAAAAAAGGACAACGTGCTTTCTCCCCTTTTCCCATATTTTTCCCTTTTGCTAAGTGGACCCTTCAGCAGCTCCCAGCGCCGCACGCACACGCTGGCGCGTGCTTGCGAGGTCCTCGGTGCATTCATTTTCTGTTTTCTCACGCACCCGGTGCAGTTCAGCGCAATGCCACGGCGCGCGCACGCACTGCCTTGGGTACGGAACGGCAAGCGATATGACCGAGACGGCGCTGCCAGTAAGGTGTAGGACGCTGCGCATTTCATGAGTGTATGAAGCATTCAGCCAAGCACACGAACATATGGGCACACGAGTCTTCCCTCACGGACAGCGGGGCTGGTGAGGCGGCAGAAGGTCGGTCGCGGTAGGGTACGCACTACCTTTCACGCGTACATGACCCCCTCCGCTTTCCGCGCTATGTTAGGTGCACACCCGTTCACCAGCCTCTCCGGTCCTGCCTCCACTCCTCCTCTGCCTCCGCCCTCCCTCTCCCCGTCACGACGCCGCACGCACCGCGATCGCACACAAGCTCTCTCTCTCAACACAACCGAACCAACATCCCTCACCCCCTCTCTTACCACAAAATGGCTCCCATCAAGGTCGGCATCAACGGCTTCGGCCGCATTGGTCGCATGGTGTTCCAGGCCATCTGTGACCAGGGCCTTATCGGCACCGAGATCGACGTCGTCGCCGTGGTGGACATGAGCACGAATGCTGAATACTTCGCGTACCAGATGAAGCACGACACGGTGCACGGCCGCCCGAAGTACACGGTGGAGGCTGTGAAGAGCAGCCCGTCCGTGAAGACGGCGGATGTGCTTGTGGTGAACGGCCACCGCATCAAGTGCGTGAAGGCGCAGCGCAACCCCGCGGATCTGCCGTGGGGCAAGCTCGGCGTGGATTACGTGATTGAGTCTACTGGACTGTTCACGGACAAGCTGCAGGCCGAGGGCCACATCAAGGGTGGCGCGAAGAAGGTCGTGATCAGCGCGCCGGCGTCTGGCGGCGCCAAGACGATCGTGATGGGCGTGAACCAGCACGAGTACTCGCCGACGTCGCACCACGTGGTGTCGAACGCGTCGTGCACGACCAACTGCCTGGCCCCCATCGTGCATGTGCTGACAAAGGAGAACTTCGGCATCGAGACTGGTCTGATGACCACCATCCACTCCTACACGGCGACGCAGAAGACGGTGGACGGCGTGTCGCTGAAGGACTGGCGCGGTGGCCGCGCGGCGGCCATGAACATCATCCCGAGCACGACCGGCGCCGCCAAGGCCGTGGGCATGGTGATCCCGTCGACCAAGGGCAAGCTGACCGGCATGTCCTTCCGCGTGCCGACGCCGGACGTGTCCGTCGTGGACCTGACGTTCCGCTCGACGCGCGAAACGTCGATCCAGGAGATCGACAAGGCCATCAAGAAGGCGGCGCAGACGTACATGAAGGACATTCTCGGCTTCACGGACGACGAGCTCGTCAGCTCTGACTTCATCAACGACAACCGCAGCTCGATCTACGACTCCAAGGCGACACTGCAGAACAACCTACCCGGCGAGAGGCGGTTCTTCAAGATCGTCTCGTGGTATGACAACGAGTGGGGCTACTCGCACCGCGTGGTGGACCTGGTGCGCTACATGGCCGCCAAGGACGCTGCGAGCGCCAAGATGTAGGGGGGCTTTGCTCAGGTACGATTGCAGCGCGGTTGGCAGCCACTCACTGAGTGTGTGCTGTGAGTTGTGTTTGCTGCCGGCGTATGTGCTCCTTCTCTTTTTCTAGCGAGTATTTTCGAGTGTGCTGCGATCGATGCTGGCGAGGATCGTTGTGCGGTCTCGAATGGGAGCGCGAAAAGCCCCGCGCAGCACCTCTTCGCGTTTTGCGTTTGTATGTAGAAAGCGTTGCCGCGCCTGTGTTTGTTT
The DNA here is from genome assembly GCA_003992445.1 of Leishmania aethiopica. Classification (NCBI taxonomy): domain Eukaryota; phylum Euglenozoa; class Kinetoplastea; order Trypanosomatida; family Trypanosomatidae; genus Leishmania; species Leishmania aethiopica. The sequence continues at coordinate 275,661 of RZOE01000018.1, forward strand.
CTTGCTTGGGGCGAAGGACTTTCCTTTTGTTCACTTCTCCAAGCGCCGTGGCTCTTGGTTGCGCATCCCTGTGCGTGTGTGCTGGCTCTTTTTTTTTTTTTTTTGGTGGTGGAGATCCGTCTCATACGCTTGGATCTTGTTTCCTCCTCCCTCCCCCACCCCAAGAGCAGACCAAACGTGCGGAATGCCGCACGGAGAGGGGGAGGGGCAACTGGCAGTCGTCGGTGGCCGGGTTGCATTTGGGCTGCCCTTTTCTTTCTTTGTTGCGGATATGAACTCTGCCGTACTCTTGCCTTCGTACCACCGCCCACCCTCACTTCCTCACCGCCTCACATGGGTTCTCTGCCGTTTGACTTTTTTTATTGCGGGCAGGAGGAGGAGTCTGACGTGTTTTAGTGAATCTCTTATACACACACACACATGCATATCGATCTCTATATATATACATCGAGCTATATCTGCATCTGGTCAGACGTACCCACGCATCGTCCCCCCTCCTCCCTCTGCCCCCCCCTGCCCCTCTCTCTTTTTTGTTGTTGTTCTACTTTGTCTCTTACCCTGTTTTGCTCCTCTTATGATGATACGGCTGTTTTCCGTGCGAGCGGAGTCCTGCACGTGCGCATGTGTATATGTGTGCGCGGGAGAGGTTGTGCGGAAGCAGGACGGAGAGTCATCCGTTTCGCATATTCCATGCGTTGCTGTCTTTCTCCTCTGCTGCTGTATCCCTCGAAGGCGCACTCGCGATGATGTCTCCAGCGAAAGTGAGCAACACAACAACCAAAAAAAAAAGATTATATGTGATACAGAGAAGTTTATGTCGATACACATGCACAATGAGGCAGGGTAGAATGGGGAGGGATAAGAGACAAGGAAAAATACACAAAAACAAAAACGAGTGCAGGAGCGAGTAGAGGACATGCTGACACATGGATAAGGCGGACTGGTAATCGCAGAGGTTCGCCAATATCGAAGCTGGCTATTGCCGGCTGACTCGCCATCTTCTACCGCTATCGCCTCATCTTCCCATCACCCCCTTTCACCTTTCGTAGCAGTCACCTTGTGCGCTCCTCTCCTCTCCAAATCCAGTGTTACACTCCCCCAAACTGCAGCGTCCTCCTCCACACGCCCTCGTCAACCTCTGTGTGGTGGTGTACCTGCCCTCCTCTTTTGTTTCCCCTCGTCTCCGTCCACTACCCGTGTTTGTCTCTCCGCCCCTTTCACTACAGGTCAACTCCTTGTGCGTGTGCGTGCGTGTTACCGTCTTCTCTTCTCTCGCATTTTCGTCTCGTCGTGTGTGATACCCACAGACGAAAGAAAGGACGGAAGGAAATCCATCAACAACAAAAATGCGTGCACGACTCGCTTGCTTTCACCCCTTCACTTTGTTCACCGCCGTCCCCTCCTCCCCCCTCCCATCCTTTTTCCTCTTCGTCAGTGCAGATGGTTATGCCTCTACGTTGTTGTTGGATGTCGTTAACTGCGCGTCTTGGTGATCAAAGGCTATCCCTTCCTCTCCTCCTTCTTTCTCTCTATTCCCGAAGCCATGCGCATGACTGTAGCGAAGAAAGTGATGAACAAAAAAAAATGAAAACAGCAACAAAAAAGGACCGTGTGTGGCGCAGGGTGAGTGGGGGGGGGGGTCAACGTGTTCAACTGCAAAACAGCTTCTTCCCATCTCCCACCCCCTCCCATGGGTGCATGCCCGGCGTGTGTGTGTGTGTGTGCGGGCGGGCGAGTGACTTTCGGTCAGCTTCTCGTATCGCCCATTGACAGCCGCGTGTGGGAGTGGTGTGGCTGCGTGTGGGGAAGAGAGGGGTGCGCATAGCGGGAGTAAGCACATATGCCGTGTGCCAATCGCTGTGGGGGCTTCGGCGCCAACAGGCCCCTCTCTTCTTGGGGGCTAAAAGAGCACCCTCACACACACACGCACACCCTCTCCACCCATCCTCTCCGTCCAGTGTGAGATGCATGTGCGTATCTGTAGCGGTGTGTTGTGGGCGTGTTTGCAAGGCAGGCGCACACCTACATGCACAAAGCATCAAGTACACGTAGACAGAGAGCACCACACGCGCGCTACCCCTTGCACTGTTGCACAGTGCAGCACGCCCTCACGCTGCTTCTCTGTGCCCTCTTCGGTCTTTCTGCTTCCTGCTCGCGGCACTCGACTGCTTTCTTTCTCTTCTTGTCTCTCTCTCTCTCTCACATACATGTACATACGCGCGCGCGCCAATCTCTACCCCCGCACGCACGTGCTCGTCGCCTTCGTTGAAAAGGGCAACGGACCCCCCCCCCCCACACACACACACAGGCACCCACCGAGGCACATTATATAGGTATATGTATATAAGGAAAGAGGATAGCGGACAGCGGGGGACAGATCACAGCGGAGCTTTTCGAAAGTGACATGCATATCGCTGACAGTGCCTCTCCTCCCCCGTCTTCTCTCACTTTCTTGCGTTGGCGTCTGCTGAGGTCATACGCAGTTCTTGACCTGCTAACGAACGACGGCAGCAGAGGTGCGGTATAGTTTGTGCTCGTGTGCTCTGCTACCCTCCCTTCCCCCTCCCCCGCCTTAGTTCTTTGTGATAGCCGTAGCTAGTTAGTGCTTTCTGTCTCTGCTTGTGTTAAGTGTAGAACTCTTTCCTTTTTCCCTTCCCTCTCGCCCTCGCTCGCACGACATCTAGGCATAGCTGAGTGTTGCGTCACCTATCGCAGCGCCTTTCCCACTGCGTTCACGCTGCGCTTAGCCGCCGCACTGTGTCTCTTTCCTTTTGTTTTTGTCGGCAACCTCGGTGAGGCACACGCAATAAAAGCGAGGAATCAATGAAGAGGACGTTCCCGCTGCTGTGGACCTTCTCAGACAACCGGGGCTACTACGGGCCCCCGGTGTACATGCCGCTGGAGTACGCCAGCCGCATCACGAACCAGAAGCAGCTCGTCTTCACGCACCCTAAGGACCCCAAATACACGTGGAACACCGGCATCGACGAATTGTCTAGTCTCCATCCCGGCATCCTTGGACCGGGGCGTAAGACGCCGCAGCTGAACTACACGAGCCGCGGTGGCATCATCTGTGAAATTCCGCCAGTTCCGGTGTACCGGTCGCATATTTGGTGCATGGGGCACGGCCACTTCATTCTGCAGCACCCGCGCATCTTTATCAAGTGCCCGCGCAATAAAGTAGTCTGCTGCAAGTGGTGCCGTCTCAAGTTTATCAACATGTCGACCGACGAGGACAACGACGACGACTGGCTCGAGGAGGAGCACAAGATTTCGACGACGCCAGAGTCTGAGGAGGACCTGCGGCAGCCGATCCGCGACTTGGGTGGTGTGCTGCGCAACAGCCCGTTTCAGGACGGCAAGGAGCCGGACCCGCACGTGTACCGCTCCGTTTTTGATCCAGAGCGGTACCGCTGGAAGCACCCAGGAAAGGCTAACTACGAGGTGCATCCAGCGTACGCCAAGAAGGACAGCGCCCACGAGGACTGCGGCCATCATTAGCCAATGCGCGCTCCTCTGGAAGAAAGCAACCGCAGCAAACAGCGTCGCGCGAGGGGAGGGAGGGAAGGGGGGGGGGGCACAAGGCGCTCATGCGACGGTGTCCGCGGATCTCCTCGTTTCTTTTTGCGCGGTGCACACAAGTTGTCCTTGTGCGATGCGCGAGCTTCGTCCCTTTAACACCTCCCGCTCCGTTACACCGCTTCATCTGCCAACGACGGTGGCGTACCGTTCCTAGTAATACAAGAAATGCTCAGCGTGCATGCTCCCCCCCCCCCACCACTTTCTTCGCTCTTGTATGATGGCGCTCTCGTCTCCTTTGAACGCTGCTGGCTAGCGCTCCAGCTGCACATCTATGTGCGGATGTATGCCACCCCCACCCCCCACCCCCACCCGTGTGTTACGCGCTTGCTTGCGTTCCTTTTGTTGTTGGTTTGCTTTTCCTTCGCTTAGCTGCACAGGTATCCACGTGTGAAACCGATCAGAGCTGCTGGCCCCCCTTCCTCTCGCTCTCTCCTAAGGCTGCGGTGCGTGGTGTTTACGAGGGCATAAATGGACAAGTAAAGCAGCGCCGCACGTCAGAGCGGCATGGGGATATTGCCAAGGCGACTGCCTTTCTTCGGTCTTTGCTCTTGGTCTTCAGCCGCTGTCCCGCACCTTCTGCATGATGGTCATGTCTGCCATTATTCCCTTGCACCTCTGCGGCCTCCAGGATATGCCTCATGTCATCTCCCCAACGAGCTGCCCTCTCACCTTCCACTTTCTGGGTACTGCACCCATGTTGCCACCACCACTTTCTCCTCTTTACTGTGTCGCGGGCATAGGCATGTGCGCGGCGGACCTTTTTTTTCCCACGCAGCGCTTCACCGCAGTCCAACCCACCTGCAAATCAACAACAAAAAAAACGGCAGCACAAAATGGAAGAGTTGGAGTAGAGTGAGACAGCGCGCTGCACCCCCCCCCTCCCAACCACCGACCCACCCACCCACCCACCCCCAAACGCACACAGGACACTGATCGAGAAACTACAAAAAAAAAACATACAACCCTACTGGAGTATAGCGGCGCGCACACACGCTCTCAGGGTAGTGCTAGAATTGCACATTTCACTATTCTGGTCTCCTACACACCAGCCGGAAGAGTGCAACGAGAAAGAGGCGCACCACTCTTTTCGTTGGCCTTCTCCCTGGTCATTGAAGCACACCGTCACTGCCACACGCGTGGAGCCGGCGTGATTGCGGACGGTCGCAACTTTCTCCGCTACGGAGTCCGTCGTGCTTATATATATATATATATATATATTATTTATTTCTCCGTTTGTTGCTTCTCGTGTCTTCGTAACCGTGTTAAGTGCATCATCGGCCGCAGTATTACTGCGCCGCGTTTGTGATCCCTTTTTTTTTCTTTGTCGCTCCCCCCTTTTTTTTCGCTATCGCACACTCTCCTGCTTTCCCACCGTTCCCGCCCCCCCCCACTGAGAGGTGGGTAGTTTGTTATTCGAGTCGTTTTTGTGTGCTGCGAGCAGCGACATTGAAAGCCAAGAAGCAGGCGTCTTGCCAAACCCTGTCACAAACTGGCGGCTGCGCTGCCACACGACTATTTTCGACGCCATGCCAGCCCTCACCATCGGCTCGACGCTGCCGGACCCTCCCCAAACGAAGGAGGAGCTGCTGGCGGTGCAGAACCTTCTCTCGCGTCTCCAGACCTCCTTGACTCTGCGGCGCCTAACCAAGCGAAACTCCGTCCGGCGAAGGACTGTTTCCCTCACATTGGACGGCAAGGCGCTTGAGTACAAGCCTACGAGGAAGTCGAAGCGTCAGCTGCTGGTCTTCCGTGACCTCTACGAGGTGACGAAGATCGACCCAGCGAGCAAGGTTTACAAGAAGGCGAAGCTGAACAGTAACGCGAATGTCATCGTCGAAATGAACACGCGCATCCACCGCGGCTGGCGCATCGTCTTCGATGATAAAGCCACTGCCAACACGTGGCTGCAGATGATCGGCTACAAGGTGAAAGGCGGCGCTCTTGCACCGAGCGGCGCGGTGCCCAACGAGGGCACTCTCACGGGCTGCATTTGCGCCACATGGGAGCGAGCGGATACGAACCGGGACGGCAAGGTAGACTTAAAGGAGGCGAAAAAGATGATGGTGCGCATGAATGTCGAGATCAGCGATGATTTGCTGGCTGATCTCGTACGCAAGCACGACGCCTCGGGGGATGGCGCGCTCGACCTGGAGGAGTTCACCACGCTGTTCATTCAGCTCACGCAACACGAGGAACTACGACCGCTGTTCGCGTCCTTCGCAGCCCAGATTGACTGGATGACTCGTGCCGAGTTCGATTGCTTTCTCAAGGCTCAGGGCGACGTCCCCAGTGACGTCCTTTTCAACACTCTCAAGCCGGACAAGAGCGGCAGGATCACCTTCACCCAGTTCGTGCACTACCTCCTTAGCCCCTGCCTCAACCCAGCCCTCGACCCGGCGCATCAGACAGAGGTGGTCGACGAAATGACGCACCCGCTGAAGGACTACTTCATCAACTCCTCGCACAACACGTATCTCTCGGGCGACCAGTTCCAGTCCTCCAGTCAGATTGAGATGTACAGGCGCGTCCTCCTAGCGGGGTGCCGCTGCGTCGAGCTAGACTGCTGGGACGGCAAGGACAATGACCCGGTCATCTATCACGGCCACACTCGCACCTCCAAGATCCGCTTCGCCGATGTCATCGATACCATCCGCCGCCACGCATTCACCGCCTCCCCGTTTCCGGTCATTCTCTCGCTCGAGGTGCACACGTCGGATGAGCAGTCGATGGTCATGGCAGATCACCTTCGCACCATCCTCGGCGATATGCTTATGACGGCCAAGGACATTCCGAACATGATGTACACGCCAGAGTCGCTGAAGGGAAAGGTTCTTGTGAAGTGGAAGCTGCCCCACACTGACGTGGACGACGCGAAGGAGGGGATGGCTGGCTCAGACAACGACAGCGGCGGCGCTTGGTCGCCGTCGCAGAAGGCGGAGGCGAGTGCGCAGGGGGCGCTGTCGCACCTGCTAAGGTGCTGCGTCACGGTGGGCGCCTTCAAAACAAGCGACTGGGGCCGGGACGCGGAGCCGTACTACATCCAGAGCTACGTCGAGACCGTGGTGAAGGAGTTAGCGCTGGGCCACCGTGACGAGTTTATCGGGCAGACCTCGCGCATGATGGTGCGCGTCTACCCGAAGGGCACTCGCATCAGCTCCTCAAACTACAACCCGACCACCGCGTGGTCTGTTGGGGCGCAGTTAGTGGCACTTAACTACCAGACGTGGGACGACGACATGCGCTTGAACGACGGCATGTTCTCACTGAACAAGGGCTGCGGCTACGTTCTGAAGCCGGATTATCTGCGCAACCCATCAGGTAAGGCAAAGGCAACACCCTGCACCATCACCGTCACCGTGCTAAGCGGGACGCAGATTCCTAAGCCTTCTCTGCAGAAGAAGGGCGACATTGCTGACCCGTACGTGAAGCTGTACATCAACAAGCGCGACCGCACCGAGGTGAAGACGTCAGTGGTGCGCAACAACGGCTTGAATCCATACTGGATGGAGACGTTCACCCTCGCCTGCGAGAGCAAGGAAATAGGCTTGCTGACGGTCAAGGTCATGGACGAGGACACGACGTCTGCGGACGACTCCGTGTGTGAGATGGTTATTCCAGTGCGTGCACTGCGCACCGGCTACCGCGCCGTTCCCATGAAGCTCTGCAGGAACGGTGCATCGCTGCCCGGGGCGTCTATCCTATGCAAGTTCGACATTGTAGACCTGCCGCAGGAGTCGTAGTGCGATGGCGGAGAAGGAACGTGTGAACGGAGGACCCGTGCGAATCGCATAAAGTTTAGTGTGCATGCGTGCGCAGGGGTGTGCTCATCTTTCTTGGGGAGTTCGAGGGCCCTTTCTCTCTGTGTGTGGTGATTTTCTCAGTACATTTTCCAGTGGTCTTTTTCTCCTCCCTCGTCCTTGGCATTTCGCTCCTGCCTCCGCTTCATCCCGCCCACACACCCCATTCGTGATCATCATCTCGACTCACCAACTCCGCCCCCCCCCTCCCTTCCCTCTCCCCCACACACACACACACGTGCCCGCATGCAATTTAAAATGTGCCCCTCCCCTTCACTTTCTCCGCGCCTACCGCGTGTAGCTCCAGTCCACTTTGTCATGTCGTTTGACTGCTCATCTCCCACCCTCCACCCTCCTCTGAGTGCCATATATATATCTATATATATATCTATATATGTATTTGTGTGTCTGTCTGTGTGCGTGTGTGTGTGTGTGTGTGTGCCGTCGTTTTCGTCTGTTTCCCTCGCCATAAAACGTCTTGTTGTCACCTATTTTGCTTCAGTCTGCATAAAACCCGCACAAGCTCGTACACAGCCCACACACACACACGCCAGCAGAGGCACGCGCTCTCTCTCTGCCTCTCCCCCAACCCCACGCGCACTTATTATTTGCCGTTTCCTTTTTTTTCTTTTCTATTTCCTTTGATGAGCCGTGTCCTTGTTTTGTGGCGACGCTCCACCGTGTCGGAAGAGAGCTAAGAGGAGAAGAGGCAAGAGCATCACTGTGCAGTATGATCGGGAACAGGGGCAAGATGGAAAAAAATGAAAGGGAAACGACTGCGAAGCCGTGAGGATCGTTCGCACCCGCTTCACGCCCGCGATTCTCTTCCTCTCTCTCTTGCTCCCGGGCTGATCTTTTTTTTTTCGAAGGCACACAACCCAATCTGATCAAGCTATGCGTTCCGAGTGCTTCACATCGACGCGCACTCGTCGTCCTCCTCTTCTCCTGCTCCTTCTCTTACGGTGTTTGCCTGACTGTTTGTGAATATGCGTGTATGCTTGTGTGTGTCGCTAGACTTTCTTCAATCGCCTCGCTCCGAAGAGGTTACTTCCACCGCCATCCCTCTCCTCATTTTGCCACTTGAGTGCTGGAAGCTGTCGGCACCTCGCCCATGTCTGAATTCGACCGGTCCTTTTTATTCATGTTGCGATGCATCTCCCTTTCCGATTCCGCCCTCGCTCACTGTCTTCTGTTTTTCTCTATCGGTTAATCTGCCTGATGGCTAGGGCACGCCTCTCAGCGTGGCATCTCAGGGTTCCGTGCCCTCACTCTGTGCGGGAAAGCCAAGCAGCCCTCTCCTATCCCCTGCCAAATGCAGAACCACCCCTGGCGGTGGCAGGATCAAGTTCCTGCAACGTAGGAAAGTCAGTGCGATGTATCGCTGCTGATGTCGGTGGTCAGGTCCTGGACGGCGTCGCGTCGGTGCGACCTGCGACTTTGCACAGGCTTGTGCCATCCATATGATGGGCAGAGGGTCAGAATGACTCGAACGCCTCCCACCAGGCCGTCACACTGCCTGCTAGTAAGAAGCCTGAGAGCCACCCCGAGGGGGGACGCATCAGGTGGCGACCGGCACCACGGGAGCGTCTGTAAGGCAACCTGCGCAGCGGGTGGGTGGTTAGAGCTTGAGGCCGAGGCCGCGCTCAGGTGCCTGAGTCTGCGCATTGCTGTAACGCACGTGTCCACGACATACTTCACACCACGCAATGGGGCCTGTGGCAAGGCGGGTGGGGAAGAGTGGAGTTGAGTTTATGCCGCCTTGCAGAGAATGAGTTTTTCTTTGGAAAGCGTCGTCGGTTAATGTACTTCTTTGTTTTCGGTGTACCCCCCCCCCCCCAACCCTTTTTTATTACGGTAAACTTGCTGCCCTCACCCTCTCTATATCAAACTTTCCTCTCCCGCGCCTCTAACCATGAGCCTATATCTCTTCTCCCGCTCACGTCTCCTCGTTGTTTTCACTTGCAAACTGCGCCTGCCTGTGTCTCTGTCTGCGCGCACACCCACCGACTAGCAGCACACAGTAGCAAGGCTCTCCTACTGCGCACTTCTTTCTGTGGACCCCAGTTGATCACCGAGAAGGAAGGCGAACATCAACCACACAAAATAAACTGAGCCCCCCCCTCCACCCTTCTCTTCAGCTCTTCTTGTCTGCCGGCACGCACGCACCCACAAACTCCCTCTGCCCCACGTTGCTGCCGAGAAGAGGGAGGGGAACGATGGGCAGTTGCTGGTTGGACTCGTGCTTACAAAGTGTGAGGCAAATTCATAGCCTTGGTTTGCTCTCCACCGCGGTCGCACTCCCTCTTCTTCCAGCCTCTGTCACCTTTCGAGCAGGCGAGATGCAGCGCTCGTCTTTGCGCCACACGTCGCTGCGCATTCTAGTACCCTTGCACCACTGTGCTCTCTCACTCTCCCTCCCTCTCACGTTATGCTGCATCTCGAAACCTCCGCCGACATATTCACACGTACACATTCAGTGCGCCGCTTCGCAACGTCAAGTACTTGCCTTTTTCTGCTTGTGTCCATCAACTAGTGTCCCCTCCGCCCACCACATCCCCCCCCCTCCGTCCTCCACTTGATCACGCGAGGCTTTCCAGTGCAAGCAGCTGCATCCGTTTTCTGCGCAACGGTTGCTGTGATCCCTCCTGCTGCCACCTTCTCTGTTTCGCTCACCAATACAGACTCACGCATCGGAAGGTCCTGCTCACACTGGCGCCGATGCTGCAGCCCTGTGTACCACGGCTGAGCGCCGTCCTCTGTGTAATGGCGGTCCTCGTTCTGCTGGGCTGCGTGACAGCCCAGGCGCAAGAAAACTGCGGGACTACCGCGCTGTGTAAACCGTATGATACGAACGGCCCCGCATGTGCGCGCAAAAAGCGGATGAATCTCCGCTTCATGTTGCAAACCTGCAGGGAGAACAACTTCACGGTCGGCACCCAGGTACACCATCTCGCTACCTACAGCTTCTGCCCGATTGTAGACCAGCTCTCCTCCTTCACGCTGAACGGCGCACCCTTTATGACCAGCTGCTACATCACCAAGGACGAAAAAAGCGCTGTGGCTGCGGATCACCTCTCCATGGACATGGGGCCTCGGTATCTCTCCGTCTACGGCTTTGGTGCCTCGAATAGCACGCTCTATCCCCAGAAAGGCGTCTCCACCGGCACCGTTCTGATCGCCGTGAACGGCGCTGATCACACCGGCGTGTCCAACTCCGTGGGCATTGTGACGATGCTGTCTCTGGAGATCGGCCTCCACAACGGCTTATTCAACTATGTCGGGGCCACCGCGGCATCCGAGACGGTCGTTGCGAATCCCAACTACGACCCCGTATTGTGCAACAACGGCACCATACCCCCTGCTGGCATCAATTACTGTGATAAGAATATCACCATTCCGGTGGCGGCGACGGTGGTGCAGCCCGCCAAAGTGGGCTTCACTCCGACGTGCAACGCCGAAGATGTGTGCGCGTTGGGCGATCCTAGTGTCTACACGTGTATCGGCGAAGTCCCGGGGCAGAAGAACTGCGGCGTCTACAGGACTGACCCTGCTGAAATTCGTAAGCTGCAAATGACGGTGTGGGTATCGTACTACGGCACAGACCGGCGGCGGAACGTGCTCACAAGCGGTGGCAGAAACCCGCTCAACTACCTTACCTTTTTCAAAGAAAATGCGCTGCAGACCTTCGCCATCAAGATCGACTCCCTTTTCCACGGAAACCTCTCTGACAGAACCTTGTGAGTGTGTGAGTGTGTCCCTGTGCGTGTCAGCCGCTGCTGCCCGTGGTGCTACCCACACGCTGAGAGGGAGCGGGGGTGGGGCGGAATACGAGGAGGAGGACGGCGAGGCTCATGGAGAGAAGAGGCACCGCGGTGAGGGACGCGCCCATTCCCCCATTTACAGCGCGCTGTTCTTTTGCCGTCGTCGTCATCATCGTTTTTTTTTTTCTTTTTTTGCGGCGAGGGGGGAGAGGTGGGGGGCTCCGTCGTTTTCCCTTGGCACCGGGCACCTCTCTTACTCTCCCGACTGAGGCCCTCCTTCGGCGTTATCTTTGCCGCTCTTGTCTCCCTCCATCATATACCCTCGTTGCAAAGCCTCCCACCCCAGCCCCCGTTGTTGTTTGCCGTGTTTTTTCTTGTTTTCTACTGTCTGCTTGTTGCTTCTCTTTTCTCACCCTCTCCGCATACTCCTCCCAGTCCTCGAGACTTCACGAGGACACACACGAGTGTGCAGAGAGGATCGTCATCATTCTGGATAGAGCAGCAGTGATAGTGACGGTTACCACCGCTGTGGGTTTGCATTGCGCGGCCCTTCGCTCCGCGTTTGGATGGTGGTGCTTCTCTGGCTTTGTATGTGTACATGCACGTGTGTGCCTGTGCTGGTCTACCAGTCACTGTGTTATAGGAAGCGTGGACTTGATCAAGAAAGCACGCTCTATCGGGCGAAGCGGCAACGTGCTGCTGCATATGAATGCCTCCCTATCTCTGGCCGCGTGTACGCCTGCGGGCATACGATCCTGTGAAGGCTCTCGAATCCGGTGGCACCTCGAATATCGCCTCCAACTCCCTTAGAGGTCATGGGTGCGTCCCCCAATTCCATCCCGTACGCACACCCGATCAATGTGTTTGCGTGGGTGCGTGTGTGAGGGAGACGTCTTTCTGTATGCCAGGTGCACCTTTCACCTCGCGCCTCTCCGTTTGTGTCTCTGTTGTGCACAAGCATGCAGCCATACCCACACATGCTTCCACGGCTCATCTCTTGCGTCTCTCTCTGCTTTGTGTGTGTATGTGCACGTGCAGGGTGGTGAGGAATGCACACCCCTTCATCCCAGAAGCCAGCGGCGGCATCCCCGACTTGATCTCGACCTCTTTTTTTCTGCAGCTGCACTGCCCTGGTACACATCACAAGCGAGCGTGACCTCCGCTCACGCCAGCTCGCTGCTCTTGCGCAGTAGACACAGACCCCCTCTCGCGCGCAGACCAGCACACGCTCATAGAGAAGGGCCTAGTATCACAGGGCACAGGTGATTGGGTATGCCGATCTCTGCCAACTCCCTTGTTCGTTGGAGTCTTGCAGCGGTCGGCGTCTCGGGGGCAGCACTGGGCGGCACCTACCTGTACAAGACATACTTTCATCAGCATCCAGCCCGGAATGAGAAGATAGTGCAGCTGGCTGCCATCGCTCTCTCAGGAGAAGTTGTCGACAAGTCCCTCCACGACCCAGAAGTGCTATCGGAGCTGCGCACGTTTGGGCTGCAGGTCCTCACGCACCCCGTTGTGGTGGCCCACCTTAAGAAGTTCTTTATCCACGAACTCACAGATGACACTCCGACCCGCGCTGCGCTGCGCACCTTTGTCGTGCGCGACGTCATTCAAGATGCATGGGTGGAGGAGGAGCTCATCGGCGTTGCAGAGGACCTCGTAGACTCTGTCAAGGACAACCCTGACTTGTTTCCAGACCGCATTCTTGCCCAGATCGGCGCGAGTGCGCTGGAAGGGCTGCAGACGGACGAGTTTTGGTGGGCCGTGCGTCGAAACGGCAAAGCAGCTGGCTGGATCGCTTTCATTAGCCCCCCGCCCCACGACATGACCTTCGAGGCACCATTCTAACCGACCCGGAAAGATAAGCTCGTGCTCACCCACGGTCAGGGTGCGCGCGTCTGCCTTTGGACGTGTCCGTTGTTTGTCGCGGGTTGCATCATCCACCACCCTACTACCCACTCACCATCGTCGCGTCCTACCAGCTCGTGACAACTTCGCCCACCGACCCACCCACCACCACCCCGAGCGCTACCTCCGCTCACACACACGCGTACCTGAGCGCGGGTACGCCTTCGTTTCGCGCAGCCTCTGTGCACACAACTTCAATAAAAGGCGGACCGATGAACGTTGCTACTTTACCGGATGCCCGATAGAAAGAGGATGCGCCCGCGCGCGCCCGAAAGAGAGAGAGAGAAAGCAAGCCTCGCGGGGCTGTCGGCGGCGTTCTTGTGCGAGAAGCACCTCAGCTGCTCTCTGCAGACGCCACTACCCCCCCCCTTCCATATGCTTCTCATGCGTGTGCATGCCACCCACCACCACACAGCTTCTCCTGTCGTTTACTGACCCTGTGCCTTGCCTACTCCTGCTCCCCCACGTTCCTCTCATGCCATTCAGGGGTGGGGGAGGAGGTTGGCCTGCAGTGGACCCTCACCGCGCCTTTCTCTCTCTCTTCCCCTCCGCCCCCTCCCGTGCCTCTGCCCCACTGAGCGCACCCGCACACGCACGGGTGAGTATAGCGCGCACAACAGCAGTATTGAAAGCGCTGGAAAAAAAAGGGCTAAGCTCGGCGATGCACTTGTGATGGGCCGTTTCTTGACCTCGCTTTGCCTGAATGGCGTGCGGACGTCTGACAATGTGCCGCTGCACGTGGTGGATGCGCAGACGCTCTCGCTAAACGGGAAACTAGTGGCGGCCGACGATGTGGTGGAGCTCGCCTTGCCGAGCAAGTTGGCGACCGCGATGATGTCATCCATGGCAGCAGCGCCGGCGTACGCCTACTCGATATTCTTCTTGTTAGGCTCTCAGGTGCATCACGGACGACTCGGCGACGCCGTCGTCCACTACATCATCCGAGATCAGGCCCGCCATCGTCCGGCCCTTGATGAGCGTCAGATCGCCCTGCGGCCCGTCGTGACAGCACCCGAGGGCCGGAATGGTACCAACGCAGCTCCCCTGCAGTACGAAGAGTGTCTCCTCTTCGCCTACGACGGCGGCGCCACAGCGTGCGAGACCCTTCGCGCAAGCGACGCTGCCGAGACAGTCGACGAGGTGCTTCGCACGCTGTGCGTCATCTCGCTTGCCGTATTCAAGTACAAGGGAAACAAGACGTGTGCGGTGCTTGTCGGCTCTCATCTTTCCACGGCACACATGGCCGCACTGTTGCTGGCATCGCGCCGGCACGTCTTCCTATATATGGATGAGTCCATGTCAGCCGAGGAGATGCTGGCAACCACGGCCGAGATGCAGCAGGTGCGAGAGTCACTCTTTTCCTTTTCGAACCCCCTCGCAGTGGATGCGGAGCGGGCACGGCAGACGGTCGGCAGCAGCAACGGCGGCGCGTCGCCTCTTCACATGAGTTGTGCGCTGAATGCCCTGGCCCACACGGGCGGGGAGTACGAAGTGCTTCTCGCGGCGGTGTCGCAGGAGTGGGCCGAGCAGCAGGAACAGCGCTCGACGCGGCGCCCACATGGTGCGGCCACCGCTCCAGGCGACGGTGAGGCTGGTTCTGTACCGCTGCCAGGGACATTCCAAAGAGAACTGGAGGAGGCGCGAGCCGCGCAACGTGACGCCGAAGACACGCTCGCAGATCAGCGCCGCGCGCATCGCAAAGAGGTGCTGCTCCTCCGCGCCGAGCTCGAGAGCGTGCAGCGGAGCGGCAACGACACGGTCGTCTCGGAAGTGCCGAATGGGTCCACCGTGAACGGCAGAGCCGTATCGCACACCTTGTTGCACTCCCTTCAGCAGCAGCACAGCCACAGCCACCACCACCACTCGAGCGATGCCGAGTCGAGCGCCGTCGTATCGCAGCTGCAAAAGGCTCTTCAGGACGCGCGCAAAGCACAGCAGTTCGCGGAGGAGAAGGTCCGCTTGTTGGAGCTGCGGCAGTCGCTGACGTCGGGCGGCAAAGGTGCACCCACGGCGGCCGGAGACGCCAGCGGCGCCGTTACCTCCCCGCGACCGTCTCTGCGTCTGCAACCGTCCAGGGTGACCAGCATCGCAGCGCCCAGCCCCTCCGCGGCCGCACCGCCCGCCTGGGAGCAGAACCTTCTCAAGCAAGAGAACACGGCGCTCGTCGCCGAGTTTCAACGCAAGGAGAGGGCGTGGCAGCAGCAACTGCTCCAGGCTTCCGCTGAGGCGGCACAGCTGAAGCAAGAAAGAGCCACCATGGAAGCCACGCTGCAGTTGCAATCTCAGGCAATCGCGGCCGCACAGCAGGCGCTCGTGGACAGCCGCGTAGCACAGGAGCAGGAGATGAAGCAACTGCTGGAACGTGTGCGAGTGCTTTCCCAGGAGTCCAGCTCCCGGCGCCGTAGTCAGACCCAATCCGCCGACACAGACCAGACGCGTGGCTCTCACGCAGGTGGTGATGTGCCGGAAGCAGGGGTGCTATCGCCCTCCGTCCGTCTCTCTCGCCCACTACAGCGGCAAGCCACGCCGGAGCCGTCGCCTGTCGACTCCCCCAGGCGGAAGACTACAGCGCCCATCGGTGGCATCATGAGCCCGGATCGCTGACGTCGTGGGGGCTGCCGCTTTCTCTCTGCGGTCGAGTCGCCACCGCATGTCTTGCTCTCTCCTTCGGTGTAGAGAGTGGTGGGGGTGGAGGGGGGGGGGCAGAGGGTGAGTATTGTGCGGCTACGTTGCCGCATCTGCGGCGTCTTCCATGCGTCTGTGGCATGGATCAGCCGCCACGGATGCACCGGTTCATGTGCGTGCAAATGAAGTTTCACCGCGCCCCACTCACTTCTACTCGTGTATCATTACCGTGCGTTCTCTAGTGTGCCATGTGAGGTAGATAAGGAAGGAGAGCCTCACGCACTCATAGATGTTTTGCAGGTCTGCTTTTGTGTAGGTGCGCGTATGTGTGTGTGTGTGTGTGCGCGCTCACACGAGACGTTGAGAATGTCGGCTTGGGGGTGGGGGTGCAAAGGCAACCGACAAAACCAGCTTCGGCACGCACATGAACGGAAGCGCACCGTTTTTGCGGAAGAGGTCCAACCGGAGAATTGCAAGCCGCTAGCGGACCATCATGCATGCTCGACCGTCATCTAGTTTTCTCCCGTTCTTTCTTCCCTCGTTTCATCATCGGCGTCGACGAACGTTGAAGTATGGGGCCACGCAACGAGGAAATGTGCGAGGGAAAGCAGCATCACGCTCGCTTGTGCACGCGCGCGACTCGACGCCGTGGTTCTCCGCGGGCGGCCGCGGCAGCAATACGGCATCACATGAGCCGGTGCGTGTTTGTTGGCCCTCTTCCCAAGCCAACCTCGTGGCACGTCTTTCCACTCCATCTGTTCCCTCTCTCCTTTTCGCCTGTGCCTCTCCTCCACTCACCCGCTGTCCCTCACCTCACGCTAGTCGCGGACGACGACAGCACTAAAGGGAAATTGTAGCACACACACACACACACACACACACAGACGCACATACCGGCAAAGGCGTCAGCAGACGACTAGATCCCTCTCCTTCCCTCCCTCCTACACGCTCACACCTACGCCGGGCAGCTCCTACGCGTCACACCTCTGAATTCTACTTGTTCGGGGCCTCACCCCTTCTTTCCTCTACACAGGCTCACACACGCACACATCCAAGCACACTCACTACCCCTCGCGAGGATTCGGACACGCCCTAAGTCACCTCCTCCGACCCGCTTTTTTTTCCTTTGCTCTCTCCACTTCTTATCGTGTATCACAGGTGTGCTACGCGCCTCTGTTGTCCCCCCGCCGCCCGTTTCCCCATCTGTGTGACCGATACTCTTCATGCGTGCTCTCTCTCCACCTCACTGTGGCTGTATACGTTCGAGTGAACATCATCTTGCACTCTTCGCTGTTTCGCGTCCTTTTGCCGCCGCGTGATTCCCTGCACGGTGCGAGCTGTCCTCGACTTTGTTTTGCTTTTGTGCGTGCCTCGGTGCTTGCCAGCTCTCTCTTCCTCCCCTCCGTATCTCGCATAGTCCCGGGGGCTGACGTCGGCGTCCTGCAGTGGCGTGCGAGCATGGCGTCCAACGCAGCCGCCAACGGCAGCTTTGGCTCCACCGCCAATGCAGTGCAGCTCGTCTCAACGCAGCGCGGCCGAAAGGTGTACTGCGTGCGAGGGCAGAGCTTCGACATTGATGACAACTACACCGTGACGAGCGTAATTGGGCACGGTGCATACGGTGTGGTGTGTGCTGCGTTAGACGACCGCACGTTCCAAGAGGTGGCGATAAAGCGCGTGAGTCGCGTGTTTGAAGACTTGATCGATGGCCGCCGCATATGGCGCGAGATACTCCTTCTGCGCATCCTTAAAGAGTGTGGCTGTCGCAACGTTCTCCGGCTGATTCGTGTGCTGCCACCGCGAGACCCCATCATGGAGTTTCGCGACCTGTACTTGGTGACGGACCTCTATGACATTGATCTTTTCTCTATCATTCGTCAGAACAAGTGCGAGTCAATAGACCTGCTGCGTCGCATCAGCGTTCGGGTGCTTCGGTGTCTGGCGGACATGCACTCTATGGGCATAGTGCATCGCGACATCAAGCCCAGCAATATTCTGTTGCGTGACGAGAAGAATGCAGAGGAGGCGATAGTATGCGACTTTGGTCTAGCGCGCGCCGGCCTGCACAGGTTGAGTGAGCCGCTAGACTTGACCGACTACGTCGTCACCCGGTGGTACCGCCCACCGGAGCTGCTGCTCATGTGTCCGTACAGCTACCCGATCGACATTTGGGCGGTCGGCTGCGTCATGGCCGAGTACGCTATGCAGCGACCATTGTTCGCCGGCCGCGACTATATTCACCAGCTTCAGTTTGTGCTCTCTAGCATTCCGATCACTGGGGTCGACTTCATCGAACGTAGCAGCAGCAGCTCCGGACTGGCCAATATGAACGAAATTGCCAAGAAGTACAAGGGCACCCGCCCGCTGCCGCAGCTGCTGTCGAAGCTGCCAAAGGATGGGCTGGAACTGGTCACGGAGATGCTCGCCTTCGAGCCGAACAAGCGCATTACCGCGCAGGAGGCGCTCAAGCACCCCTTCTTCAGCAGCGTTGGTGGACCGGATTGCAAGTCTTACCCAGCCCCTCCGGAGCTAGACCTCGGCTTCGACATGCACGCAGAGGTTTCCGAGTGCCAGCTGCGCCGCGCCATCTGGGACGAGTTGCAGTACTACAGAAAGTAGTAGTGCATCGTCAGCAGTATGCCCTAGGCAGACGCACTCACACATACCCACACACACACACACGCGCGTGCGCGCATGCGCTAGCAAGCTCGCGCCGTTAACAACGAAGAGAGGCACACCTGCATTTTTCTTCATGATGCGTGGATGCGTGTGCGCATGTGTGTTGGGAGAGGGGTGGGTGGGGTGGAGACACGCCGGGTCTTCTCTTTTTCCTTTTCGCGCTGTTTGCACAACACCGTTCAAGAGGCCAATCTGATGCGGTGTGGGCGTGTGCCACGGAGGAAGAAGAGGAGTGGCACTCGCGGTGGCGTGCTGCCTCCTAACGCAGGCTCGTTGCATGCCCGCTTGCCTTTTTCCTCTTTTTCGTTCCTCTCTTTTGGTGGCCATGCTCACACTAGGCGACAAGAGGGCAGAACGGGTCGGTGAACGCGGAAGGAGCGCTCGCAGACACACGCACGCAAGCCCAGCCTGTGATCTGTTTGCCTCATGCGCCCGCGCCCACCACCGTTATGCTTCTCACCCATTCAGCTGCGCTTCCTGCTGCTTGTTTCGCTGCAGCGACGAGGAAAGGCTGCGGCATAATGTCGATGTCGGAGTTGGCAGTTGAGTGATGGCGACGGTGGTGACATGTGGATGACGTGTGTGTGTGTGTGTGTGTGTGTGTGTGTGTGTGTGTGTGTGTACGTGCGTGTGTGTGTGTACATACCTGAGAGAAAGGGAGGCGAGGAATGCGAAATGGCTGGAAGCATGCCGTCTGCCTCTCCCGTATCCACTGTGTGACAGCGAAGTTGAAACGCTCCGTTGTGTGATGCTTGATTTCGTTGCTGCTGGGTCGTCGGCGGCTCCTTTTGTGTGGGTGTGTTGCTCTCCGTGGGATGGTAAAGCTTACGTGTCTTTCTCTCCCTGCCTACCTCTCCGCGCTCCTGTGTCGAGGGCGGAAAGGAGAGATGGACAAGACACTCGGGGAAGAAAAAAGAAGGCCCTAAGCTCACACATGGACAGACACTGAGACACACATCCTCTGTCGCTGGTGGCCTTGTTTGGTCCCTGTAGCTTCTTCGAATGAAGCTGAGGGGCGCGACCTTCACACACAAATACACAGGTATGCTCGTCAACAACAACACACAAAGTAAAGACGAGGAGGGCACGCCGGTGAAGGCGGCGGCCGATTTTTTCCGCTGTCTCCTACTCTCCCTCCCGCTTCCATGTAGTCGCTGCACAGAACGCCGGAGCTACTGGGAGAAGGTGCCTTGCGGCGACAGTCACTGCAGGTGTGTCTGTAGATGAACGGAGGGGGGACGAAAAGAGATTGCATGATAGCGTTGGCTCTTATGGCCGCATTGCTCTGCCGTCGCATCGTGTCGTAGTGAGTGTGTGTGCGTGTGTGTTAACGTGCGTCTGTGCATTCTGTTACGCCTATCGTGTGCAATGGCGGCGATAGACGGATCTCTCCCTGTCTCTCCTCCTCCAACACCACCTACCCCTTCAACTCGGACCCTTGTCCGAACACACGCACACAAACGGCACACGCGTGTGCCATGCACTCTTATGCGCGCATACACGTCCATCCCACCACGTCAACAACAAACACATAAATGCCGCTGCCAGCAGCCGTGCACCCTTCTTTCGTATTTACCCCTTCATAGCATCTTTGTTTCCCTTTTGTTGCTGCTGTTGGGAGGAGAAGGCCTTTGCTGTGTTCTTCTTGCCTTTGCCGCCCGTCTCGCCGTTTCCCCGTCCCGCTCTCTCTCTCTCTGTCTCTGTCTCCTCTCCTCCACGTTGGTTCCACTTTCCGTGTTCGCGCGCTTGTGCGTCTGTGTGCGTAAGAAGACGTCGCTCTCCCTTCCTCTACCACGCCTCGAGAACACACCAAGGAAACCGAAAAGGCGGAAGGCGGAATCGATAACGCCGACAAGCAAGAGGGACTTGTGAGCGCCTCTGTCAGCAGCAGCAGCAGCAGCAAGAGCATACGAAAACAAAAGCTGTACACACCTACACACGCACACCAAGTAACGAAAAAAAAATGTTTCTTTGCTACTTGCTCATGGTCGATCTCTTCTTGCGCGCCTACACCATCTTCAAGTGGCTGTGGGCGTGCGTGGCGCAGACGTTCGACCGCTACACCGCGCCTACGATCCAGGTGCCGCTGCCGGAGGTGAATTTCGCGGCGGCGCCGGCCGTGGAGCCTCTCCACCCACGCTCCGCCGGCGAGGGCCAGATTCAGTGCTATGATAAGGGCACGAACGCCCCCATCGGCACCGTGAAGGCGTTCACGCCGGCGGAGGTGCGCGAAGCGGTGGAGAAGGCCCGCAAAGCGCAGCAGGTCTGGGCCCTCACTCCCTTTTCCACCCGACGCAAACTGCTCTTCGCGCTCATGGACTACATCCTCGCCCACCAGGAGTTCATCTGCCAGACGGCCTGCGTGGAGTGCGGCAAGACGATGATGGATGGCACGCTAGGTGAGATGCTGACCACGTTCGAGAAGCTGCGCTGGACTGCAGCACACGGTGAGGAGGTGCTGCAAGAGGAGGTGCGTGATGTCGGTCTCATGACCATCCACAAGCGCGCCAGCGTGCACTACGTGCCCTTCGGCGTCATTGGCGCCATCGTCTCGTGGAACTACCCGTTCCACAATATCTACGGTCCCATGATCTCCGCCCTCTTTGCCGGTAACGCCTTCGTCGGGAAGGTGTCGGAATACTCGTCCTACTACGCCTCCTACTACGAGTCTATCGTGAAGGACGGCCTGCGCCAGCTTGGCTACTCGCCGGATCTCGTGTCCTTCCTCACGGGCTTCGCGGAGACGGGCGAGGCTGTCGTGTCGTCGGTGGACAAGCTCACCTTCATCGGGTCCCCTAGCGTTGGCAAGATCATCATGCGCAACGCCGCGGCGACGCTGACACCTGTTGTGCTGGAGCTCGGCGGCAAGGACCCGGCCATCATTTGCGAGGATGTTGACCTGGAGCAGGTGATCCCGGTTGTGATGCGCGGCAACTTCCAGAACTGCGGGCAGAACTGCATCGGCCTCGAGCGCATTCTTGTGCAGGAGAAGATCCACGACCAGTTGGTGCTCGAGGTGACTCGCCTGACGCGCGCCCTCACCCAGGGCCCCGCCTCGCAGGGCCAGTACGACCTCGGCGCCATGACGATGGGCAAGGCGGCCATCCCAAAGATCCAGCAGCTGGTCGACGATACGGTGAAGGCAGGCGCCACCCTCCTCTGCGGCGGCAAGACAACGAGCGACCAGTTCTACCCCGCCACAATTCTGACGGACGTGACGCCAGACATGCCGATCGCGCAGGAGGAGGTGTTCGGCCCCGTGATGGTCATTATGAAGTTCAAGACGGACCAGGACGCCGTGAAGATGGTTAACGCGTGTGCCTACGGCCTCGGCTCCAGCGTGTTCAGCGCCGACATCCCGCGCGCGCAGGCCATCGCCGATCGCATCCGCACGGGTATGGTGAACATCAACGATTTTGGCATCAACTATCTATGCCAGTCGCTGCCGTTTGGTGGCGTGAAGATAAGCGGCTTCGACCGCTTTGCTGGTCGCGAGGGTCTGCGGGGCAACTGCATCGTGCGTGCCTCGACGACCGACCGCATTCCTGGCGTGAAGACGACCATCCCGTCGATTCTGCAGTACCCCATCAGCCCGGCCGCCTTCACCTTCATGGAGAACCTCGCTCAAGTGATCTACGGCCGCCTGCCGCGCATGATCACCTCGGTCAGCAAGCTGCTCGTCATCAAGCCGGGCAACAGCGCCGACAAGAAGAGGGCGTGATAGGCCGCACAGGCGAAAAACGGCGGAGTAGGAGAGAAGCGCCGCCACCGCATCCAACGACGACACCAAACAAGCTCCCTTGCTCTTCGACTACCAATATGAAAACCCAAAAAAAGGCGTGACTGCCTCCGAAGCGCCGGATGCACAGCACGAGAGCAGCCCAGTGCTAGACAGTTGGCAGACAAGTGGCATTTTCCGATGACGTACATGCGCGCGTTCGAGAAAGGTTGATCACAGGAGAGGGGGGTGGGGCGCTCGTTCTGAGGAGCGGGCCCTAGGCGGGTGCGTCTCCCTCTTTTCGAGCGTCCTTCCCTCTTTGGGTTTTCGTTCATCTGACGAGGGCCGTTGTGGGGCTACGTCTGCGTGTATGGGACGCCGGTGCGTGCGCGTTTCCTTGGTGCGAGCGGATGCGTCAAGGAAGCACAGAGATGAGTGGGGAGGGGTTGGGGGGTAGAGAGACGTGACACCGCGCACACAGGCGTACCGCGAGTGCGAATAAGAAAGAGAGATCGTGAGGCAACGCAAGGGAAAAGGGAAAAGAAAAGGTTCTTCGTCTCCAAAAAGAAACAAGGGTGGTGGAACGCGTGTGTAAGTTCGCCAGACGCCACTGCGCTGCCTTGCTTTGGTCGTCTTTCTGCTCTACCTCGGCCCCGGTATATGCGCGGGTGGGTGTGTCGGTGTGGGCAGATGCCATGCCCGCCGATGAAGACACACCCCACACCCTTCCGCTCGCACGGAGGTGCGGAGGAAAGACGGACAACAAGGACGCCGGCGCAGCGGAATGGGAAGGTGAAGCCCAAAGTGGTGTAGGAAGAGCAGCGTCTGCTACAGGGGCTTCCACGGCTGGTACGGCGACGAGGAGTCATGGATGGGGAAAAGTAATGCGCAGACCGCTGATGGCACAGGTCAGTACTGTGATGTCGCTTGCCCTTCGCCAAACGGCGACGAGGTAAAAGTGTTTTTCCTTTTTATCCCCCGTTTCCCTTCCACCACCATCTCTCCCACATTCTGCGTCGCGCTCTGCCATCCTGCGCTTCGTGCCTGCTGTTGTTTTCCGTCGCCGCCTCTTTTCTTTACCCCTTTTTCTTGACCCCCTCCCCTCCCCTTATTTATATAATGTAAAAGATGAGGCGCCGTGCGCGCGCGTGGACCTCCCCCCCCTCCCCCCTCCCTCCCTCAACGTGGCACCCGTCAAGACAAGCCGAAACAAATACATCAAAGAAAAACACGACGCATCCGAAACCTGTACGGCCGTGGGGTGCTCTTCTCCGCAAGGCCCAGCGATGTTACGCATTTGCGCGGAGGCAGCAGACGGTGGTGTTCTCCTGCGGAAAAGCGGAGAGTCACACCGCTGGCGGGAAGAGCTGTGCTTTTCCGAGAGGCTTTTGATACGCGTGAGCCAGCATCGCCCTCTTCCCATTTTTTTTTTCGTTTCTCGCACACCAGCATCTCACCCTCTTCTCCCTCCTCTCTTGCCCTGCCGTGCGCACGTGCCTATTTTTCCTTCATGCTTTGCCTTGCGCCGCTGAGACACCACCAACAGCAAAAAGGAAAGTGCAGGCGAAGGGCAGCGCCGTCATTCCTCATGTCGGTGTTCCCCGGCCTGTGTGGCGATGTGGCGACGACGAACTACCGCGTCTTTTTGGGCACCTTGCCGAACCTCGCCGTTGAAGAGCGCTTTTTGCGTCAGGTGCAGCCAGTGTTTCCGTGGTACGCGTCACGCAAGCACGTGAAGGAGCAGGCCAGCGAGTTTCTCGAGATCGACCTCGCTTCCTGTGACCCGGAGCTGCTGCTGCGCTACACCCATGTCTACTACGTGAGACGACAGCTGTACGACGAGCTGGTGGATCGTCAGCTGACACTGATGGAGACTGGCAAGGCGGCCAAGGTGGCCGACAGTGCACTGCTCACGTGCCTTGCGCAGGTGAATGCGGCCATCACGCCTCGCTTGCAATACGAGCTGCACCTTCTGCAGCAGGCCAAGAAGGCGTGCCGGGTGCCGCGACGTCGTGAGCTGAACCCTGACGCCGCTCTCGAAGCACATGACTACCTGTGCATGATGCGTGTTGTGGAGGAGGACGTCGGTGGGGTACCGGATGCGGAAATGCAAGCCCGCGCGTACCTGCCGCGCGAGGTGCTAGAGGCAAAGGTAAAGGAGCTGGCGGCCATAGTCTTTGGCGACGGCGGCTCTGCCACGAAGGGCACAGGTGTAGCGCTGGAGAGGAAAGAGCAGAAACTGCTGCAGCGCATGATCCCGGCCGACTACAACAGGGTAGGCGCCGTGGAGAAGCTCCGTCCTGTCGACGTCACAGCCCTGTATCGCTTCACCGGCGAGCGGGTGTGTGGGCGGCCAGCAGACAAGCCGTTCGCGCGCGCGCTGTGGGGGCACGTCTTCCGGAAGGTAGGGTCGCACCCCCTGTACCTGCAGCGTGCCTCCCTCTACTGGGCACGACACAGCGGTCTTGACCCGCAGTCGGCTACCTCGACGATGCCAGCCGACCTCGCGACGGCGGTGTGTGTCCAGCAAACGCTGTTCCCCGCCCTGAAGTACCGGTGCCAGTATTTGTACACCTCCCCGGATATAGCGCGACAGCAGTGGCGCACAGGCCACGTCGTGCCGCTGTTGCGCCTGTTTCCTCTCCTTGGCGCCCCTGCCGCCGAGGACCTCGCTGCCCAGCTGGTCGTCGAGGGCGAGTGGGCCAAGCTAGGCATCGAGGCGGACACCAACCTGCTGCACGACACGGTGCTGCGGCAGCTGAAGGATATGGTTGAGCAGGTGAGCGCGTTGTATGAGAGCGACGCCGGCGCGGTGCTGAAGCGTGTGGAGGATGGGGCGAAGGTACTCTGCCCGTCTCTCTCGGAGCGTGAGTCGCTGACCATGCGTGGCGCACCCGAAGACACTAGCAGAGAGGTATCCGCAGCTGCTGCTGCGAGGGCGGCGAACGCGGCGCCAGCGTAAGGATGCGTGAGGGTTGAGCAGGGATGGTGTGCAGTCACACCCATGCGCGCCGCTAAGGAGAGACAGTGGAAAGAAGTTGAGCGCGCGCGAATCGGGGTGTTGTTGAGGACTTTGTTGTGTGCATCCCGCAGTTATGGGTCGACGCGTCCGCAGGTGAGGCGAGTGCTCGCTGATTGCTGATTGCACTTTCACAGAAAGGGAGGCGCACACGCCTACATGCGGGTGGGGCGCGCAGCCGCTGTCGCAGCCTCCCTCCCCCCCCCCTCCGGCTAGGGCACGGGTACAGACGGAAAGAGAAATAAGAGACAAGCTGCGTGCATGTGGCACGCACGAAAACTCATGCACAAATAAACACGCGGGAGCGCGAAGATGGCCGAATCAGTTGTGTTGGAAAGGGGCGGGGAGGAGGAGGCGACCATCTGTGCCCTCGTCGGCTTCTCATCGTGAACCGTGCTTGTGTCGCTGTAGTTTCGTTTTTATTTTTAATGAGCTTCGAGCAGGCGTCATATCGGCGTGGTCGACCTTCTCTCCTTCCCTCACTCTCCTGCCTGTCACCATCGTGCCCTTGCGCACTTCCTCGCTCCTCTTCAATGTCTTCACTATTACAATGGTCTCTCCTTCGCCTCCCTTCTGGTTATTATCGGGTGGCGCACCCGCTGTCAGACGTGCCGCGCTCTTCTCGCCTTCCACCTTCTCTGCTTGTAAAGGTTTCGGGTGGTCATGAAAGCGGGTGGTGGTCTGGCGGCGCTGCTGGCTCAGACGGTGGTGGCGGGCGACGTGAACGCCTGTTGTGGCGTGTTGCGGCGCGTTTTTAGTGAAACACTGCAGGAGGACCGCAGATTGACGGCGCTAGCCTCGAACGCAGCGCGCAGCGTGCGTCGTCGCGGTCACCATTCGGCCGGAACGGCCCCCTCTCTTGCCACAGCGCCGGCAGCCGCGACAACGACGCTGTCTTCCTCCGCATCCTCTTCCTCCCTATCATCCTCTTCGGCCTTGGCGGCCTCTAGTGGACACAATGATGTCGTGAACTTTGCCCGGTACGCACAGCACCAGCGCGCCCAGGCGCATTCCTTTGCGAACGCGGCTGCCCAGGCCGTGCTACGCACCAGCTTTGCGCCACCTGATGGTGTTCGACCTCGCGCGGTGGCAGCGGCGGGCATGAAAGGGCACCAAACAGATGCGGAGGTCCCTCAATCGCATCGGGCCTCCTCCGCTTTCGGCGCGCCGACGGACACCCCCATCGCTCAGCGAGTCTGGAAGCTTGCCAGGAGCACCCTGTCGACCGACTCGGCGCTTGTGAAAACCTCATCGCTGCATGTGCTCTGCCACACCGCTCAACGCACCGGCTACTGGGAGGAAGCGCTGCACTTCTGCGAGTACCTGCCGCAGTCACCAGCACCGTTGTTTCTCTCCTCCCTCCTGCGGCCAGACAACGTGGACCCGATTCTCCGACACTGCGTCACGCGAGGCTGGGCGTTAGACGTGACCAACGCGATTCGAGTACTGGCCGAAGAGCACGGCAGCTGGTCGGCGGCCTTGGTTGTGGCGCAGGACGCCGAACACCGTCTCCCGTGTGGCGAGGCCTACTCTCTTGGCGTTCTGGTGCCGTATCTCGCCGCGAGTGGGGCGACGGCGCAGGCGCGGCAGCTCTTCGAATCGGGACTGGCGCACGGCGCCCTCATTGATCCTGTTCTTGTGCAGCAGCTTGTCATGCAAACAGCCACGCTGCGGCAGTGGGAAACGTGTCTGCACATGCTGCAGTGCCTCTACCGCACCCAGGAAACGGCGCAGCTGCTGCCCGCCGACGCGGACTTCTTCTGTCGGCTGATGGAGGTGTCACCCGGGTGGGTCACCTCGCTGCAGCTGCTGCACATGGCACGCGCCTCCGATGTGAAGCCGAACGAGCGCACCGTGGCCATCTTGCTGACGCAGTGTGACCAGGCCGGCGCGTGGCGCGAGGCGGCGGCGGTGTACGACATGGCCGTCAAGGAGGACTTCATTGACAGCCTCGCCGTCGGCTCAACCTATCACACGCTGGTGCGATCGTTCAGTGCGATTCAGCAGTGGCAGAAGGCGCTGGAGGCACTCTCGTGGATGTCGAAGGCGGACGACGCCTCGCTGACCGCTGGCATGACGGAGCTGGTGACGCTGTGCGAGCAATCAGGGCAGTGGGAGGCGGCCCTCTCCGTCGGATCCACGCTCGTGGACAGCGGCGTGCATTTGCTTTCGACACAGACGTCCATGGCGCTTCTCTTTCTGTGTGCCAAAGGTGCGCAGTGGGAGTTTGCCATGCGGCTCTTCGATGCCCAGCTCCATGACGTCCGCGTCGACCCACACCCGCTGTCCCTATGCGCTGTTATGCAAGCGTGCGTGGCGGCGCGGCAGTGGGAAGCGGCGTTGCGCGTCTACGACGCAGCGAAGTCCTCGCAGCCGCGCACGGTGGTACCACCCCTCGCCCACCGCATCGCCGTCAAAGCATGCGTGTCGGCTGGCAAGTGGAATCTGGCCATTGCGGTACTCGACGCCACGCGGCAGGATGGGTTGCCGCTGGACAACTACAGCCAGCGCCTGGGCCTCTGGGCTGCCGCTATTCAAGGGCAGTGGGAGTTATCGCTCGCATTTTTTCAAGGCATCCCACGGCGCTCTCGCACCCCGCAGGACCGCATGATGGTGCGCCATGTGACGCGAGCTATCAGCCCAGCTGTGGACGCCATCGCTCTACGCTTCCTCCAGTCGCACTAGTTGCGGCCGCTGCTGAAGGCGTGAAGCAGCAAGACGGGGGAAAGAGGGGGAAGCCACGACGGTGGACGCTGGAGGTAGTCCCGTGTTGACGCCAGCCGCCAGCCTCTCTCCTTCCCGTGTCTCCCCGCACATCGCACGGAAGCGCCATTCCCATTTTCTCACACGCGCTTCCCCTCTCTCCCCACACCTCGGATGCATATCTAAGACCCCACGTGTAACACGGCGCACCCGCTAAGCACGCCCCCTCCCAACACACACACACACACACAACACGAGAAAGCAGAACGCCTTGACGGCACCCCGCCGCGGTGTCGATGGCGCAACCAGAGCAAAAAAGGTGCCAGACAAAGAGAGAGTAGCGGGGCCCACACACGCATAGAAGCAGCGTCACCCAAGACGCTTGCCACGTACGTCACAAGGCAAGCGTACTCCGCGGTAAGCTCGATAACGCGTGCCAAAGTGTTTGCGCCTTCATCGTGCCTCGTATCCCCTCTTTTCTCCCATCCATCAATGAGCTCTTGCCTGACATGCGCACAGGTGTTGTCTCGCATCACCACCACCACCCTGCCCTTTCTACCCATTCTCTCCCTCTCCCGCCACCTTTCCCCAGCGCCTTCACAATTCCTCGCCTCTCCTGCGCCCACCAAAGCCCCTCCGTTGCAACGATCCGACCGCCAAGAAGAGCGCTGAGCTCCGCCATGCCCCGGCGGCGCTTTTCCGGAAGAGGCTCACGTGACTCGGTTCTCAAAAGAAGGTTGGTGTGAGTAACATCATCGGCGCCACCGTCAGCATCGCCGCACGGCGGCTCTCATGGGATGCTCTGTACGGTGTGGGGCTGTGCTTGTTGGGTCTGCAGTGCCTCTTCCGCGTCGGCTTCATCACAATTCGCTGAAGCGTCATGGTTTCGGCAGTCAAGAAGGCGTAACATCGAATCAACGGCGTGGCGCTGGACTTGGAGAAGGTTCAGATCTTTGGGCGTCGCCGCCTGGCGTTCATGACCTATGGACTCCGCGGCGCCGCCGGCTTCACCTCCGGCTTCCTTGTTGTGCACCGCTGTTTGGCGTGCCCACCTCCCGCGCCAAATGCGCAGGGTAGCCTCCTCGCGTGAGAGTGCGGAGGGATTTACCGGACTGCGTGGCGCAGCAGCACCGTGGAGCCGAGTGGAGTCGACACCGCCGTGGACGTAAGAAGCAAAGGGCAGCGGTTTGGCGTGGGTGTACGTCCTCGCGCTCGCAGTGGGGTCATGCTATTACAAGAATGCGCTTGGCCAGATCCTTCGCTCGCATGTCTTCGAGCTTTACAGGCCATGGTGACGGTGCTGATATCTCTTCACGTGCGCTGTTTGTCGTACTCTTTTTTTATGTTGTTCTTGTATGCCGCTGCTGCTGCCCGCCGTCTTTCCTTGTCGCCTCTGTGCAGGACTCTTCACGCACCACATGGCGTATGCGCGCATCTCACACCCCTCCCTATAGCTTCACCAACACGCTAGCAATGATGGCTGCCGCGACAAAACTGAATCGTCAAGTCGTCGGCGTTGAAAGGCTGGCCGTTCGTGTGGGGACAAGCGCTGCACGCCCCCGCCACCACCACCACCTCCCCCACCTCTCTCCTCCCATTATCCGTCTCTCGCTCCCTTACCCCTTTTACTTCTCTTTGTTGGTTTGCCGGGCTTGCGAACGGACGTGTGCGCGGTGCGCATTAGCCTTTTTCGGCGTGATACCACCACACGCACCAAGCCCCATGAGACAGGCGGATGTTCTCCTTGTTGAACGACTGGGTGGAGTCCGCAGCCGACGCTGTCAAGAGCGTCTCTAGCAAAGGCATCGACGCAGTCCGACAAACAGGGGTGCTGGACGCTTTGGAGAGCGTGTCGGTGAACCCCAACTCGGCCGCCGCGGCCGCAGCACCGCAGAAAAGACGCTGAGCGTGCCGGACATCATGGCGCCGCCTGCCACGTGGGCAGGCAGCGAGGAGGAGTGGGTGTGGTGCGTGGAGGCTGCTTTGCGTGACCCCAATACGTGCGCCCTTACCCCAGCTACCTTGCGCGTCGATGCCTCGCTGTGGGAGGAGATGAAGACGACCGTTGCGCACCTCCTCGACGCCCCGCCACCGCCTGGAAAAAACGACTCGTCAGCGCCCACACCAACGGGTAACAGCACCGAAGCGTCAGCGGCTCTGGCTGCGAAACTGCTCGAGCGGGCCGGTGACGCGTACACCCCTGCCGCAGACCTGGTGAAGTACATTGAAGAGCATTACAACGTGTATCAAGTGCGGTCCTACATTGTGCCGCGCTTCACCTCGGACGAAGACTACTGGTTGAACATTGGATGGCGCATCAACCTATACCGGCAGTGCACCAACGCGGGGCAGCTCTTGACATTGATGCAAACCCTGTCACGCCTGCCGCAGCCGTTGCGCGATATTGTCGCGGCGGCGAGGAAACCAGCAGCGCCCAAGTCTGAAGCGGTTGGAAGCGCGCAAGATGAAGGAGGAGGCGATTCCCGCCAAAATGACGATGTGGATGAAGACTGCGAAGAAGAGGTAATTCATCTGAAGGACAACGCAAAGTACTGGCACAATATCTGCATGCAGTACGAGGTCATCCAGGAGAAGTTCGTGTGGCTGCGGGAAACCGAAGAGCGGGCCAGGAAGGAGATGGAGCTGGCGGGCGGGAACGTGAAGCTGCTAAGCAGTCTGATACAGCGGAAGGAGGCGTCGACGGCCCTCGGCGCCTCGGTGTTCGACAGCTGCCAGTACCACAAGGTGAAGCTGTCACGGCTCATCGCGGACATCTGCGCTGCCCCCGCGGAGCACAGTGAGGGCACCCTGCTGGACTCGCACTCCGGCGCACTGTTCCACGCGCTGGTCAAGTGCAACGACTACGTCAAGGCAGTTCTCGAAGCATATGCTGACCGCGCACCCAGTAGTTCTGGAAGCTCCAAGGGGGTAGTGTCATCCCCCACATCGGCGGCACCGCCGTCTGCGAAGCAGGACTCGCCTGCCCAATGTGAAGACCCATCCACGGAGGCAGGTACCGCGGAAGCCACCACGTCAGCCCTGCCAAAACCCTCGGGTACTGTTGGCAGCAGCCCCGTCGAGCTGAGGCTATCAGCCAGCGACAGTGCTCTTGACCCCGACAGCAACAAGGCTGACGGCAGTGGCGAGGAGTCGTTCGAGGCAAAGCTGCCGTGGTCGATGGACGACTGAGGAAGCTAGGGGCGCCGAAACCGCCTCTCCTCCCTTGCCCTCGCATCCGCTTCCTCTCCTACAGTGCTCCACGCTGTGTTTTTTTCTTTTTTCTTGTGCTTCTCTGTTTCCCTGCAGTAGTGGTCGCATACTACTGCGCATAACCACCGCTGGCCGCGGCCTTGCATGTTTGCCATTATTCGCCCGTTTCTCTTGATCCTTGCCCCCTCCCCCGCTTCGCTTAGCATCGTGAGTAGACGCGGGGGGTCCATAGCTGTGGCTTGATTACTCTCTGTGCCTCTTCTGTTCTCGGACGGCTTCACACTCGCACGCTTCGCATTTTTACAAGAGAGACGATCCGTGCCCTCGTTGGCTCTGCAAGTAACACGTGTGTGTGAGGCCATGTGAAGCGTGAAGAAGCGAGAGGGGCGGCGATGGCGAACCGTCAGCTCCATTGCCCTGCCCTGGCCCTCCCTCTCTCTCTGTGCGTGTGAGGGAGATCGCGGATTTGCAAGTGCCACGGCTAGCAAGCCGACCTGCCGGCGCTGGGGCGCTGGGGTCCTTCGTCAGTACTCGAGAGATGCACCTTTCTTCCTCTTCGGTCCACTCTGTATCGCCTCCGTACCGCCTGTTCTCTCTATCGGTCTGTTAGGGACGTTGTGCCGCCGACCTCAATCTGCCGTTTCACGCGCGGTAGACGCGATACACGCTGAGCCACTCGAAGCGTGGCAACAGTGGCGGTACTCAGCGCGGTCCCTCCCCCGCCTCTCCTCCCATAGCGCTCCAGTGGAGAGAGAGCGAGATGAGTGCGCCCCACACGGCGTTCCCGCTCCTGACGCGCGGCCGAGGCGGCGGTAGCGGCGCGAGTGCCGCAGCTCTAGCCACCCGCATGATTTCTGTGTCACGCGCACTGCTGTCGCCGCTGCGGTCACAACTGCAGGACATCCTTTGCCAGCCCCTTCCCATCACGGAGGAGGGGCTGCTATGTGCGTTGCAGGTCGGCGCAGACCTGACGGTACCACTGACCATCATTGGCTCCTGCGACGACGGTGATAGCGAAGCGGACGTGAAGAGCAAGCTTGTTGTCCACACCACTGGACTTCCTGGCGGGTTTGTTGTGTCGGAGGAGGAACTGTTGCGCGGCCGCGCTCGCCTGCGTCCGCCACTTCCACCTGCAGCGGGAGACACCCCGTCGTCCCTTGGCTCCGTTTGCCTGATAGAGGCAGTCACCAGGGACCTGCTTACTGCTTCAAACAACTCGCCCACGCCCTCCGCATCGCCGCGTGGTGTCCTGGACGCCTTCTACAGACTCGCCCGCCGTCGGCACTTCTCCTTGGCGGGTATGGCTCGCGTGCTGGAGTGTGGCTCGCGGCTGCACCCTGACGCTTTGCAGCTTGACTTCCCCTACCACTGCGGCAGCGCGCACGCCACGAAGCGCTACCTCGACATCACCGCCGAGGTAGCCGATGTCTTCGGGGCAAACATGCGGCACGGGACGAAGGTGCTGAGCCGCTATGGCGTCGCCGTTAGCGTCGGCGTCGTGGACCGCCTGACGTCCTTGACGACGCCTGCGCTCATGTGGCACCCATCTGGCGCACCAGCCGCTTGCCTCGCTCCCATTCTGCTCGGCTGCCCTGTGTTGCCGTTGGGGACCGTGGCACTCGACTACAACGGGCCCGTTCCGGGCAGCTCACTGACAATCAAAGAAGATCCGCGGCGGTACATGAACATCATCGGTGACGATCGTTACGACAACTCTGTGTGGCTCACGCAAGGCCTCTTCGGGGTAAAGCCAGGCGTCTCATGGTCGCGGCCGGGGAAAGCTGGCAACGACGCCGGCACCGCCCTGACAGGGTACGAGGTGGTTGGGGTAAGGTACGACGAGGCCGCCGAGGAGATGGAGCTGCTTGTGCGGGACGCCGCCACCAACGAAGTGGTGGCAGCAGCCGATGTGTGACGATGTGGCGGAACTGAAATGAAGCAGACAAAAAAAAAAAACATAACCGATGCGCAAGGTACCACCAACGCGTTTCACCTATCGCCTTGTTCCACTGAGCCGTTGTAGGTCCGTGATCAAGTCGGCGCACACTTACCGCGGCGCACTAGACGCGGTTTTTTTTCGTGATCACAGAAGGGAAGCACACACACGACACTCCTGAGAGGCCGGGTCGCTCACAGCGTGGAAAGAAGGCACTTCCCTCCTCTCTCTTGGTTCTCTTGCCCTTTCGGCGTCCGCATCTCGGTCGGGAACGTCTATCGGCACGTGCTCTCTGGTACTGCACTGCAGGACAGCATGCCACGGCCCTGCCTGCCTTTCCGCCTTTCACCTGTCTTCGACTTTCCCTTCCTCCCCACGGATTTGGTGTCGCCTCTCTTCGCTTTCTCCGCCCACCCCTTTGCAGCGCTAAGCCGCCGCCGACTAAACGTGTGGGGAGCGAGATCTCGCGATAGTGAGGTTACTTCCGTAGGAGGGCAACGCACGGCATGTTATCACCTCTGCTTCCCCACACTCTCCCACCTTTCGTCGCCCTCTGGCCGCCACACAAAGCGTTTCGCTCACCTCACTCTCGGAGCCTCTTTCCTTTCCTTTCAGGTCGACACAGGCCCCACGC
Organism: Leishmania aethiopica; assembly: GCA_003992445.1. NCBI lineage: Eukaryota > Euglenozoa > Kinetoplastea > Trypanosomatida > Trypanosomatidae > Leishmania > Leishmania aethiopica. The sequence goes on from RZOE01000018.1 coordinate 309,233, forward strand.
CCCCTTCAAGATGTCCACAACGTCCGTCTCCGATACGAAGCTGAAGGTGTACACAGCACTGCCCAATGACAAGTTGCTCGCGAGGCATCGGTAGTACGGCGACTTGACCAAGCGGCTCCGTCGAAGCCGAAGAAAAGCAAGCTGGACCGCCTGCAACGTTCAGGCGCCTCTTGCGAGAAGGGGATTCAATGTGGACGAGGGCTACGCGCGACTGATGGAAGAACATGCGGCACCGCGCGTGGTGGCATGCCATGCTTTCCTGCGCGCACGGAAACCGCACGTGCGGAAGCTGAGGGGTGAGAGGTTTGTCGAGGAGCCGGCTATAATGAGGTCGCGGGCGTCTGTGAGGAGAGTCTGAAGCGCGTCCTGAAACGACCAGGCTCAGCGAGAGACTCTGTTGCATGAAGAGGAGCCTCTCGCGTCGATCGTCTACGGGAGAGAGGATTTGCGCGTGGACGGCATCATGCTGCTCCAGACTCTTCTAGCCACCAACCTCACCCCAGAGTCTTGCATCCCACAACTGGGACACGCCCTTGGGGATGAGCCCTGCCGGTCACACAGTGTCTTTCGGACCTCACATCAACAGCCTTTCGGTCACCCTCTATCCCACACAAGGGCATTGTGGGACATGTCGGCCTACTACGGCCAGATGCCTCATGAGTTGCAGAGCCCGCGGGTATGGTTCCGCTGTGGTGGTGACTCGAAGAAGCTCGATGCGTCTCGGTCGCGCAATGGGCCGATGCAGCGAGGGCTGTTTCGCCTCGGGCACATGAATGCAGGGTTTTGGCTCGATCAGGCAGCCACACCATCCTGCAACATACGTGCGCGCCTGTCCTGCTCCAGCAGCCGGGTTTGGCGGAGCGGTCGCAGGACAGGGGACGGGGGCTGGCTGATCAAGGCTTGCCCGCGTCATCCGCGCCGCCTGCGCCCCCTCGATGCAGCGAAAAAGCCGCGCAGAGCGGCGGCCGGGGCTCGTCAGCGGTGACCTCAGGTAAGGCCAGACCCCGAACGTCGAGCTCGGCTCGGCCTTGCGGGCACGCATGCCTCAGAACCCCGTTGGTGCCTCGCGGTGCGCCTCCGATGCTGCCGTCGTATGCCTCAGCGGCGCAAATGGCAGCGAGAGGATCACTGCATGGGCGCGGTTTTTTTTTTCCACGTTCCCACGCCGTCATTGGATGCCTGGGTCACTGCCCACCCGAGGGCGGGGATCGGCTGAGCCTGAGGTCGAAGAACTTGGCATCATTGAGGCACGCGCACTATAAGATATGAGCCACATTTTCAGTTTCTCGTCGCCTGAAATTATCACCACAAAGGGCCCTAGCGCGCGACAGGCGCGGGGAAGGCAAGAATGCAATTTGCCCACGCTGAAGAAACTCTGTGCTGGCTGCTTTTATGGATTGAATCGCTAGATCCAAAGACCACCCCGAGAGAACCACGGGCGTTTATGGCTGGGCTGCCGGCGTCACGGATGCCTGCGAGCACGCTCCATGGGCAGCTCGCAGCCGTACTGGCCAACGCCGTGGTGGAAACGACGCGGGGGGGGGGGGGCGCAGCGCAAAAGGGTGGCGGCAGGCATGGTGAGAAACACGCGCCGTTTGTTGGCGGGCACGACCGCCAAATATGAAAGGAAGGCGACACATCGGAACCTGTGCCATCTGCCGGCGGCCACGGCGCCGATGCTCGCTGCCAAGCGAAAAGACTGGGGGGTGGGTCGGGACGCCGTTTCCCGCCGGCTGGCCGGGGCGGGGCGGGGGTGCTTTTTCGGGAGATCTCCGTGACCCGCGCGTGGGCTTACGCGGGGGAGTCCCAACCTCAGACCCGCCACACGTAGCGAGCGGCGCCAGCCGCCCCCGCCCCCCCTCTCCACCGCGCGGAGGCACCCCGACATCCCCAACCACAACGGCCCGAGGAACGACCCCTTCTAGCGGGTGGGCGAAGCACATGCCAGTGCACAGCGGCACAGATGGCCAAGAAAGCGGCAGCGGGCCTGCGCACGATCGGAAAGGGCGCGCTGCATCGGTTAGGCCCAATAGTGCAAAAAAAGAAGCGGCGGCGAATCACCCCCTGAAGGAACCGAACGGGCGCAGCGGTCTCCACGCGGTGGGGCCCGACCCCAACCCGCGGCCCATCCGCACGCACCAGCCACCCCCTCCCCCGTGCCAAGCCTGTGGCTTTCGCCGCCGTCGCAAAGGGGGTCGTAGGCCGGCGGGGGCGGCGCCCCCCCCCCCCCCACAAAGGGTGCTCCGCGGCGCACCCGAAAGAAACAACGGCACCAAGGGCTGGGAGCGTGACGTTGCGAGGAGCAGCGGATGGTTCTGCCCCCACCGCCCCTTGAGCGCGCAACGGAAAGGCACACACCACATGGCCACCCAAGATCTCGACAGCACAAAAGGAAAAGCACGGCGGGCTTCTTCGGACATCAAGGACGAACCGTGGGGGTGGCGAACGCGCTTTCATGCCTCTGGCATGCAGACGGGCTTTTGCGCGAAGCGATGCAGGCGTCGGGGCAGCGGTGCGGACTTCCCTCAGCGAGAAAAGGTGCAGCAAGGCGCATGGCAAACAGCGCACTCCCAATGGGCCAGCCGACGTGCAGGACAGGTCCTACGTAACGCTGCGGCGGTACCTGGGGTATTGGCCGCCATCTTTCGATGAACGACGTGGCCACGCAGGATGTCGTTGCCGCGGTCCTCCACGGGAAGAGAGGAGCTACGAGCAGGTGTCTCGGAGCCGCAGGACCTCGCGATCAGTGAAGCGGAGTTGCTGCGCCTCTTTCGTGAAAATGGTGGGAAGGCTCCATTGGCGCCGCCGCGAGTACAGGAATGCCCACTGCCCCCCCCCCCCCCCCCCAAACAAAAAAAAAAGCCGACAAGGTTGTGCGATGAAGAGAGAATCGTGAGGATGGAAGCGCGGCATCAGAACTCCAAAAGGTTCTGCAACTGCGCTTAGCGCCCCATGCTGCGATACGCCTTGGCCGCTCTGCGAGCTTCATGCACCTTCAGAAAACTGCGGGAAGGCAGGCGCACATCTCACTAGAGTCATGCAGACAGGCAAGCTGGAGCCTGCGCACGAGGAGGAAATCATGCGCGATCAATCTCTTGGGCGTGATGCGCACGGCATACATACGTTTGCGGTCGAGGAAAAGGAAGGCGGACACAGACGCGTTGCTGAGTTGAACTTTGCACGCTGTTTGCATGGACGAGTGCTGCCCCCCAGCCTGACCCGCCCGACTCGAACAGAAAGCGGGCATGTCTGGAACAAGCGCAAGTGGCGTTTGCGCGGTGGATTTTCGATGCGTATTATGACGCTGTCCTCTCACCTGGGGATAGGAGAGCGAAGTGCATTGTCCGGAGGAGTGGGGAATACTGCCGACGGCGCGCAACTCCAACAAGGGGAAGATGGGGCGTGGCGGTGAGCCAGTCAGTTACACGGGCTTGGACTGATATCGATATTTTGCGCAGCATCATACCATGTCGTGACAGCATCGTGATTGCATCCCCGCTAGCTAGGCAGGCCGAGGTTCTCGGCACGGTATGCAAGGGGCTACTACGTATTCATGTGGTTAATCTGCTCACCACCCAAAATTGAGAACCGCCCCTAGAGGCAGATGAGACCGAGCTGTTGCGCATTGGAAATAAAGGTAGAACTCTCCTTGGGGAGGACTATGACTGGACTTGGGTCGGAGAGGATTGCTCGCAACTCCGTATGACCCATAGCGAAGCTGCAGCTTTCAATGGAAAAGCACTCCCTTGCCAGGCACGTTTTTGTTTCCTTAGTTTTATTGATGATGTCCGCGCCGCACACCATGACAATATTTTTCCTTCTATGGCGCTCGACATCTTCTGAGATATAACTGTGTGCGTGCAGCCGTTTTATATGGAAAGGAGCACAATGATGCATTGCCATTTATTGGGGATGTCGCCGCAGCATTGTTGAGTGCAGTACGAAAGGAGTTACGAGAGAGAGAGTATGGTACACGGTTACGGACTCAGCAAAAAATCCACCTACGAGAAAGACGATTATGGTGTTGCTTGCCTCACCGACGGTTTTCGGGGTGACTGAGGTCCTGCGGCCTCGAAAGAAGATGTAAGGCATGCGCCCACCAGCAACGGAGGTCGAGCCGAGAGTTCCGTATGTGGATTCCGGCGTGTCGGAACCTTTTATGGCTCGTTGTTTCGGAGCTCTGGTGCAGGTAGCCATTGTTACCAACCGCCTTCCCATTGTGCCTGCATAGATAAAGCACAAAGGTTTCGGTGGTATTCGGCGCGTTTTGGAGTTGGCGGCTCTATTCAGAGTCACCAACGACCCTTTGCACCAACATGAAATCAAGGTAGTGCACTTATTTATCCGCGAGCGCCCTTAATCCAGCCGACACGTATTCAAGGAAAATTGGTGATTGGACAGGCGACACTCTGGACGTGAGGGGAGATTGACACGGTACTGTCATTGTTGAAAAAAAGGCGTTCCGATCTCTGTATTTCAAAAAGGCAGATGGAAAGCACTGTGGGGATAGATTGATGGCTCGCTCATGGTCTCGTTGGAAATCGTGCGTTTCGTGGATACTTGATGCATTGGAAGCAACGCGTTGCGTCAGCAAGTAAACTCGCAGCTAATCCACTGTTGCCTTTTCCTCGCTTCATTTTCCTCTTCCCATCGCATAGCTGTGCTACCAATCCAAACTGTGTTCAATAAGAATGGGTAAAGAAGACAGATTGGTTTGGAAGAGAAACAGGATATTAGCTCGTCGCGTGGCGAGCGAGATCTCGCGTCTATGAGGCCGCCTCATCAGAAATCGATGCATCGCATACAACAACAATTCTCCTCTCTCCTATCTCTTTGTCATTGGCTGCTCCCTCCGTCCATGTCGACAGATCGAACGTCTTGCAGGGACTTCGACTCACCTAACTCTCATGATTTTTTGAGCTCATTAACCCAAGCAATGCTTTGTGTGTGTGTGTGTTTGTGCTGAGTGTCACTTGATTATCATTTTTTTTTACCTTTAGTGAGTTAGGGAGTTATAATAACAACACCAATAAATAAGTATTAGTATTTTGTCCTGTATTCCTTTAGTATATCTCTGCATTGTTCTGGGTTCCTTGTAGGTGATCGTGTCGGTTGTCTAATGTAGTTTATGAATTCATATATATATATATATATACATATATGTATATATATATATGTTACGCGTCGGAAAAACCGCGTTGTGTCAGCAGGCGAATTGGAAGGTAACACAATATAGCCTTTTCTTCTCACATGACATGGTTTGGTTATCAGAATTCACTTTATGGTAGCACTGCGTTTACCGTGCGAACAGCACCAGGGACATGCAGTTCATTTTCAAACCTCGAAGTGCCGTTTGATGGAGTGAAGGTGTGAGGCGCCTCTTCTCCGTCACTTTTGAAAAAGAACCTCCCTAGGTGTTGCAGCGAAGCGGTGCCAAAGCACTAACTTTTCTGTCTTGATTTACGCTCTAGAGATCACAGTATCGGAGGCAGATGTCTCTTGTTTTGCACTTGCGCACTGCTGTTTCTCAATCACTCTTTCCCTTACCCCCTGCCTTCCTATTTCATCTTGCGCTGTCCTTCTCAAAGTCGAGTCACCATTACCCGCTAAAAGCCTTCTCCGCCACTTTTCACCATGCCAAACCTCTGCGTCTCCTGCACCTTCAACCCACCGACTATCACGCTGCTCGGCTCCACCATCCGCGAAGATACTGTGCGCGCGATGGAGGCTCAACTCCCCCTTGCGACGTCGACCGCTGTGAATCCTAGCAAGGATCCAGCCAAGTTCATCTTCCTCTCGAATCCTGATCACTGGCGTATGGATTTGAATCAGCACTTCTGCAACGAGCTGCACAAGTCCTTGCTTTTCCTCGTGATTCTCCAGTCCCTTGAGGAAGAGGGCTGGTGTCTTCGCGCCTCGAACAACGTGTCGAACAAGGAAAATGATCGTGAGACCGTAAAGCTCTTCTTTACGCGCGCGTGAGCTTCATGTACAATCATCGCGCACGTTTCTTTTTCATTGATTAGGGCCAACTCCCCACCGATGTAAAAAAAAAATACTCAAAGCGGGATGATACAATTCAGTGACAAGGGAAAAAAAGAAGCTTGATTGGTATTCAAGCTTCACACAAGTATTTTTCCCTTCACTCAAGGATGTGTTATTGTTTTCTACTTGATTGGGGTACGCTCACCACAGCGCACCTCGTCTGAAAAACACTTGATACTGTTCCTTCTTTCGCATATTTTCATCTATGAAAGAGCAACATTATTAGGTCACCTGCTTCGCGTGGCCACACGCACACTAGGGCTATGAAGTTTCGCCTCATCGGCAATTCGTGCTCTGCTGAGGCAGCCGCTGTTTTGCTTGGTGCTCTTTTTCCCTTTTGTTTGGCGCAATGCATTCCGCTTCTCGCAGCAACCCTTCTTCCACTCTGTTTCCTCTCTCAACTGTCGTCGCTTCTATTCCTTCGATCTTTTCTCTGGATGCATGACAATTTGCAGAACAAACGCAAGACCAGTGAGTTTGGTTTCGTTTCCACCTGAAAAATGCCCGCCACCGTTAAGCGCCCTCTGTGGAGCCTGTTGCTCCCGCAGACCTACACGAGCCGCGTGCACGCATTGGCTTTTCACGCCCCCACTATTGTATTCATGATCGCAGTCTGCGCTATCGTTTCCAAGCAGTCGTACTATCGCTCGAGCCTCGCGGACGAGGACCCCAAGACGTACGACAGGATTGATCGCCGCGCCTACGTAGCCCTCCCAGATGGTCGCATGGCTCTGGTGTACCCTATCATCGACACGCAGACGAGCTTCACCCGAACCGTCATATCCTTCCTCGATGCTGTGAACCCCTTTCCATAATCGGGATGCAAGGGGCATACGCGAACAAAATAGCAACAACTGATGCACTGTGTTCGAGCAGCAGGGTGTGAGAGGTTTGCGTAGAATAACCAATTAGGACTCTCGTTCACCGATATGAAGCTTGAAGGAGCGAATAAGGTATCCAGCGCGCTTTCGCTGTTTCTTGGCCTTCTTTCCTCATTTAAGTTGTCCCTTCACAATGTTAGGAGATGGTGTAGTGCCCGGTGATTGCGCCGTTTGTATCTTTTTTTCCTCTCATCTTGCGAACGCATGCTCCCCGTTTCTCTCGAACTTCTCAAAGCAGGCAAGATAAAAGGGCGATGTCGTCTTTTTGGTGTCCTAAAAGTAATACGTTGTCACGGAGCTTTCGAGCGCGACTCCTTTGAGGCCTCTAGTGTTCGTCATGGCGGCTGCAAATGCCGCATTTCAAAGCCGACATGCTCCGCTAGTGCTGGTGGTAAGGATCCTATGCTGCACTTTTTCAACTTCTCCTCATTCGCTTCATCGCTTGACTCTCTTGGTTTGCCCTTGAGGCGTCGATTGCCGCGCACCGCATCTTGCAGGAGTGATGTTGCATGAGCTGTGTCATATTGATAGGGACCGACAGGTGCGAAAGATTAGCACTCAGCTGCCCCATGCATATCTGCCTCTTGGTTTCCAAAGGACGCATCACTGATCAACGTCCGTCTAGTGACGTGCCAACGACAAACACGAAGTAGTTGGTTGGTGGGAACACAAGTTCTGCTGACCTTTGAGAAAAGGAGAAACACTCGTTGTGTGCTTTTGCGTCTTATACATCGGTGCGGTCGCCAGACCTCTGGTAGTGTCTCCACCGCCAACATGGATCTGAACATCGATCACATTCTGAATGCGGAGACGATCGATTTTCAAGCACTCACGAGAAGCTGTCGTCGCGGCTTGCACGAAAGCGCGCGCCCTGATTGTTGGAAAATTATAATGGGGTTCTATCCGACATCCACAAAGCGCTGGGCTGCCGTTGAAGCCGAACGACTCCAGGAGTATAATGGTCTCTTAGAGGCCTGCGGTCTTGGACCCGAGCCATCGAAGTTTAAACCGAACGATGTCTCGCGCTTCATTGACGTTGACGTGCCTCGCACCATGCCATCCTTGAACTTTTTTCTTGCAGATGAGAGCCGACTGGAAATCAGTCGAGATGACAGTACGGCAGAGGTCGCACATTTCACTCCCTCGCAGCATGCGCTGCGCAGAATACTGATAAGCACAGCAATGGCAAACAAATCACTCGGATATGTTCAAGGAATGAACGAGTACGTTGCTCACCTCCTTTACGCCTTCGCCAAAGGTAAGGCATCGAATCTTACGGCCTCCGTCGAGGCGGATACCTTCTTTTGCTTCCAAACGCTTCTCTCGTACCTTGGTGACGACTTCTGCCGCTCATTCGACTTTGACGCAGCTTGCGGGCTCACCAGCACTATGAGGCTGTTTGACAATGTCTTGCGCTTTTTCGATCCCTCGTTGTTTCAACACCTCGAGTATCTGGGCATTAACGCGGAGCACTATGCACTTCGTTGGATCATGCTCTTGTTTACGCAGGAGTTCAACATAGCAGACGGCCTGCGCGTGTGGGACTTTCTTTTGTCATTCGGCGACGAGATCAGAAACGCCGCCTTCTTCGTGGCGGCGGCAATGTGTCACCACCTGCGCAGCTCCATTTTGTCCGGAGAAGCGATGAGTGACGTCTTGCCGCTTCTTCAGGAGTATCCGGCCGGGGACGTGAACCTCTTTCTTCGCATAGCGTTGAAGTGGATTGTGAAGTTCGATTTCGACCTGCTACATGAACTGAAACCATTGTCTCCGGAGGGTGTGCAGGCGCTGCGACGCAGCCGCGGGCTAGAAGGAGGGATGAATTTTGTGCAAGTGATGCAGAGTTGGGTGCCGTCTATGTTTTAGGCTGCTCGCTGCGGCAAAAACTTCGTGCTTTCATGATGTGTTTTCCTTTGTGTTTTCCTTCTTTGCCATTGCTGAGCGTGCATCCTGACATGGTAGCCCGAAATCTCGGGCGTGAAGTGATTCCTCCTTGTTTTTGTTGCTCGTACCGTGTGCTGAGCTCTCGTTTTATGAAAAGTATACTCTTCATGGATAGCACTCTGCTTCGACCTTCACGCATTCTAACTTCGCAAACACCGAGAGCAGTGCTGAAGTTGGATAGTGCACGTGGCTACCGAGGAAGAAGAAAAGGCTCATTGTCCTGAAAGCTCTTCAAAAGGAGTGCTGCGAAAGGGAAAAAAAACACATGCAGTTTTCCCTCTCTGCGCCCTGGCGAACCCTGTCATGCACCGACAGAGTAAGCGGACACTCGTTCGCGAAAGAATGTGCAGTAGTGACTTTTTCTCAAGCCAACATCTTGCCCCCCTTTTTTCCTTGCCGGAGGTTTGTGGCGGCCTTTGCGTGGCACGCGCGCTCACTATTCGTAGCTGTGCGCCGCCACCATTACGGCTCGCCGCTTGCAGTTGGTACGCGCTCGGCTCTTTTGGATTTATTTCGCCTGTTATACACCACTTTGGGGCAAAGCAAGCAGCGACAAAAGCACTTCCAACGCACTGCGGTCGAGATGTCGTCCTTGAAAGATGCGCCAAGCCTCAGCCCCACGTCACGCAAGGGCTTCTCATTCGCCGCCATAGATTACGATGACGACTACATCGGCCCAGTGGAGGCGGTAGAGGAAATGCACCACCCCTCCAAGTCCGCCAGTCGCTCAAAGAAGAATAAGGCTCGCGACTCGAAAAAGTCAAAGAAGAAAAAAGGAGCGGCACCCGTTTCTGAAGTGGACGAGCCCGTTTCCTCCTCCTCATCTGTGAAGAAGACATCCGGCAGCAAACCTGCCGCCATGTCGGACAATCAAGGCGAGGACTACGCCGACGACTTCGAGGATCCAGTGGACAGCGACGACTATATCCCTTCCGTCGGCACGTCGCCACCCGCTGCAGCCCTGAGCCCGGTCGCCAAGCCTAAGGCACTTATGGCCGACGTAGAGGCAGAAGAGAAGCGACTGTACGCTACGGTGCAGGAGCAGCTGCGCCTGGAGAAGGAGGAGGTGATGCAGCGCATCGCCAAGTGGGAAGCTGACCAGGCGCAAAAAGCAGAGGAAATGCGGCAGCGCGAGGAAGAACTCAAGCGGCAACTGGCTGCGCAGCAGCAACGAGAGCAAGAGGTGAAGCAGCGTCTCAGCGACCTTGTGGAGCAGCAGGTTTCTCAACACGTGGCAGCTGCAAGCGCAACAGGCAAGGCTGCCGCGGCACCCACGAATACGGCTACACACCGTACGGCCGCGAAGGCGGTCGAGTATGATGAGACCGAGGATGCGGATGAGCCAGGGACTGGTGTTTCTAGAGCGGAGCTGCAGCGCCGCCGTCGCCGCGAACACGAGCGTGCCGTCAGCCTGCGCCGCGCTGAGGAGGAGGAGGCGGCGCACGCGCTCTTCCAGCGCCTCGCGCAAGATGTACGTGAGGTGTTTCACGAGCTTAACCTCTCCGTCGTTGCGGCTGAGAAAGAGCGCCTCATCAAGGATGAGCGCTATCGCCGCGAGCGAGAGCTACGTGACCGACGCGAGGATATGGCACGCGCGGAGAAGCTGGAGAAGGAGCTGAAGGAACGTGAGGAGCGGGAGGCGAAGTTTTGGGCCATGGCCGAGCAGAGGGACGAGAAGTTCCGCACGTTTCTGGAAGAGCGTATGAACAAGGATGAGGATGAAAGAGAGGCGCGACTAAGGCGCGACCTCGAGGATCGTGCGACGCGGCTGCGTAATGAGAGGGAGCTGCGCGAGGAGATGGATAAGATGGAGAAAGAGCGGCGCGCCAAGGCAGAGGAGGAGTCGCGTCACCACGATGGCCTCGTGCTCACGGCGCAGATAGAGGAGGTGAGCGCTCGGTACCGTGCGCAGCTGGAGGAGGTAAGGAGGCAGATGGAGGCCGACAGCCTGCGCAAGGACGAGCTACAGAAGGCAGAACTAGCCATGATGGCGAAGCGTCACGAGGCTGCGCTGGAGCAGCTGCAAAGGCAGCACGCGCAGCAGCTCGCCACGATGGATGGGCATGTCGGCAACGTCAGTCGTATCGAGGCGCTGGTGGCAGCCATGCAGGAGACAATGGAAGCTACGAAGGCCATGAACGAGAAGCTGTTGGCGGAGCGCATGTCAGTGCTGCAGCAGAAGGAGCGTCAGCTGGACGAACGGCAGGCCGTGCTGGACGCGATGGTTGCAGAGATGAAGGCGAGCCAGGAGACGGTGGCGGCTGAGCGAGCCCGTGTGGCCGGCCTGTACGCCAAGTTCGAGCTCGCCTTATCTTCCTTCAGCAAGAACAGCGAGGAGGACCGTCGCACCTTTCGCGAGGCCCACGCCCACTACGACACCCTCCGCCAGCAAGCGGAGAAGGATCGTCGGCTCATGCTAGGCGAGGTGGCACAGGAGCGCAAGTTGCTAGAGCAGCAGTTTGAAGAGTTCCTCGCGAAGAAGATGGAGGCGATGGCGGAGCTGCAGAACGAGCGGATTGCGATCGCGCGAGAGCGGGCAGAGGCGTCCATGGTGCGGGAGCGACAAAATCACGACGAGACAGACCTCCTCAAGGCTCTGCGCTCTCGTGAGGAGGAGTACAAGATGAAGCTGGAGTCCATCGAGTCCGACCGGGCCACAGCGTGTCACATGAAGGACGAGCACAAACGCTTGTGCGACGCCGCCGCCGCAGAGCGTCAGGCACTTCGGCACGAGCGCGAGAAGTTTGAGCTCGAAAAGAAGGAGCTGCTAAGCCGCTTTGAAGCGATTCGCCGTCAGGCGGAGGACGCTGCCAGCTCCCAGGAGCGCCTGCGGATTCAGCTTATGGGGGATCGCAGCGACGTCCTTGACGGAAACGGAGCCGCCGTTGGGTTGCTGCGCGGGGGCCCGCTGGTGTGCAATGCAGCCTCCCGCTTTCAAATGGATCTAGCACGACAGCGTGCAGTGCTCCAGAACATAAGCTGAGAATCCCTCTCCATGTGCCCTTTCCTCCCCTCTTCGGACAAAGACACGCTTTCCCACACCATCGCCGCATCAGTGTGCCCGGTGCGCTGCCCCCCCCCCCCCCCCCCCTCGTCCACCCGCCTCACTTTGCTTGAGTTCTGTGCCCCGACGCTTTCCGCCAATACACTCACTCATCTCTGTTGAAGATGATGGCGACGTATGCAGTGGTAACCCCGAGACGGGCCGATGGGAACCGTGAACCTTGGAAGGCGCGCTTACTCCTCTGCTTCCGCGAACGCGTCAAGATGCGCATAGATGCTGTACAAGACGACCAATGAATCGGGTCTCTCGCCTTCCGCCCTTCCCTCTTTCTCCTCGATGAACATGCAGAATTGCCATGAAGAGGAGGGTGTGCAGAGAAGGGGGAGGGGCACCGAGGTGGAGGTCAATCCCACCGGTAGGCATGCGCATTCACCTGCTTGTATTCGGTCTCTCTCTAGATGGCTTCCTTTCGCATAGAACCAGCTTGTGAGAGGTGTTTGTGCACACGCGTGTGCGGCTGTGTGTGCGTGCGCGCGCGTTCGCTTACGAGTGCGCCGTGCTGCAGCATTATCAAAGCAAAAACAAAATGTTGCGAGAGGGCAGTCCGCTGACTCTCTGTAGCTCTCTTCTCGCTTCCCAGGAGGTGCAACGATAACTTGAGGCGACGTTGGCGCTTGCGTGCCATGTGACACCATGGCCGCTCGCTGAGTGGTGCTGAGAGTGCCGCTCGACTCGCTTCTGTTGCGGCAACGGAAGTAAGTGAGAGACAGCAGCGACAGAAGCTACTGTACCGTCTCGACCACATCTTTCACAAGGGCCGTTCTCGGCGCACCCTTCGGTATCGCCATGAGTTCGCATGTGCTCCGCTGAGCTCCTTTTTCTCGTCGGACTCCTCTCTCCTTTGTTTCGGCTCTCCCACTTACGTCTTTGTGCGTGCGGGCGTCTGTTTGCGTTGGTGTTGTTGTTTTGTTGCTGTTCTCTGTCACACACGCGCCCACCACACACACACACACACACACACATGGATGCTCAGAGTTTAGGCCGAGCGCATTCCCCCTGTCGGACTGCTCGCCTCTTCATAGTGAGCTTTTGTCGTTCGCAGTGCCTCTGTGCCTCCTGATTTAGCCACAGATAGCAGTTGCACGACACTTTGTCGCGACAGATGTTTTCCTTATCGCGCCGCTTGGCGAGCGGCAAGTCCATCGAGTTTGGCGGAGAGGCGCGGCAGCTGATACTATCTGGTATCGAGCGCATCGCCACCGCCGTCGGAGTAACGCTCGGCCCCAAGGGCCGGAACGTGATAATCCGGCAACCGGACGGGGAGCCAAAGATCACCAAGGACGGCGTCACAGTAGCCCGCTCGATCGAGTTCCACGACCAGTTCGAGGACGTCGGGGCGAAGCTGATCCGACAGGTGGCCGGCAAAACCAACGACGTGGCGGGCGATGGCACAACGACGGCGACCATTCTCGCCTGGAGCATCTTCGCCGAGGGCTACAAGAGTGTCGCGACCGGGGCAAACCCGATGGACCTCAAGCGCGGCATCGACGCGGCCGTTGAAATCATCCTCGATGACCTGGCAGAGCAGACCCGCCCGGTCAAGGACTTCGCCATGCTTGAGAATGTGGCCACCATCAGCGCGAACGGCGAGCGATCCCTCGGCACTCTCATTGCGCAGACGGTGCAGGCGGTCGGCGTGAAGGGCTTTATCTCTGTACTGGATGGAAACACGGCCACGACGGAGTGGTCGAGATACGATGGCTGGAGCACCGAGCACGGCTTCGTTTCCAGCGCCCTCGTGACCGACAGCGCCAACCTGCGCAGCAGGCTGGACAACCCGCTAGTCTTTGTCACTGCGCAGCCGCTGGAGGCGGTGCAGGATGTGGTGCGGCTGCTGGAGGCGGCGCGGGCGCAGCAGCGACCGTTGGTGCTGATTGGCCCCTCTTTTGCCAAGCCGGTGCTGCAGACGATCATCCTGAATCACGAGTGCGGCGTCGTTCAGTGTGGTGTGGTGTGTGTGCCCGAGTTGAAGGAGGAAGAGCTGCACGACGTAGCCTTCTCCTGCCAGTGCAGCGTGGAGAAGGTCAGCTCCGTCGGCTACGTGGAGGACGTGAGATGCCTGCTCGGGTCCGCAAAGCACATGGAGCAGACCATGGACAACACTGTCGTGTGCGGCACTGGCGACACGTCAGCGCGAGTCCGGCTGCTGCAGAGCCGGCTGGAGCGTCTCATGACCGAGGAGAGCCGCGAGGCCATACGGGAGCGCATCTCGAAGCTAAATCACACCCACGCCGTCATCCGTGTCGGTGGTCGCTCCGCGATCGAGGTGAGCGAGTCGAAGGATCGAGTGGTGGACGCACTGAATGCGGCCCGCAACGCGCTCGGCGAGGGCATTGTGGCTGGCGGCGGCGCGGCTCTCCTACACGCCTCGAAGAAGCTCGACGAGCTCTTGCTTAATGACGAGGAGATGGAGCAGGACCGCCGCGCTGGAATTCAGATTGTGCGCAACGCCATTCGCCTTCCTCTGAAGAAGATTAGTGAAAACGCTGGTGAGGAGGGCGCCGTGGCAGTAGAGAACGTGGCTGAGTATCAAGAGACGTCCATGGGATATGATGCACAACATAGCACGTACGTGGACATGTTTGAAGCCGGTATTGTCGACCCTGTCCACGTGGTGCGGTCGTGCGTCGTCGACGCCGCCTCGGTTGCTGGACTGATGATTACGACGGAGGCGAGCGTGTGCGACTACCGCCCGACGCCCGACAAGCGTCGCAAGTGATGCACGCACTTCGCTGCCGAGGCAGCTGCCGGTGCTGCCGGATCAGTTCGTTGGATGCGGTTGGGTTTTTTTTTTCAGGATGATGTGCCATCTGTGCGTGCAAGGGTTCTCGTTGATGTGGAGTGATGACGCGCCAATCAAAAGTGGTGGTGAATCCAGGTGAAGGCGCGCTGTGCTCCTTTTCCATCACCCCTGCCTTTCTCTTTCTCACAAATATCTCGTTCTATTTTTTTCTCTCGTCGTGAGCTGGCGCAAGCAAATCGTGCAGTGACGCTCCACCTGTTCTTTGAAGTGGTGCCGGGGTAAGGGGCTCCGACTCCCACCTTTCGCGTTTTTTTCTGGGAGGGGAGTGTGTGTGTATGTGGAGGAGGGTTATACTCAGCGTCGCGGTGTGTGCGTTGAGCTGGTGGCGTTGGTGAGGATACACGGACGAATGGTCTGTGCAGGGAGTTGTCGAGAGGAGTACGCCCTTACACCCACTTGAACCTTCAATGCTCTCCTCTCACTCCACCTCAGCCCTTGAGCGTCGCCACGAAGCCACTATGACACGCCGGCGACTCGCTTTTCTTTCAAGCGTCGCTTCTCTTGCCGACGGAGGAACGACGGCGCTTCGCCTGTCCAGGGTAAGCGGGTGAGAGGGAGGAGGGGAAAGCGGACGCAGACGTCAGCCGCGCACGCAGATCTCTTGCGAGCCATGGGCTTCTTTGGCCTATCACTCTGCCCGCATCCCATTTTTCTCTCCCTCGCTACGGCTCTCGCTCATGTGCGCACTTTGCTGATTTCTGTACTGCTGTCTCATCTTCGGTCCTTCGCCCTCTCCACATCGCAAACACACAACGCAGAGAGAACACGACGCAGTGCCTCTGTCACTGGGTGACGTCCACTGACGCCTTAATAGAGGCGGCGCAAGAAGTACAGTCGCGAGAGAGTCTGCGCTTCCGACGACGATGCTGCGGTGGTCGCGCCTGCTTCGGGAAATGGCCCCGGAGCTGCAGCTGGAGTATATCCCGGTCATCTTCACCCGCACAATTCTCGGTCCGCAGGGAGGATTTGCCGGCGAGGAGCGTCTGATCAAGCGCGAGGTGGCACAGAAGTACATGTCCGAGGGGAACGCAGTGGAGCCGACCGCAGAGTTCCATCAGGGTGTGTGGTGCTACAACCCCGACTCGGAGCAGTACGACCGCTTCGTTGAGCGAAACGCAGAGTTTCTCGACTTTGCAGCCCGCAAGCGGCAGTGGCTCGACGTGTACTGGCGCGTAAACACGGGCTACCTGCTCTTCGGCCGCCAGAGCTGGGGCCAAGGGTGGCTACTGAACTGCCCTCTGCGCAAGAAGGATGTCGCACAGAAGCTGTGGGAGCAGTACAAGGTGCGTGTCGATCCGCGACTCATTGAGTTCAGGGAGAAGGATCGGCGGACAGGCATTCAAGACTTAGGCCACAACTGGTGCTGGCTGTACTTGCCAGGAGCCGAAGAGCTGGCGATCGACCGCGAAGTTTACGACAACAAACGCGTCAAGGTGCGTATGCACATTCGTAAGATGAGCAGTTATGGGGCGCTTTACTGAGGCGAAACGTGGGTGACGCACACGCGTCGTTGCTCTTGTGTTTGGTGGTGGTGTGCGGACTTGAAAGGCATGCCACCTTCCCCCCTTTCCTCTCCCCTGTGTGTGTCTGTGTGTGCGGTGAGGTGGCGGAGGCGACGCTCTTTACACGTCTGAACAAGAGGAAAAGAAACGCTGGTGCGAGTTTGTGAAGGGGCTGCTTTGACGTGCACTTGAATCTGGATGGCGGGGCTGGATGCACACGCTGCACACGCACAAACGGATGGAGTCACGCACGACGAAGTGGAGTCGAGTTGCAGGTGCGAACTGGGTGAACATCGCGCACATTGACCGTGGCGCATGCATTCGGAATCACAGAAAGCACGTGGCTCCTCTCCTCGCCGCAGCCTCCGCCTTCTCTCTCCCGTTTTCCGTTGCGATGCGCTTAGCAGCGCATGCATTTTTTTTCCCCCTACTGGCGTTTTCGGCTTCCGACCCGGCGACGCACGGTGCTGCTGCGCAGGCTATCACACTCAACTCCAGATAGTTCTCCTTTTGGTCTTGCTCGTGCTTTCATCTCTGCCCTCGCTGCCCGCGGCACTTATGCTGTGCTCCCCCATGCTCTCGGCACGTGTGCCCGATGGATACTCGAACCTCGATGGCCTTCTTTTTTTTCGTTTCACAACATGTATCTCTTGTAGCTGTGCAGCTTCATACTTCAGCGCTGGAGCGAATACCCCTGCACATACACATACACGCAACTCGCATCTATTCACAGTCACGCTGGCACACGCACCCAGTCACTTGCAGGCTTGCTCACCCCCTCCCCCATGTTGCAGCGCAGTGTGTTTGCCTCTTGTGCCTCTCATTATTTTCCTTCCTTGGCTCGCGTTTTTTTTTGTTTGTTTCACCGTCGGGTGGGCGAGCATAAACTCTTTGGTTTCTGCTAGCTGATTCAACTGCGGCAGCATGCTTCGCAAGCACATCCTGTCGGCGCCGCTGGCGTGCTCGACGCTCCCCGAAGTTCTCTGTAGCGGCTCGGCGTGCGTGGTGGCGACACGACCATTCCACAGTACTCGCGTGTCTTTCCGCAATGGTAGCAGCGGCAACGGCACCCAGCAGCGCTCCGCCGCGGAGGAGGATAAGGAGGAGCTAGAGAGGGAGCGGCACCTGCGCGAGCAGTTTGCACAGAAGATTCAGCAGGGCCTGCCGCGGCAGCAAGGCGGTGCCGGTGCGGGTGCTGGGAACATGGGTGGTGGCTTTGGACAGGGCCCTGAATGGGGCATCGGAGGCGGCACTGCCCCCTTTGCGGGCCAGCCGCCTGTGAATCCTGACATGTTTCGCAAAATGTCCAACTTTGTGTTTTACCTCACGGCTCTCTTGTTCCTGATGCTGATGGTGCCGCTTGCCAATGCGAACTCGCCCTTGAACACGATGCAGGGGCTGCCGTGGTGGGAACTCCCGATCGGCTCAGCAGCCTATTTTCTTCTCTTGCGTGCCTTGTACTCACGACACGAGCAGAATCGCATCAAGACCGAGTTCGAGAACGCCGCGCGCGCGAACCCGACTCTCACGTTCGACCAGTTCATTACGCAGACCTACCCCACCATGTTCCAAGGCTACCGCACATCGCAGCCGGAGGTGTTGGCGGCAGTGTCGGCGTGCTTGTCATCTGCGAAGGATCTGCGCTTTGCGCAAACGATGGTGCGCGCGGCAGGCCGTGCGAAGGATCCTCGTTCGTCGACCGACGACGTCATGGACGCGCTGCGCCGCGACTTCCCTCAGCTGTTCTAGGCGCTCTTGTTGAATGGTGGGACAGTGGCGGCGTGCGTTCACCTGTGTCCGTGTGTGTGTATATGGGAGGAACAGAGAGGGCCAAGCAGGTGCGCCAGAAGTCGCACGGCGAAGCGGATGGTGTCAAAGGGGCTTTTTGCGGGTTCAAGGCTGATTGCTTTCCTCCCCCTCGGTGTGTCGTTGACTGGTAGTCAACACGCCGGGTGATGGTGGGGAAGGGGCTTCAGCGCCTGCACGGCACACTTGCTCCGGTCCAGTCCTTCCCCTTTCCCTCTCCTGTACTGCCCACTGCGTCCGCTGTTGCACGTCCTGTGCCGACTCTTTTTCATTTGTGTGTTTTCCCGCACCCTCATGACGGGGGGACACACCTCTCAGTGCGTGGCATTGCCAGGGCCCGGTGCACCCCCGCACTCTGTGTGTGAGGAAGCCGAGCAGCCCCCCTCCCCCACCCCCATCCCTGCCAACGCAGAACCACCTCTGGCGGTGACATTGTCGAGTATCTACGGCGTTGGTGAGGGGGAGGTCAGTGCGTATGTGTCGCTGCTGATGTGTCGGCGGTCATGTCCTGGGCGGCGTGACGTCGGAGTGGTCTGCGACAGTGAACACGTCTGTGCCATCCACGTAATGGGCAGAGTGTCCGCGTGACTCGAACGCATCCCTCACTCGGCGCTCACACGGCTTACTGGCGTGGGGTGCCTGAGTGTCACGGCGAGGGGGATGCACCGGGGGTGGTGACCGGCACAATGGAGAGGAGCGGATGGGTGGGTAGAGTGTGAGGCAGAGGACGTGCTCCGATGACTGAGCCGGTGCATTGCTGCAACGCCCGTGTCTACTGTTGCATTGCACCAGGCGATGAGGCTTGTGGCAGGGCGGGCGGGGGGAGGGGGGTAGAGCAGGGTGGAGCTGGACGCATGCTGTATGACAGAGAACGGACACATTGAGAGCACGAAAGGTGTTTGCCGTCAGAGCCTCTCCTTGTGAATTGCCTCGCTTGCCCGAATAGGAAGCGATGACGATGTGTACGAGCACGGCGACACAAAGCCACTTTGTGGAAACGCGAGTAAAACAAAGTAGCGAAGGCCTGCAAAGCTGATGTTACCATGTGGAAGGCGTGGAGGTCGTGAGTTTTTTTTTGTGACTTGCCTATACTCGTCAATGAGGCAGGCTTAGGCACTGATGAGCGGAGCCAGTGCTTGCGTGGAAAGGGGATGTTCCTCAGCCCCGCCGTCGGAGTAGCGCATCTCTGCTTCAGAGTTGGCTTCTGCTGGCGTTGCCAACGGCTCATATCGTATCGACTCTGCTGGCCTTTCGCTTCCTCACACTGTCTTTCTTTTCTGAAGCGTTCTTTGCCTGCAAGTAGATACGTGCTGCAGCAAGACACCACAGGTGTGACACCGGCACCACGCTGCAACTGGTGCACCTCCTCCTGATACCCCCCCCCCCCGTGTTTGGCCTAGGCTGTACTCTCTGTGCCTCCCATCTCTCTTGCTCTTGCTCGTTTGCGCCCCCGCAACTGCGACACATCACGTCTCGACTCCGAAATAGCTCTCTCCCTTTCTCTCGTTGCCATGCGCCAGCGACAGCACGCACCCGACGCGTCAGCAACGCCGGTTCTCCTGGACCCAAATGTGGACTTGAGCGAGGAGTGGCGGGCGATGAACACCGCATATGGCGGGTACAGCAGCGAACAGCCGCCGCGCACGCTGAGCGAGTTCCGCGAGCAACTGCAGCAAGCCAGGAAAGTCAGAAGCAAACGCAGCCTCGAGTCGGAGGAGGAGGAGGACGCCTTCTACCGCACCGTTGACGGAAACCCCAAGGACTATGCCCTCCGCGTCGTTTTTGAATGGCTCTGCCCGGCGAACCCGACCAAGGCGCGCCTGCGTGTGGAGCGCATCTACTGGATCGCATGGAAGCAGTTCCTGTACGGTTTTTTCATGTCTGGTGTGGGCACAATGCTGATGTTGGTGGGCATCGGGTGTACGGCCCAGTATTGCGTAGAAAAAGCGCGTGGTGTGGGGGTGATGCTAGGGGCTTTTCTGCTGTGCGTTCCCGGTTACTACTCCCTGTTCGTCTTGTACATGTACGTCACGTGCCGCGGGGGGTATACCTATTTGCAGTTACCGGAGGCGTGAGAACGGCAACTGCCGGGAAAAGAGCGGGCCCGTGGTCTCGCCTGCCTTCTTTTTCTTCCCTTGGCCCGACGCCAGTGCAAAGCGTGTGCCGCGGGAGACCCTGACTCTGCTGTGGCGTGCCGCCTTGACTTGCCGAACCCACGTCTGGGGAAACAGAGGCGCGCTCTGACTCAGCTCTTCAAGCGAAAAAGAGAAGGATGGAGTACTAGACGGAAGGGGCACGAGGCCACGGTCGCATGCTTGACTACGGAGATGACATGACGTCGGTGCTGAGCTGCGCTCTCGCGTGCAGTGGTGTGTGGTGTGTGCGCACAGCTACTGCGCGAGTGAGATGCCTGCGACGCGTATGTGTGCTGATGGCTTTCTTGTGATTCACCGTCCGTGCTCACGCCTCCCTTTGAGAGGATCGCGCATACCTCAGTTACCGGCTAACGGGAGCTCGTCAAACGCCCTCGGCTTCGACCGTTCCCTCTTTTTCGGTGACTACGCCTGTTTGCCTGCTCTCCTCCTTTCTCTCTATTTGCCCACTCGCTGCCTCTCCCCCCTCCCCAACTTGGCTCTCTTTGCTCGCACCCCCGCCTCCCTCGAAACTGTGTGGGCACACCGACACAGATCCCGGCAAGGACACCGCTGATAAGGGGCGAAGGCGAGCACCCCGTGCATTTGAGCGTTTGCGTCCCTTCCGCTGATTCTCTCCCCCGCTCTGCAGAGGAGCTCGGTGCGAGGCTTGCGCGTCTTGTTCCTCTTCTTCCGCATCCAAGCTCACCGCACACACACACACACACACACACGCACACAGAAACCTCTGTCAGCGCTCGCATTCCCGCCTTTCCTCTCTGGCTTCGCGGCTCGCAAGACGCCATTGTGGTCCTCTCTTCTCTCTCATACTTCTCTCTGCTTTATCAGTGTGCGAAAGGCAGGTTCGGGGGCGGAAGGATGGGCGGGCAAACGGTGATGCATGAGTTACCGAGCACAGCGCGCCTTTCCTCTGAGCTCTGTGCCACTTTCTCAGAGTACCTGGAAAGCGCATGCCCGCACTCTGGACCCTTATCGTGGAATGAGGCTGCCCAGTTACTCAGTGCCTTCACTGGCGGCTCTGTTCACCATATAACGGCTGCACTGGGTTGGGCAGCCGCATGCGAGAAGGCGACCGTATCCAAAGATGACCTGCATTCGTCTCTGGAGCAGCTGATGCAAACCGACGGCTCCATCGATGCGTGGTGGGACTCCCCAGGGGTGACCATGCCGGAGCTCGCAGACGCAGCGGATCGAGAGGCGAGTGAGGGAGCGGGCTCGACAAAGCATTGTGGATGGGAGAGCCTCACCTCGGTGCAAGCGCGCTCGCACCGACCCCTGCCGCCGGGATCGACGTCCACGGAGGGGCCGCATGACAGCAAAATGGGCGCGTGGTCGGGGCAGCCGTCGCTGCACCCCACACTGAACAGCTGGGGACGACGGGACAGTAAGCCCTCAGGCACCTGCTCCGTCCCCAGTGTCTTGTCGGACCGGCCACACAGTACCGCTGCCTCGATGGAATGCGCGGTGGCTACAGCGCTGGGAGAGTTGGATTTGTACGTGGAGGATGAGCAGTGCTCGATTCAGTTCCACCCAGACCGTCGGTCACTTCGCTTTCCCAGCGAAGTGACGAACGAGACAGAGCGCTTTGGCATGGCCGCTGTCCAACACCGGCGAGCCGGGGACCGCTCCCACAGCCCTTCTCCGGTGCACCCAGCAGACAAACAAGCAGCGTGTCACCTGCGTTCGCCGCTCGCACCCACGTCCACCCTGGCGGAGCTGGACCGCTTTGTGCACCGCGGCAAGACCGAAAAGGTGTGTAGGCAGTTTGTGCAGACAGGCCGCTGCACATTTGGCGCACGTTGCCTGTATCATCACCCCACTGCAGCCGCCGCAGCGCCGAATGCGTTGCGTGTCGTCCCGCAACGGCTGCCCTGAGGATGCGCCGAAGCCAGCTGGCTCTTGCGCCACTGCTGCTGAGCACTTTTCGAGCCTGCGTCGTTCACTGACTGCCCCGCCTCCCCGCAGCCTGGTGGGGGATGCACCTTCGCAACCCGCGTGGGTCTACATGCTTTCCATGCAGCCTATTTCGCCGACCTGCTTGAGCGCGAGACAGGCGGAAGCGGCGGCAATGACGGGGCGAGAAAAGGAAGGGAGGAGCCGCTCCGTTTCGCTGCCCCGTGTCGCGGGGATAGCTCCAGCCGCGCCGTTGCATTCGACAGCTCGTCCGTCTGCTGCACCGGCTCCGCATGGGCGATACTCGCTGCCTCGGAAGGTGGTCTCTGCGCACGAGATGCCGCGGTCGAAGCCTCAACAGCTGCAGATGTGGGCTCATGTGTTGTGGACACATCTCACCACCACTGCTGCAGCAGCCGCACGCTTTTCGTGGGGCTCCCCGCATCGCAGATGCGCAGTGAATGCACTGCAGAGGCGAGGGAGAGGATGGTGCACGACTTCAAGGCCCCGCTAGGTCAGGATCACGAGGCGTTGCTCCTCACGCATGTCGACACGCTCTTTTGTTTCGCGCGTGTGTACACCTCTCCCTATCCTGGTGGGCAGCCACCCGCTTCGCGTCTTGCCCTGCTTCTCCCCCATTTACTCCGCCACTGCGCCTCCATACCTCGACGGCTGGCTCCGCACCCCCCTCCCTTCCCTCTCTCCCCCTCCCCTGTCACTCCACTGCCCTGCTTTTTCTCCCTCCCTTTTTTTGTTTCGCAGACGACGCGCAAACACGCATGTCGGCTACGAAGCGAAACGATCGAAAAGGGGCGGGCGAGAAGGAAGGGCAGCGTCGCGAAGTGGGGGGAGGGGAGGTGGGAAAGGGCTTCGGATGCGCTCGTGTTTTCACTCCTCATGCGAAAACGAAAGAAAATAACACACTTTCGTTTTCCTCTTTTCGGTCGCTTGTGTATGCCCTCTCCCCTCCCTGCTCCTCTTATCCGCCTGCCGTGCTCTCTGTGCCGGTGTTTTTTTCAGCCATTGGGCCGCAAGTTCTGCTCTCCACATCTCCCCATCGCACTCTCTCGCGTGCCCGCCATGTCTTCCTCGTTGCTCATCTATTTAGCTGTCTATTCTTTTCTTCTTATTCCGTTTCTCTCCCTCGCGCGCGCTCCACTGCTTATACAGTTATGCCCTTGGTACGGCTTGTGCAGCGTCAGCTGGATGGGTGGGTCGCGGGCTGGCCGGCGAAAGAATGCCGGCCGTGCAAAAGAAAAAAGGTTGCGCATGCGACCCCTTCCCCGCCAGCTCTCTTTCTTCCTCGCCCTGCCTCCTACGTGCTCATCAGAGCTGCACTGCTGCTGCCTTCTCACTTTGCTGAGACTGAGAAGGAAAGAGCAGCGCAGATAGATGGACCCCAAGGCGACAGCAACAGCGTTCAAGAAAAAAAAACAAATAAGATGACAGACTACATGTGCGGCGCTCCTGCTTCCGTTGTGAATTGTGAACGACCTCGTGTCGCCTTTCTAAACTCACTACCTCAAGTATCGCCGCTACAAGTGTGTGTGTGTGCGCGTGTGCGTGCGTGTGGGGCTTTCCATCAAGCTGCTTTAGGTGCACGAATCCTCCCTCTCGTCTCCATGCCGCGGATAGGGTGTATTGGTCTTGCTGCCGGTCCGACACTCTCTGCGTGTGTGCGTGAGTCTTGTCCACATATGCGTATGTGTTGCCTTGCGCATCACTGACTGTTACTCTCCTCGTTCTTCTTCCGTTTTAATCGTCCCTGTCGCGGACACGCACGTGTACGGACGGACACATCCACTGAAGCGGCTTCATGCGCCTCTCTCTGCTGCGGCGCTTTTGCGAGTACGTGCCCAAAGGGGCACCGACGCAGGTGAGCCTTTCTGTCGAGACGCCGTACGGTGTTACACGCGCCTTTCGCATGACGGAGATGGCGGCCGCGGCGGCCGATGCAGAGCGAGACGCGAAGGGTTTCTTTTACCTCCCCCGCATGGACTACGATGTTGGCCAGGGGGTCGCGCCGCTCATGTCGAGAAAGCAATTCGATGTTCAGTATCACGTATTTCACAAGGCAGCGGTGGATCGTCTGAACGCACACACCTTGGGATCTGAACTGGAGGGGCACAACCTGAACGTTGTCATCCGCAACTCCTCCTTCGATGCATCGCACGCCGTCATCCACGCTGCAGCGTCGGAGCACTTTAACTACTGCTTCTGGTATCGTTCTCTGCGTCCGTGGGGCACGGCGGTGCCAGCGCGGCTCAAGGAAGAGCTGCAGCTGCAGTACAGTCAAAATGGGACCTTAGACGCTGTCGAGGAGGTGCAACGACTGTTCACGGTCGCCGCGCTTTCTCAGCAGTCCGCCGGCGGATGGGTGTATCTCGTCTGGACCGGTAAGGCGTTTGACGTGATCCCTTTTGACCACGGCACCTGCCCTATCGGCAGCGACTTGATTCCGCTCCTAGCCCTGAACACGCACGAGTCGGCACGCTGCTACGACTACCCACTTGCGGCGGAGGACGAGGACGGGGACGAGGTGGAGCGCTTTGTTCGAAACTTCTTCAAGACGTGCAACTGGAGGCTGGTGGAGCACTACTTTCTTCAGTGCGGTCGGGCCTAGCGAGCCGCTCGACTGTCTGCCGCTTTACCGCTTCTGTTCACATTGGCGTGTTCTCGTGTGTGCATTCTTTTGTGTTGGCCTTGATGTCTTGTGTGCTGTGGTGGTGGTGGTATGTCTCATTGAGCGACATCCTGCGGTGCACGGTTCGCCTCCATTGACGGTGCGCCGCGGTTGTCGTGGTCAACTGTGCCGGCACGTTGTCGAGCAGTCCGCATACGTCTGTCGCTTGACCCCTGTGTCTCTGTATGTCTGGATGAATCGACGCGTTTCAGAAGAACAAAAAAAGGCCAGCAACAACGCCAACAGCAGGCGACATGGAAGGGACAATCCTGCACAGTGATGACCTGCTCGTGTGTATTATGGACTGCTTCCTCGACACCCGCCTCGCACATGCGTTCGATGCTTGTGCATTCGAAGCAAAAAGAGGGGCACCCCCAAGGCGTGCCGCAGTTCTTCTCACAGACTCCAACGTGCGTGCAGCGCGACCATGAACCGCAGTGCCGATCGGCCGTTTGCCGGGACTGTTGTCCATCTCGAGTTATTGTGTGATCCTTGCGCGCCATAAGGCTCCAGGTTTCATCTGCACTTCAGCCTCCACTTCTTGTCACTGCTGCGACCGCGTCTCCGGGCGTTCTCATTCTACCTCTCACATTCATTGGCATATTCTCTGGTGATGCGTCGGCGTCACGTAACCAATGATCGGTTGACCACTTTCGTTTTTTTGTCGTTGCTGTTGCGCCCCGTTGTCCGCGTTACGTGTGTGCATCCCATCAGCCTCGCCTCCACCACGGCAGCCACACGCCTCCCTCTCCCTGCCTTTTCTTTCCCCGTACGCAAACCAGTGGTTCATCCCACAAAACGCAACGGCCATAGCACCTCGCTTTCGACAGACAAAGGAACGATGCTGCCCCCTACCCACGTCTACTCCCTCATCATCCACAACAAAACCTCAAAGGAGATGACGGTGATGGTGACGTACTCGAACATGATCGACAACACACTGGCGCAGCACAGCGTTGTAGTCGCCGCTGGTGAGAGGGGTGTCGCGGAGCAGCGCACGCTTGCATGGAACGGGGCGACATTTGCGGTTGTTATCACCGCGGTGGACGTCAAGGACGCACAAACGGCGCTTACGGCTCCGTTTCCCGGGGTGGACAGCCCCACAAGTGACTACCTCATCACCATTGTGGAGGAGAGCGGCACGGTTCACCTGAAAGCAGGGCAGCCGTGAGCGGCGCATGGCTCACAGGACGCGCACCGACCGCAAGAAGTATATTGGTCTGCTTTTTCCTTTGGCTCTTTTTTCTTGTCTTTTTTTTTTGCTCCGCTGCGGGACATCGACGCATATGTGCGAGGCTACGGGGGAACACTACATGCGGTGCTTCTTTATTTTTCCTTTTTTTCGTGCCGTGTCACACGTTTCTCTTCTGAGCAAGCACTTTCGCCGTGCGCCATCGGATGTGGCGTGCTCTTTCCTTGCCTCCTCAACGCCATGCTTTGCTCCTTTTCTTCTCCGCTCACAAGTCGAAGTTGACAGGCCTCTCTCTTCCTCTCTCTGTGGTGGTGCTTGTATGGATGCGTGTGCACGTGCAGTCCAACAGAGCTGCCTTCTTTTTTTTTCTGGCGTCTTCTCTGTATTTCGCTTTGCTTTTTCAATTCATCTCTCATTCTTTCTGCATGTGCAGCACAGCGACCCTCGGCACTCAATGGCAGGCAGCGGAGGTGAGCACTCACACCCACATGAAAAAAACGTGCAGAACAAAACACACCGTGCAGCATATATATATATATATATATATATATATGTCCTATAGAACAGCGGCCTGCAGGAGTGCAGATCTCTTCTTTGTTTTTTCCTTTGCTTGTCTGTTTGCTGGCTTTGCCCTGACAACAAGGATGTTGAGCTCCCTACGCAGCAGGGGGCCTCGTTGCCCAGTCCCTCACGGGCACCTGCCTACACGTTGGATTCCTGCAGCGCCGGGGAACTGGAAGTGACAACATGGCGTGCAGGTGGGTGTGCTGCTCATTTTTTGTTTTCGTCGTCCCCCTCCCCCGTGCTTATCGATATTTCACGTCCTGGTGGTACCGCTCACCGCGACGGACAAGGTCTCCCCCCATCCCTTCTTGATTTGCTGTCCCAACGCCACGCCCTCTGATTGAGGCATTTCGTCGTGTTGCCCGTACATTTTGATGCACAGCGGCTTAACGGGTCCTTCTTCCTGTATGCGAGCAGGCGTGGGTGCGGTGGTGACGGCGGTGCTGGCCTCCGTTGCATGTCCCCCGCCTGCACGTGCCCTCTCGCGAGACCTACCGGGATTACGGTGCGGCCTCTCAACGTGATTCGTATTCGAACGTTTTTTTTTGTTCTTCCTTTCTTCATCTGCTTTGCGACTTCACCGATTTATATGTGTGTGAGCCCCTGCGCGAAGCGCAACAGAAAACAAGATTTGGTTAGCGAAGGCGGTCGCCACCGCTCTGTCCCCATCCTCCCACTCCCATTCCTCTATCAAAGGCGACGAAGAACCACCTGCTCGTATTGGTGTGCGCTTGCTCGTGGATGAATCCGTAAAGACAGCTCTGTGCATGCGCTCACAAGGCGGTTTGTGTCCGTGGCTTTTCTCTCGAGAGCGGATAGTCGGCATCTTCTTCACTGCGGACGGGCTGGGCACTTGATTGTACCCTGATGTGGCGTGTGGTGAAGCGCGTGACCAGCTTGTCAGTCGTTCGTGCCGTCTTCTCCGTCTCTTCCGGCTCCCGCCTCTCCTGCGTCCCAATCCTCTTTCTTCATGGTTCCACTCGTCCCGATCCTCGCCACCACCGGGGCCGGTGTCGGCATCGGGTAGTATTCGCACGTGGCCGCTTGTTGGTGACGACCGACACCTGGTCCAACCCTCCCATCTTCGCTCTCTCTCCCCGCCTCCCCGCATCTCACATACGTCGCCACTGCATGCCCCTCTCTCGTGCTTAGCTCACGACCTCCCGCACCTCCCTCCCTCCCACTCCACACCGCTCTTTTCCTTCCACCTTTTTCTGCTCGCCAAGCCAGCATGTCGTCCCGCCAGGGTGGTAAGCAGAAGCCGCTGAAGCAGCCCAAGAAGGATCGCGGTGAGATGGCCGAGGAGGACATAGCCTTCAAGCAGATGCAGCGTGAGCAGAAGAAGGCTGAGAAGGAGGCGATTGCAAAGCTGAAGAAGTAGCGATGCCGCCGCACCGCGCGCAGGCTCGTCGTGTCTTCTTTCTTTTTTTGTGTGTTGTCGGCCGCCCCACCACCACCTTCTTCGTTTTTTTCCTTCCTTGATTATTTTCGTTCCAGTCAGCGTGTTTGTGCGCGTGCGTGTTGGTGGCGCGTTGCGCGACGAGTGAGCAGGGAGTCGCACTGCGTCTGTCACGGAAGGCGCACGGTGCTGTGTTGCGTTGATCCGTCTTCATGAGCTCGCCCTTGTTTCGCACGCCGCAGGGTACAGCAGCCGTGTGAATCCTTAGGCCAGGTGCTCACTTTCGTGTAGTAATAGATGATAAGAAAACCAGGGAGTCAGAGCGCACCTCCGTGTGTGGCCTGCTGTTCGAGCACGTCATCCCGTCGAGGAGTCGGATCTAGGGATCGAGAGAAGAAAAAAAATGAGGATGGAAGAATAGAAAAGAGGTGTTGGCTGTAGAACGGTGAATCGTGTTTCACCAGTGTACGCCGCCGCTTGAAAAGGGGAACGAGCCCTGCCCACTTGACAAACCCTCCTGCGCCGCATCTCTGACGGCCTCTTCAACAGTGCCCCAACGCACGCCTTTGCGTGCGCGTCTGCCTTTGGGCTTGGCGCATGCGTGTCACTGCGCCTGCGGCTCACTGCGTCTCTTCTGCAGCTCTTTGGACGCCGCTTCACCTTCTTTGCCTCCCACCTCTTTCCCTTCCTTTCCGGACTTCGTTCCGTCTTCCTACATCCGCGCATGCCCGCTTGCAGTCGCGTTGGGTCTCTCTGCGCCTGTCCGTGTACGTGAACCGCACTCGGTGGTGCGCGTTCATTCGACTGTTTTTTTTTTCTGGTCGCCCGTGCGAGGTGCAGAACACGCAGACACCTCGACGGTGCGCGCGTGCGCGTGTCGCCTCCCTCGCAAGAGTCATTATTCGACTCCTCGCGTATGAGTAGAAAGTAAGCGGACGCTTTGCAGAGGCCGCACACAACAACAATGCTTCGTCAGTCGTCGCTGTTGTGCTTCTCCACCTTCGCGCTCAATCCGGAGACGTCGCGAGCGCCGCATGGACCGCCGCGTGGTCTCATCAACCGGTACATCTCCATGGGCCTTCCCCCATGGGCGGCATGGTGCAACCGAGTCAACCGACACGCCCTCTACCGCATGAGCGACGTGTCGCCGCGCTCCTTCCTGCCCAAGGCGCCGCATGAGATGGACGTTATTTGGATGAACGAGCGGATTCGGGAGCGGGTGCGGACGTCGCGTCAGGTCCAGCACGTCTACCGCCAGCTCAAGTACCCATTTGTCAAGACCGGCATTCACTATAGCGACACGCTCGACCACTGGGTGCAGGTGCCCATGGTGGAAGCAGCCATGTTTGAGATCGAGAAAGACGGCGGGTTCGACAACTTCATCTTGAAGCGCTCCGGGCCAGAGCTTCGCTCCACCTATGGCGAGCGCATCCGTCGCCACCTGCTGGTTCGCCAGAAGGAGACACAGAAAAATTTTGTACTTGATCAGCAAGCCAAGGCGCTCGCTGAGGTGGCACAAGCGGAGCTCATGAAGGCTACCAGTGAGGAAGAGCTCGATGCGGTGTTGGCCAAGTACGGCATGGACGCCGAGGAGTTCAAGCGGCTCATGGCCAAGCGAGTCATGGAGCAACGCAAGTCTGTAGCCGCCACCGGTTTGCGTAGCAAGTGAGTTTGACCACCCGCGCTGCTCTTGCGAGCAGCTGCGTAATGTGTGTTGCACTGCCTCCTCGTCTTGGTCTGTGCTGTTGATGTCTTTTTTTTTGTTTCATGTGCCCGCACCTGAGCCGTGTCCGGTCTGTCGGTCACGGACGTATGCGCGAACGCATTCGCTTTGTTTGGCTCTTTGCGTGACTAACAACCGCTCTCTTCATCTTCACTCCCGCCGCCGCCGCCCAGGCCAGCGCACGTGACGTGGCGCTGTTCATGCACACCGTGCTGGTGACGCCGTAGTCTCGATGCCGGGGCAGAGGCACGAGCGCCTCAACTGATGCGGCGCATCGACCTTCTGATGACGCCTTTGGGGAGAGGTTTTCGGCTCTCACGATCAGTCGAGTGTGGGGCGTGTACACGCCTGCTGCTGCTTTTGAAGCGGGCTGCAGTGTCGAGCGGAGACACACGCCTCGTACTGCTGATCACCCTTGCACGCTTCGAGCAGCTGTCGTCGCCCACGTCTCTCCTTAACAGCTGATGTCCTCCTCTCTCTATCGCCTTCTCTCTTCTCCTCCATGCAACAACGGCAACGCCGCTGTTGGAATCTACGACCCTGCGTACGTACACGAGCACGCACCTACAGAACAATCCTCGAAAGCCGCGTAGGCACGTACGTACTTGGCTTTCATTCTTCGTTACTGGCACACGTACGCATTCTCTCCGTTACGCGTCACAGCTCTTCTCTTCTTTTTTCTTACTTGCCGCAGCGCCTCTTCACTCTCCGCTCTCGCGCTTCGCACAATGGAGGAGAGAGATCAGCCCATCACAGATGATCACAGGAAGCTCGTCTTCTCCTTCATCCGGATGATGCGCCGGTCGCAGGTCGAGAACCCCGAGCGCGCCGAGGCGGTGGCGCAGATGCTTGGTGAGGAGTTCGGCGTCGACCCGGCCGGCAGCGGCGGCCTGCACGACACGGAGGTGGACGTGCTGGAGGCCTTCAAGACAGCGCTGCGCGAGCACGAGCGTCGCAGCGGCGCCGAGCAGGACGAAAAATTTGTGTCCTTTCTGGAGTTGCTGGAGAAGAAGGGCTATTTCAAGGGCGTCGAGAAAGGCTCCGACGAATACGCGCAGCGGCTGGAGAAGGCGCGCGAGAAGTTCAACCAGCGCAACAACCCCTATGAGGGCCTCACGGCGGAGCAGATCAAGAACAAGGGCAACGAGTTGATGAGCCAGGCCAAGTACAAGGAGGCGATCGCGTACTACACTAAGGCGATTGAGCTACAGCCGGACAACGCCGTCTTCTTCGCAAACCGCGCCGCGGCGCACACGCACCTCAAGGACTACAATAACGCTATCATCGACTGCGAGCGTGCCATCATCATCAACCCCGAGTACTCGAAGTCCTACTCCCGCCTGGGAACGGCGCTCTTCTATCAGGAGAATTACAGCCGCGCTGTCGACGCCTTCACCAAGGCGTGCGAGCTCGACCCCGACAATGCCACCCACAAGGAGGACCTTAAGCGCGCGGAGGAGAAGGCGAAGGGGACTGGCCTCAGCACGGGCGGCGGCATGGGCGGCTTCCCGGGCATGGGCGGCTTTCCCGAGATGGGTGGCATGCCGGACATGAGCCAGTTCGCAAACATGATGAGCAACCCGCAGTTCATGGAGACGGCGCAGCGCATGATGCAGAATCCCGAGTTTAGCAACCTGGTTGCCAACATGGCGAGCAAGTTCAGCCAGGGCGGCATGGACCCAGCGGAGCTGAACCGCCTCGGTGCCGACATGGGCATGCGCAACGTGGACGAGGAGGGCAATGTTGTGACGCCGTTCGGCAAGGTGAACCGTGCCGCCATTGAGCAGCTGCAGGAGGAGGAGGTGCGTAAGAACCCGAAGCTAGCGGGCATCATGGCGGATGTGCAGGCCAACGGCTACGGCGCCTTCCAGAAGTATCTCGGCGACCCCGATGTCATGAATCTGATGATGAAGTTCCAGAACCTCATGTTTACGAACCCGAATAGGAGCCCTTGACGAAAAGGGAAAACAACAACAGAAAGGCAGATATCTGGAAAGAGACGAGCTTCCAGGGATGGCGCACAAGCGACTCTGTATGCTGGCGGTTCTCCTCGACGTGTGACTCCTACTCATCTTTTCCGTTGCTCGTGGTGTTGCTGAATACATTTTTTTTTTTGTACGTGTGCTTGCTCGACGTGTGTTCTTTCTTTTACGTGCTCCTATATCCCTCTCCCTTGACGTGTCTGCACGCGCACACACCAGCAGAAAAGCGTTCGGCTGTCCCGTCGCCCGCCTCGCTCTATATTCGACGTCGTCTCTGTTCTCGCTCGTTGTTGTTTTCTTTCGCTGTCGGACTTCATTCTTATTTTGGGGGCTCTTGTGCTTGTTGCTGTCGTTTTTGTTGTCGATGCTCGCGTCCGCATTCTGTGCTGTGTCGGACCTCTAATTAAAGGAATGGGGTGCACGCAAAGCACAGCCGCGTCAATGAATCAATACACGCACAAACAAAGTGGCCGACGGACGCGGACGGGTTGTGTCCTTTTCCCCAATGATTGGCATCCTCCTCATTATTCGTCACCGCGCTCTACGCTGTTGGTTACTGTAAGATGTGTTTTCTGTGCTTTTAAAGTGTTCCTTTCACAAAGGGCGGTCGTAGAAGCAAAGCAGCCGAACAAGACAAGACAAGCGCCCCTTTAGAGGCAAACCCGTCAGCCTATGACGGAATACATCGAGGTCCCTTGGAGAAGGGTCATCTCGTCAGTCTCTGTGTGAGGTGTACCAGGAGCTCGACCGCTGAACGCCCGTGGTGGGTGTTGTGTTGGTTGCTGCCACCTCGCCGCCCGTGCTTCGAGACTCTAGTTGGAGCGATGGGCTTGGGGTTGGGGTAAGGTTGGCGGCAAAGAGCGCGGCAGATCGTTTGAGGTACGTCGCGCATGCCACGCTCCTCTTTCACCCGGTCTTTGAGGCTCTTTTTCACTGCACAGAAAGTGTGTTTCCTCGCCGCTGCCAGCGGCCTCTGAGAATGCGCATCAACGTGCTTGCGCATCTCTCTCTCTCTGTATTGTTGAGCCCTCTCCACTTCTCCGGTCACGGCTCCTCAACGCTTTTTTTTTTCGTTCCTTTCTATGGGGCACCAAACACACACAAATAACAATCAAAACACAACATACATGCATGCGTACAACATGTATGAATGACTCACACGTAATACATGCACACACACACACACACACACGCACACATTTTACTCACCTCATGAAACTGTCGGCGTGCGGTAGTGTGGCGCGTGTGGCCGAAAGGGTGACCGTGCTCAAAGCGTGTGCGCCTCTGTCTGTGTGCGCCCGCGCTTACCGGTCGGCCCTGTCACTCTCACATCATCAACTTAGCACACTCGACTTGCCATGCCGAAGTCATCCGCCACGGCCGTCGCGGCCCCCCCTTTGGCGACGAGCCTGATCGTGGCAGAGTTCGACATCGACGCGGGCGCGTGCCTGCGCGCCTGCTATCCCCCGCTACCAACGTCTCCGTCGACGGCCTTGCTCTCCTCCAGCGAGTCTGGCGCGTCGCCCTGGATTGCCGGGCACACAGAGTACTTCGCTAACGTCATGCTTCCCGATGGGGCCGAGAAGGTCAATGTGACGCGCACGGTCTTCGTCGTGAATCGGCCGCAGCCCCCTGTGTACCTGCGCTTTCCCGTCTACCGCTTTGCACGTGTTTCGGCGAGTGCCGGCCGCAGCGACGCGCAGGCGCGCTGGGAGCGCCGCCCTGGCGCGGAGACCGCGCGGTATGTGCCTGAAATTCTCCTTATCAACGCCACGACGGAGGAGGTGTCGTTGCGGTACAAGGATACGGAGATCGAGGCACCATGCGCTGTCCCCATGGAAAACATATCGTCTCTGCCGAACATACCGGCCGACGTTGTGCGCTTCTCGAAGCAGCTAGAGGCGATGCTGAAGAACGAGGCGACGCTGGACAGGAGTTACTCGGTATCCTTTGCGTCTGGCGGCGACACAAATATAATGGATGTTGGCGCGGCGGCGCCAAGCGGCGCGAGTGGACGCGGCGGTGGCCTTGGCGGTGCCTCTACAGCGGTGGGCGGCGGTGGCGCCAGTGGCGGTGGCGGGGGCAGCAGCCTTGGTGTCTACGCCTTTGTCCTTGTAGACTACACAACCGCCACAGCGGCGCGCCAGGAGGGTTACCTAATGAAGGTGTCGAGCTTTGACCGCTTGCTGAAGACGCTGACGACTTTCCTACAGCGCGAAAAAACGGCCGCCGCCGCAGCCGCTTCGGGTGCGGGGCGGGCCGATAATAGCGGCGACGCCCCTGCTGCGGCGGCCTCAGAGTCCATCGTCACGCCACTGAAGAAAGCCGGTTCATTGAGCACCATGAATTCTACGAGGAGAGCGCAGCCGGGCAGCAGCGCTAACGATACCTTCACGACAACGGCCCACGATATCCGACTTCCTTTCATGCCGGACATGTATGGCGGCTGTCATTCCGGCTTAAGCGGCGAAGGCAGCCCTGCTTCTCTGGAGCCGCGCTTAGCCGGTGGCGGCGGCGGCGCTGACACGCAGAGCACCACGAGCTCTATGGAGCAGTGTGGTCACTTGATGCTGCCAAGAACCGATCCGACGAGCAGCGGCGGCGACAGTGACGCAGACTCGGTCGCCGGGGGACATCATGTAGATGCGTCGTCCGCTGCCGCCGTCGCTGCGGCGGCCACGCAGAAGGGCCGCCAGGGTGCCTCGACTGAAGCATCGCGACCGGTACTGTTTGGCCTGTGCGCTGTTGTTTCAAAGCGCGACAGCACCGCCCGCCGCGGCGGCATCACCAAGAGCGTCGCCGTGCTTGGGCCATCGCTGGTGTGGCTCGAGCCGTTCTTTCCTATTCTCGTCGCTGCCGCTCAGTACTGCTGTGACGTCAACGGGACCGACGAGAGCGCCGTGCGGGAGCTACAGCGCATCCTGAAGCGTTGCTACGACTCGGTGAACAATGCAGCGGGGATGGTGGCTGCAGGGCGGTCCAAGGTGGACCAGCTCACGGCAGAGATAAGCAAGTACTGCACCCTGAGTAGTGGGCAGCAGGCGTACGTCTACTACAACGACGCCCCCTTCGGCAACACCATCAAGGCCAAAATCCCGCTCTCGCCGGAGTCGAACGACATCGTGTTCACACGGTACAGCCTCGAGAGCCTCATCGAGGCCCTCGGCCCGTCGTCGCTGCATCTTCTTCTCGGCATCCTCACGGAGAAGAAGATCCTCATCCTCTGTCGCAAAGGCGAGGCGGCCGACGTGTGCGAGGCCGCCCTCTCGCTTGGCATCATCGGCAACATGCTGGACCGCGACTTCATGGCGCGAAAGGTGTTTCCATACGTCTCCGTGAGCAGCGCGAATCACTTCATGCAGGTTCCAGGCTACATCGTTGGAACCCTCAACCCCATCTTCGACAACGTCACCCCGTGGGGCTGGGATCTGCTGTGCGACCTTGACAACAAATCCGTCATCACGGCGGCAGAGCGACTGCAGCGCAAGACGACGGGCCTGTCGTCATCTGCCGGCGGCAACTGGTCGGCGGCGACAGCTGGCCTGGCGAACGCCGTTGGTGTCGGCGGTGGAAACGACGCCGAGGCACTGCGCAACTTCCCTGCCCCGCTGCAGCAGCTGTACAAACAGCTGATGAACACCATCTATCACCTACGCGCGCTGCGCATCGGCGCCGTCGAGCGGAACCACCGTCTTCGACTGATGGTGGAGGACTTTGTCTACACTGTGGTCCTCGTCGGTTACGTCAACGGGGGCAGTGTGTCGGTGCCGAATGCGCTCTATTCAACCTTCGCTCACCGCTCCCTTTCGGCACTGCGGTCGGAGATGATGCTGACGTCCATGATGGACAACATCCGCACTCACATTTTGCACCGCGGTGAGAATCCAGCCTTGCTACTACACTGCGTGGCTCTGCGACACTGCGCGTGGGGTGAAACCCCGGTGCAACGGACGCTGCAGGCGCTGCTGGACCTGCTTAACACCGCGTGCGACGTGAAGCTCTTTCTCCGACGCATGCCGCTCGCGGTTGGAGGGCTAAACGCAGTGAGCATGCAGCTTGCAAGCCCCTCGGCCGAGGCGCGATCGGCGGCCGCGGCACTGCTGGCGCGTGTGGAGCTGGTGCCGGAGGGAAAGCTGCAATCGCTTCCATGAACAACTTCTTCGTGATGATTTACGAGAATGGCATGACTGGGGCGGGCCGGTGACGTGTGTGCTTCTCGTTCCCTTCAAATGTGGGGAGGTGGGGGCTGCTCACGCATGAATGTGTGCCGAAGGCGAAGCGGGAGAAGGAGAGCAAGAAGAGCTCTCGTGTATGTTTTTTGTTTGCTTTTCTCCTTCACTTCTCGTGCTTCATCTGTGCTTCGAAGGGCTGAGGCGCGCTGAGCCACGTCTCCCGCTGGATTGAAGCTTCTGTGGGGCCGTACTTTGTTTGCTCTCATGCCGGAGGATCGAGGCCTGCGCGATGGTGCATGCCTGGTGTGCTGATGATTCTTGCTGATTACCTCTCTGCATGGGAGAGGAAAGGGGGAAAAAAGGGAGAGGGCGGGCGAGTGAGGGACTTCACACAAACACACACACTTACATAGACACGGAGGAGAGAAGAAAGTCTGCATATATATATGTGTGTGTGCGATCCGCAGCTGTGAGGACTCCCTCATCCTACGTCAATTTTGTTTTCCTTCACCTTTCCTTCTCTACCTTCCAGGTGTGCGTGCGCTTTTTCTCCTTCTGTCGTCTTGCGTGTACTTTGACTGTGTTCGAAGCCTTTGTTTTTCTTCTCTTGTTCTGCCTTCTTCATCGCAGGGGGTACGCCTCTCAGTGCGTGGCATTGCCAGGGCCCGGTGCACCCCCGCACTCTGTGTGTGAGGAAGCCGAGCAGCCCCCCTCCCCCACCCCCATCCCTGCCAACGCAGAACCACCTCTGGCGGTGACATTGTCGAGTATCTACGGCGTTGGTGAGGGGGAGGTCAGTGCGTATGTGTCGCTGCTGATGTGTCGGCGGTCATGTCCTGGGCGGCGTGACGTCGGAGTGGTCTGCGACAGTGAACACGTCTGTGCCATCCACGTAATGGGCAGAGTGTCCGCGTGACTCGAACGCATCCCTCACTCGGCGCTCACACGGCTTACTGGCGTGGGGTGCCTGAGTGTCACGGCGAGGGGGATGCACCGGGGGTGGTGACCGGCACAATGGAGAGGAGCGGATGGGTGGGTAGAGTGTGAGGCAGAGGACGTGCTCCGATGACTGAGCCGGTGCATTGCTGCAACGCCCGTGTCTACTGTTGCATTGCACCAGGCGATGAGGCTTGTGGCAGGGCGGGCGGGGGGAGGGGGGTAGAGCAGGGTGGAGCTGGACGCATGCTGTATGACAGAGAACGGACACATTGAGAGCACGAAAGGTGTTTGCCGTCAGAGCCTCTCCTTGTGTTTTTTGTTTTACTTGATTTGGATGTGCTTCTTCCTCCTCTCTCTCCTTTCGAAAGCCTCGTTCTCATGCAGCTATTCTAGCCTTTCACCTGTGGCGCCGCCGTTCGCGCGGCCCCTCACCGAGGAACTCAGTCGTTGCGCGACAGGGTCGGAGACGGGGTGCGGAAAGCACTCGCTCAACACGCACCCACACACATACGTATCGATGGTTCCTCACGGGGACGAAAAAAAAGAGAGCAACGCAGAAAGTGCGAGCGAACGAGTCACTGTGCTTTTGCTGCGTCGAATGCCGGAAGGCGACAAGCAATCGCAAAGCCGCACCAAGATGACGCGACGTACATGGCGGTGCCGCGAAACATCCGCCTTTGAGTTGGCGTGGAGGAGGTGTCGAACCACGGCCCGGGTACTCTCTGTGCACCATCACCGCCACCACTGCCAAGCTGGTCCCCGTAGCTAATGGACCTCCGCGATGTCCATCCTGTTGTGAACGCTTAACCACATGCGCCGTCCATCCTTCTCGTGCTGGCACTTGTTTCGCTTCACTCCCCATTCCTCCGCCTTTTTTCCCCTTTTCCTTCGCTGTCCTCGTGCGTGCCAAACATACGCACAAGCACACACACACACACACACACACACACACGCACACACGCACGCGCCGAGACGTGTGTGGCAGAGAACTTCATCTCCTTTTGGTGCTTTCGACGGGCTGCGGAGTCGAAAGCAACACGCCATCGTTGTACTCAGTGTGCGTTAGAGTCTGTCTGCTTCGTCGCTTCTGCACGCCATCGCCACTGCCTGCGACTTATTGATTGTGTCTGCGTGTTCGCTCGTGTCTCTCGCTCACGAATGCTTCATCTTGATCACTGCTTCCCTTTTCACAAGCAAAAACGATTCTCGACTCCGCTCGCCACCCCACACGCCGGTGCATTCACTTTCTTACCCCTTCCCCAATGCTTTACTGTAATCGTCCGGCCTGACTTACGTTGCTCGACCTCGCCTTCGCATCTCTCTGTATCTCTCTCCTCGCTCAAACTGCACTCACCTCAGGCCGCGCCACTGGGAAGAGGAGAATTCGAAAAAGAAACAAAGACGGCGGAGGGATTTGCGCGAAGGCGCGAACGCGAACTTTCGGTGGAGCAGCTCGAGCTCCGTCGAACTCGTATGCGCTTTTATCTTGCACTGTAGATTGCGTGTCGCCTTTCCTCCTCTCGCTGTCGGCGTTCTTTTTCCGTGCATCTGTGCTATTCGTCCGCCTCTTTCACGTGTTTTGTCTCCGTGTCTCGGCTGGGCTTGAAGTGTTTCTCACCTTTACCGTTGTGTTCGCTTGGCGCTGCGGTGATGGGCTACTGCTCTGCCTCGCTTACGTTTTTGTTTTTCGTGCTGTCTCAGCCTCTCACGCACTCGTGCTCCGTGCGCAGGTCTGGTTGATGTCCCTGTCCGATCCCCGTCCGCTGTTCTCTCTGACTAATACGAACACACAACCCAGCCAAGCGACGAACGGGCAGCAGGCAGTGACTTGACCCTCTTCTCTACACACATCCTTTGTCTTCCACTCCCGCCACTCCTTTTGTGGTTGTGCGCGCTTCGACCGAGAAGCGAACATGAGCGCGAAAAGCCGCACTCCAGCTGAGATTCAGAGGAGTTTCGTGCAGCATGTGCAGAACATTTCCTCCCACACCCGTGGCATCAGCGACGAGCTGGCCCTCATGTCACAGGGTCTGCGAGATGGCATACAAAGCAGCACAGGCCCCACGACGGATCTGCTCGCTGCCACAAGTGAGCTGAGCCGCTTAACGATGAAGGCATGCACGAACCTGTCCAGCTGTCTGGCGGATCTGGTCAACATGGGCGAGGCTATGGCACCTGTGCTGGCCGCCAATCCGGAGGCGGCGGAGCCACTGCTGCTGAACTTTTTCAGCAACTTCGTGACACAGATGGGTGCATTCTACAATGAGATCGATGCATGTTGGGGCAAGGGCTGCGAGAGCTTCGGCCGCGGCAAGGCACGTTCTTCAGAGAATCGTCAGTCTCTAACACCACACTGGCGACCAGGGAGCCGACCGCCTCGACGGCCCCGACGGGCGCGATGCCGACAGCGGACATGGAGCGTGAGGTGTCCGAAACGGCGGCCGCATCGACCGTGAATGCAGGGCGCCGCAGGAATCACCAGCTGCTCGAGGATGACGCAGCGGGAGGAGAGCCGCCAACGCCGCACGACTGGTACAGCGAATCAGCGCCTGGCGGTTCCGCTCCCAAGAAGGGGCGAAAGAAGAAGGCCGCCACTGCCACCGAAGCAGAGGCATCCGCGATGGCGGCGACGACGCCGACTACGAAGCGGACACAGAACTTTGATCCGTTGCCAAATAGTCAGTCTAGCCGCGGCAGTGCCGAGGACACGATGGCCGGCTTGGCGGCGGCGGCGGAGTCAGGCGCTCAGACAGCCTCGCCACAACGGCCTGAGAAGAACAGTTCACGCTCGGTTCTCCCCGTCGCCTACGCACCGGCGGAGCTGACGCCGGAGGACCTGAATGCCTTGGCGCGGTCTGAACCACCTTACCTGCTCCTCACCTCCACCCTGGAGGATGCGCTTGGGGCGGTCGTCATGGCCTCCCGCCCCAACGTGTTTAGTAACCTGGCCAGCTTCACCTATAATGAGCCCGTTTCCACGTATTACATCCGCCTTGTCCGCCCCGGCAGCTTGGCGTACTTTGTCTACTGCAACTACATTCTCGGCAGCGCGGACACGCAGGCCGACTTCCTGTGTGACGTGCTGGAGACCGACTGCGCTGAGGTGGACCCATTCACGTCTCCCGCCGGCGAGGTGATTGTTGAAGACGCAGCGGATCTCTCCAGCCTGCCGGCGTGTGCGTGGGGTATCGGCAGCAGCGAGGACAATGAGCGCCGTCTGTACACGATGTACGCGCTCATTGAGCAGCCGCCGCGAGTCGGCCCGACCGCCGTCATACAAGACTCGCTGAATATAGGTGCTTTGCGGGATGAGGTGCTGCACATGGTGACGCTGGTGGACGGCGCACCCGAGTTTGCGCGAGTGACGTGCATGGTGTACTCGGAGGTGCGCACTGCAGAGATACCGACCCAGAAGCAAGCAGCCATCCTCAGCTTCTCGCGCAGCGGGTTTGCGAATACCGGCTTTGTCGAGGCCTCCGACTCGGAAGTCGAGGCGGCGATGTCACGCATGAGGCGCAAAAAGCAGAATGCGGCAGACGATAAAATGGTGCTCTTTCCGAAGCAGGAGCTGGATGCCACGACGACGTTTCAACCACCAGTCCAGCTCGCCTCGCTCAATCAGCCCGCTGGCGACGCGGGAATATCACTTGGCGGTGTTGCGCGTGGTGCCGTGCAAGGCGGCTTCGAAGTGCTGAAGGCGCCCTTCACGGTGGGCCGCGCAGTCGGTGGCGCCCTGCTCGACGCCACCGGTGTCACCGGCGCGGTGCGCAACAACATCGAGGGCGTCTTTCGCAAATCGTTTCCGGACTTGGCTGGCGAGACGCTCGTGGATTCCTTCAACTGCGCCTGGGTCGAACGGTCCGCGCTGAAGCAAGGCTACCTGTTCATCACGTCGCACTGGTTGTGCTTTCAGAGCACCTTGGCCGCCGCGCACTTTTCCATCGAATACGACGAGATCAAAGATATTATCAAGTCTAAGTCGGTGAAGATGTTCGAGAATGCGATCGAGGTGAAGACGCACCTGAATGACACTATCTTCCTCACAAACTTTCTGCAGCGGGATCAAGCGTATAGCGCTCTGATGAGCCAGTGGCTGAAGCAGTAAGGGAAAGGAGGTGGGGAGGAAAACGCCGTGCGAGGCTGAACGCGAGTGGGCTCTCGGATAGGTTCCCAAAGACGGCCACTTGCTAATCGGCATGGAGATGCAGCTCTGCGCCGCAGCCACAGCTTGTCTTGCCTTTCCCAGCGCGTTTAGCTGTGCTTCATGTCTGCGCGTGCTCATCTTTTCCGCCATTATTCATGCGTTTTTTCGAGTCTGTATCTGCGTGTGTGTGCATGGCTTCGTTGGATGCCGACGCGCAAGTCAGCCGTACTTCATGCGATGGTGCAACCATCGCCGCTGTAAGTCGCTCAGAGCACTGTGAGCCGTGCCCCCCTCCTCTTCTTCTACTTCTCCAGCTCCCACACCAAACTTGTGCAGCGCGGTGCCGCTGTAATGATGCGGATGGGACGAGAGGGGGTGTGCACGTAAGCGTTGCAGACGTAGATGTCTGTATGTG
The DNA here is from genome assembly GCA_003992445.1 of Leishmania aethiopica. Taxonomy (NCBI): domain Eukaryota; phylum Euglenozoa; class Kinetoplastea; order Trypanosomatida; family Trypanosomatidae; genus Leishmania; species Leishmania aethiopica. The sequence continues at coordinate 350,537 of RZOE01000018.1, forward strand.
TCTGTGTGTGCATGTTCATATCGGATCAAGAAGTGAAGCAACCCGCACCTCTCATCGTAAGCGCTGGATGCTGCGGCCGCGGCCGCACGGGCCGCAACGCTTTCCTTTTCATGCGCTTCGTTCGTGTGCCTCATCCCACACTGCACGGTCACTTCCATTTCTTCTTTCCTCTTGGTTTTCTCTCCTTTTCACGCCGATGTCCGCTGCACTGTGCAACGAATGGACATCTCAAAGTCGATACACACCGTCTCCCATCTGCTCGAGAAGAGAGAGAGAGAGCACTTGCGCGCGCCTTTCTCTTTCTGTTTGGCTTCATCGTTGGTCTGTGGCGTGCGTGTGGACTCGTCTCCCTGTCCCGGCATCTTAGTCGTCACGGGTACGCAGCGCGTGTGCAGAGACACGCACCGCCACAGTGCCTCCCCAACCACGTCCTCCCTCCCGCAGGCAAACACACACGCACGCCAGTGAGGCGTTCTTCGGCGGCACACACACACACACACACGCGAACAAGGAACCCCCTTCCTTTTCTCACAAAAAGGGAAACTCGCAAGCGCACATCTCTTCCCGTTTCTTCTTCCTCCACTCTGCCACTTCATACACCATTACCAACAAGCTCCCCGTCTCTTTCTCTCTCCTTTCTCCAGCTATTTTTGATTGTCTTCCTCTTGAAGTGTCGAAGCAGTTCAAGAGCGCGCCGCACACCTCGAACCCCCGCTCTCCTGCACCTGCGTTCGTGCATGCATGTGTGCGTGTTCGCGTGTGGGTGTCTGCGTGTAATCTTCAGATTTCCCTCTTTTGCTTCTTTTTTTTCTCTCTCTGTCGCTCTCCTCCTCTTGGGTTTTCTGTGTGTGTGTCGTTGGTGGTGTTGGTGCCTGTCTTCTCCATCAGACTACTTGGCGTGCGTTTGCCTGTACGTTTCTCTGCTCTCTTTTCTTTTTTTTTTTGTGTGAGGGTGGTGGTGGTGGTGTTTGTCTCCCGTTTTCGTTTTTCCGGTCCATCCCTACCTTTATTGTGTGTGTTTCTTTTTCCGCTTGAGCTCTTTCATGTACGCACTCCTTCCCTGCTGCCTCAATCACGCCTCCTCTTCCTTCTTTTACTAAGAGAATCTCTTTCTCTCTCTCTCGACCTCCCTAGCAGCAGCAGCAGCAGCATCGCCGCAGGCCCTCCTCCTCCTCTTTCTTTGTCACTATCGCCGTGCCTGTTAGAGATCACCCCCCCTCCCCCCACACCCAACCTCCCCTTTCTATTAATTTCTCGTTGGCCTCTCGTTTCTCACACCCCGTTGTGCTGTGGCTCTCTTGCTTCGTTGTGCTCTCCATTCTTCGCCTTTTATTCGCCCTCCTTCTGCTGCCGTCTTTCTCTTCCGCATGGGTGTGCATGTGAGTCTTCATCGCCACCCTTTGCCTTCTCCGCACTTCCTGCCCTCACTTTCCTTCAACTCCGCCGCTCTAACTCTGCGTGCGGGCCTCGTGTTATCGCTGCTCGCTGCTTTGTTTTACTTCCCTCCCCTCTCCCTTTTTTAGCACGACGACAAACTTTTTTCTTTGTGTTGTGGTTTGATAGAGCGGACCGCTGGGGAGCGGCTTGGCGCGTGCTCGGTCCTCGCCGTCTCGCGCGCTGCTTTGCCTCCGTCCAGAGCGCGCACATCACCCATCGCCTATAGAAGCGCCGCACACACATTACGCACCGCAATACATTCACGCGCACGCCAGGTGAAAAAAGGGGTATGCGTCATGGATGGCGACCGCTACATCTACTCTCGTCCTGTGGTGGTGACGGAGGACCGAATCAAGGAGGCCTTAGAGAAGCAGGCGAAGCAGAAGGCTCTCAAGGCGGCGCTTGATCGGCAAGTGCGGGAGGCCGAGCGGCTGAAGGCGGAGAAGCACCGTGCCAAAGGAAAGCAGGACAAGCAGCGGGGCGACCTCAAGGTGAATGTGCCGCCGACCTCTTCTTCGGCGAATGCAGAGAACAAGACGCAGACTGCCTCCCCGGCGGCCACCGCATCTGTAGCCGGCCCTTCCCCCCGACGATGGGCGCCACGGCTGCCCCGGGTGCTGTTGAATCCACGCGGTACAACTTCTCCTTCCGCAAAGGCCAAGGAGCATTTGAGGTGGATGGCGCCCGTGCGCGTCGCCTCCAGACTGCGTGCCAGACATATGCAGAAGCGCGTGAGCGCAGCGGTGGTGCTGCGCCTCCGGGAACCGGTGCTGAAAACGGCAAATCTCCCGCCCCTCGAGGACGTCGGCAGCCAGCATCGCGCGATGCCAGCAGCGGCGCGGGTCCGCGCAACAGTCGTGGCGGCAGGTCAACGGCTGCCGCCAACGGCGTTGAATACCAAACGAACTCGCTGCCTATCAACTTTAGCATGACAAAGGAGGGTGCAGGCAAGAAGGCGCCGCGCTCGAGCGCCGCCCTAGCGACTGTGGTCGACCCAGCTGTGGCACGTCGGGAGAGCGCGGTGGCGGCAGCGACGCCAGTGGGCACAGCAGGAACAAAGGTAATGGCGGCTACGATACGCAGTCTTTACCGACAGAGCTCATCTACAAGTTTGGGCAAACCAACAGCAACGCCGCAGTGGTCAAGCCGTCGCTGCGTCGTGTCACGACCCCTTTGCGGGCCCCGTCTAGCGGCCGCAAGTCAGAGCCGCGCGGGCACCAGTCGCCACTGGGCCTTCTAACCGGTGCCGTGTCTGGCAGCCCGATGACGGCAGGCCGAGAGAACTTCAAATCACCTCTCAATGACCGCACGAAAAGCCCTGACTATGCTGGCGTCGGAGGCGCTCACCCTCGCTTGTCACCTGGCGGCGGCTTGAAAGGCGTGCCGCGGGTGCTGGGCAGCGGTGGCGGCACTCCAAATGCGAAGGCTCTGGGTGCCCGGTATGTGTCACCGCGTCTGACTGCCCGACTGGCTGGTGGCATCCTCCCTCCGCTCAACCCTCACAACGACTCTGACGTGATTGAGATGTCCGCCGTGCTCGACGTGGTGACGCCTACTCGCGAGTACAGCGTTATTGGCACCGCGACGGGTGCACTCAGCGGCCGCACGCCTGGCAGCTCAGCACAACCATTGTCTTGCAAGCGGACGAACAGCACCCCTGCCGAGCGACCTGCACGTCCCTCGCCTCCGGGGTCCCCGCATGCTGCCGCGGCAGCGGAGCAGAAGCGTAAACAGGCAGAGCGAGAGAAGGCGTGGGCGCAGCAGGTGAAGCAGATCAAAGCAGAACTGCGAAAGACACGCGCGAAGGGGCCGGGCAAAGGCGGTATGCAGCTTGAGGACCGGGGGGCTATGAGCAATATTCCACGGCGTGCCGAGACGGCGCCAGACCCAGCCCCGCATCCACCAATGCGGGGAGGCCTCGGCGGCGCAGCAGGGGGTGGTGCCAGTGGTGCTGGCGGTGCTCATGGTCGAAACGGTGCTGGTGGTGGGGGCAAGAGCAACGCTGGTGGCGGTCGCTCACACCAGGTAGAGAAGATGGACTTCGCGAAGGCGCATATTTTCACACGCGAGAACTTCCGGCCGATCACCGCCCCTGAGGATGCCGCCTCCTACTTTGGAATGCTGTCGCCGCCTCCCTCGCTCCCACCGCTGGCGCGGGCACCGAAATTCAAGCCACGCGAGCAGGCGCGGCCGAGCAGCGAGTCAGTCACAGAAGAGGAGAGAAAAGAGGAGGCGATGGGCACCGAGGCGGCCTCCTCGCCAAGCATCAACGGCATTCACACCTTTGCGAGCACCGGTACCTCAGGCGAAGAGTCGCTAAAGCTGGCGTCGCTGACGACACGCCAAGTGACGCTGGGACTGCCAGACTATGGCGACAGCGATCCCGTGCCCATCCAGCTCAACCACCTCTTAGAGTTCGTTGAGGCTCAAATTATCACGGCGAGTCAAGCGGAGAACTTGTGGGACTTCTTTTCTGCGTCGGCGGATGTGGCGCGTGGCGGTGGAAGCGGCAGAGATGCTGGACGTGCGGGGTCGTCGTTTTCAGTCAGTAGCGCGCGGGACATGCGGGGCCGTGCGGCGCGTGGCGACGTGAACGGCGCCGTGGGCGAGGGGAAAAAGAGCACATTAGAGATAGAGGCTGTCGACAAGCCACCCGCGGCGAACGGCGTTGGCGCCACCAAGGGCGACGAGAATGTCAACGGTGACAACGGAAGAGCCTTTTACGTGCCGCACTCTCCTTCGCAGCTTCCGACTTCCGCCGTACTGGCGCCGGCACTGCGCCGCAAGATCAGTCGGCAGCACTCGGAGCAGGAGGCAGCGCGGTTGCATGAGCCATACAAACCGCTGCAAAACGGCCGCCCTTGGCGAAGCTCGTCTGGCGCTGGCGGCAGAGGAGCAAGCGGTGGCCCAGGGGGCGGGGATAGTGGGCAACGCACATCGCCACACATAGCGCGGGGGTTGCAGAATCATTTTTCGACCGCATCCGAGCCCGGTAACGAAGGCGGTGACGAGGGTCATGGAGGTGCTAACATGTTCGACACGTTCTCCGAACTGTTACTGCCCACCGACCTGAAAGATGACGACAGCGGCTAAAGTGCGCTTGTTGTCTCCTTGCCGATGATGTATGCCGGAACGCGTTGGGCTAGTAATCCTACCTCAAACAGCCACGTGGTGCGCGCCGGTTGTGCTTGCGCTCTTCCGTTTCTCTCGTTGTCGTTGTCGAGTGCTGCCTCTCTCTCCTTTTTTGATGTGCGCATATATATGTATATATATATATGCGTGTATGTGTGTGTGTGTGTGTGTATGTGTGTTTGTGTTTGAGTGACGACTGCCGTGGGTTGCACCTTAGGACACTGCTGTCACGAGTGGATGACCGCGTGCCTCTCGTTGCCTCGTCTTCCCTGCTCTTCTCCTCCGCACACTACACCGACTTCTCCGTTCATGTGTTGCGCGTGACTTACTGGAAGAGGTGATGCCAAGCGAGTGTCTTTGCACGCGAATTCGTATGTTTGCTTGCGAATAGAGCTGAAGTACAGAGTGGAGCAGGTGCGACAGCAGCACTCTGACTCCGTCATGTTTAATAAACAGCGGAGCAGGCGTGCTGTGCGTATTTCCGTGACAGTGTGCAGACGTTTTATTTCGTGCGGCCACTTCTCACCCCTATTTCTCGATGTTCTTGGGGGTGCTGCACACCTTTTTGGGCCGCTGCTCTCTCACGTACGCACGCACAGGCACGTGCACGCAGACGTCTCACTTCCTTCGTTCGTTTGGCGAGTGGCGAAAGTGGGAAGAGAACCAAGCAAAATGGAAGAGGAGCAATAAAACAGGCAAGCAACGCTGTCTCTGACTCCACCCGTTGCGGTCGCAGTCCCCCTACCAACTTGTGCAGCGTTTCGCGCTCTTCATCCCGCCCTCTCTTCTCTCCGCGTTGTGGTGAGAGAGCCCTCGAAGTGGCGAATGGGCGCTGAGCCAGCTTTTCGTTGCGTGGGAGGCGGGGAAGGGTGTGTGGGATGGAGATTGGCGCGTGGTCATGTATGGCCTCTCTCTCTCGAGTTTGCTTGGTACGACTACAACCTAATGTATTGCACCGTAACGCTCCCCCTTCGCCCTTTTCCTCCTCTTCTGCTCCCGTTATTGATCTCCTCCATATGCGCTTACTTTCCTCTGGTGTGCATGTGTGTTGGTTGCTCCGCTGGGGCCACGCTCAAAACCGCCGCGCACCCTTCTCCCTGCTCATGTTCTCAGCCGTCTACACACAACACCGACACGTGTGCACAGCGCGCTTGTTGGATCATCTGTGGCCCCGGCCCTTTTTGTTGCTTGCCGTAGTAGACGCAGAGCTGGCCGCGGATGAGTCTGTCGAGGCAGGTGCTGGACCCGAACCGTCGGTGCGTCGATCTAAGCGATCAGCGCGGTGGCCTCACCGCCGGCGTCCTGGAGTCCCTGCGGACGTTCCTCCGCTACAACGATCGCTACGTTCACCTCTGCGTATCCGACAACGTGCTCGGTAGCGCGGCGATCGCGGGGCTTTGCGCGCTCATTAAGCGACATCCGCACCTGACCGCACTTGAGGCGCAGCACTGTGGTCTCCTGGACAAAGACTTTCGCTTCTACGTCGGGCCTGCCATCTTGACCATGACACACCTGACCTTTGTGGACTTGAGCCGCAACTGCGGACTGACGGACGTGAGTGCGGAGACGCTGGCGCGCATTCTTGTCGAAACAGATGTGGAGACGGTGCGGCTATTCGGAACGTCATTGACCGAATGTGGGGGCCGAGTAATCGCGACGGCGGCGGCCAACACGACTACCCTTGTCAGCTGCGAGCTGCCCTTCACGGTCGGCAGTGCCGTCTTGGAAGACATCGAGGTCTGCACGCGCCGCAACCGATCTCATCGCGCCATACTCGAAAACGCCTCGGTGCATTACACGCGTCTTCAGGTGAGGCGAAGTCGATGGCCTTGCCCGCCAGCGCTCAAGCACATGGAGGCGAATCCGATGGTTGCGATAGATGAGCTGCCCTCGCTGGAGTCGAAGCCGGGTGTATCTCCGCGGTCACCAGTCATCGATGTTGGTCCGAAAGCATGTTATACTGCGACTGACCGGCAGTGGCGTGCCTGCATTCACAAAGGGCGGAAGAACGCACTGATGCATACGGAGACGCTGCTGCCACCGTCGTTGTCGTCCTCGGTGCCATCAGCTCAGGTTCCCTCCTCTTCTGCAGCCGCCTCTGTTGCCACCACCAAGGTTGCTTCGACGGCGGTGACGCGGAGAGGTAAGGCCACGCCCGACTCGCTGGACGAGGTGACGATGTGGGACTGGGCAGACCCCGCCATGTCCACTACTCTCCACTGCCTTTACCTTCTCAATCGTCAGGCCCAGCTCGCGCAGAACCGGGCCGCCTCAGTGGCGGCCGCACCGAACATACATGGACTCTCGCATACGGGGCCGTCAAAAAAGGCGACGGGCGGCACCGTGCGCCTGCCCTACCTCTGAGTAGGGAAGGGGGCGGCGGCGGGGTGATTGGGCACGCGATGGAAGTCCATAATTAATGTTGGCGAGGCACAGTAAGCAATGCCATTGCTTTTACACCACCCAAGCAGCGGACGCGAGCGAAAGAGTGGAAGAAGAATGCATAAGGCATGTCACCAGCTCTGGCTCTCACCTTTTTTTTGTGTGTGTGGGAAGTGGGTGGTGGTCATCTTCCTCAGTCTCTTTTCCCCCAATGACACTCGTACTTTGTTTTTTCTCGATCTCTCTCTCACACAGGCACACATCGATGTACATACGACTCCCTTGAAATACACCGAAAAAAAAAAAAAAAGAACGCCTGATGTGCAAGGCATCAATGCAGATGACGTCTGCTTCTATCTTCGCCTTCAAGGCTTCTGGAGGTTTCATGTCTAGTGCTAAGACCACCGCTGAATGGATATACATGTACATGGATGTACATGTATATATTTATATATGCCGATGTACTTCTATATGAATTGTGTTGCGTCTTTTTTGTTTCTTTTCTAGGCGTGCATACATCTTTAAGTGTGCTAAGCACAAGTGACGCGTCCTCTTTCTTTTCCTTTTTCCTTAAAAAAGGTTCACGTGGATGTGATGGAAGACGCGCGCATGCTCTCTCTCTTTTTACCGCTCCCTCACCCCTTTCGCGTTACCTTTTTTTTTCTCTGCTGGCTTCTCTCTTCGGCGCTACTGCTGTTTGCTGCGTTGCTAGCGCTCTTTTTTTTTTGGGAGGGAGGCGGGCTTGTCTCGTCTGCGCACACCCCATGCTCGCCAAGGCGTCGCCAAAAGGCGTTTTTTTTTTCTTGTGCAAATCTTTGGTGTCCGTGAGAGCTGTCGCATCCCTCTCTATCCCCTCTGTGTGTGCGCATGTGTGTGTGTGTGTGTGTGTGTGTCTAGGAGTGCATGTGCTCCCCGTTACTAGGGTGCGGCACAGCAACAACAACAACGAATGGGCTCTCTTTCAGTTCCTTGTCCCTTTCTGCTCTTTGCGCGTGTCACGCTGTTGCGCTGTTGCTTTGCTGACCCGTCTCACGCCTGCAACTCCGCCGTGTGTTCGCACCCATCCCACCAGCCCCTGCCACCTGTGTTGGCTTTCGCTCTTGTGGCCGCCATGCCCCAGCACGACATCACCGCAGTACCTCATCATCATCCTTTCTCCCCGACCCGCGGCGCATCGAGAGTCACTCCGGCCTCACACGCTGAAGACCCTCACAGACACCGCCGTGATGTACTTCGTGGGTGACACGTGTTGAGGGGACAGGTGCGCCGGAGCCCGTGTGGCGCTTGCCGGTCACCCCAGGCTTCTCCTGTCACAAATGCTGCGGCCGGCTGCGGTGCCTCTTCGCCCTTCTCCTCTCTCCCTTGTGTGCACTCACAGGGATGGCGCGGAATGAACGTGTCACCGCCTCTTCCTCTCTCTTGACCTGCATGCCCCTCTTGCTCAATCCATTCAACGCGCGCACTTCGTTCCTGCCGTCTCTTGCTCCGCTTTCGTGACGGAAAGCGACGACGTACACCCTTCCCATTGCCCCTGTAAGAGAGGGCAGCTCCCCTCTCCCCCCTCACACACACACATACACTCAAGTCCCGTCGCTGCCCTTTTTCTTGCACTGCGAAAGCGGGAAAGGCTATCATACACGCACATATACACGGACATACGCACACACGCACGCATAAGGAGATGCGGTACTTCGTCGTGGCGCACGAATTTCAGGCGGAGGAGGACGTGGAGTTGTCCGTCTTCAAAGGCGAGATACTCTGTGCCACGGAGGGCGTCGCCCAAGATGGCTGGATAAAGGTCGAAGTAACCACGGACGCGCGCCGCCGTGGCTTCGTGCCTATGTCGTACCTCCGCGAAATCTCTGCCGCGGAGGCATCAGCTTCGATGCCGGCACCAGCCTCCTCCGCACCGCCATTGGCAGGGGAGTCAACGTCCCCCATGCGCACGCCGCAGCGCGCTGGAGGAGAGTCGTCAGCGAGGGCAGCTCTTGCCAACACGACAATATCCACGCCACTGGACCTGGGAAACTGTAGTGGCGTTGTGGCGAAGGGTTCCAGCCCGTCTCTGCAGCCGATGCGCAGCCCTGAGACAGCCGCTGTGCACGCTGCCCCCACTAGCAGCAGCATCCACTTGACACCCGCTCAGCAAGCTGCCGGTCCGGTCAGCCGCCACCTGCTCGAGAACCCCAACGCTGTTGTCGATGCCTTCATGAAGAACGAGGTGTACTTCAACCAACTAATGCAGCGGCGTGCCTCGGCACTGGCGCAGATGCAGTCGGGCTTGGAGGAGGCCATGACAGAGGTTGCGGCTTGCAAGGACCGCAGCGCCGTGCTCACACGAAAGCTGCACGACCTGGATGGGGTGGTGGAGCGCGAGCGTCAGCGCTGGATGGACCGGGTGCAGGAGGAAAAGGCGCATGTGAGCCGGTCAGCCCCCTACAGCGCGCCGTTGGCTTTACCGGTCAGCTCCGGCACCACACCGCTTCGCTCGCCCATCATCGGCCCACGTAGCGGGCTGGGGCGTAGCGTGCTGGACGACGACAGTCCGCGCCAGCTCAGAGCATAGAAGAGGAGCGAGAGAGGGGGCGCTGTGGTGTTGTGCGCTGCACTTGATTCACATGCACACACACACAAGAAAAAAATGCAGGCGCTCACGGGAAGACGAGAGGCGCGTCCACGCCCGTGTGCCACACGCGCAGCTTTGCAGTGTGCGCATTGCTACCTGTCTCCGCGGACCTGCTGTTCCCTGCACGTGCTCCACTTCCCCGCACCTGGTGACGCCTCATCAACGTCTATGGGCGTGCCATGGGAGTGTGAGCGTGTGCATTCGTAGAGGTCATAGATGTCCGCGAATGAACCCGCTCTTCTCTGTGCCTCCATCTCTCTCTCTCGCTGCGTGAGTCTGTGTGTGTGCGTAGAGAGAGAGAGGGAGAACACATCGGAGGCGTTTTTGATGGGTATCTGTCCGTCTCTTCTTCTTTTCCGTTTTCCGTGCTTCTGTTGGCTGCGCCTCCCTCGCCTTTCACAGGGTCTTTGCCCTTAGATGAGATTCGCTCTCTACATATACCGCCTTCTTCTCTCGCTCCATCTTTGGCCACCAACCATCCACCACCACCACCACCGTGACAGGACAGCTGGAGCTAAGCAGTACGGCAAGCAGCAAAGACAGCTCAAACCCTTGTTCTCAATAAAGGAAGAGGGGACATAGAGAAAGGTGCTTGACCGGCTTGTGTGTGCGTTGGCCGTGGTCGATGCAGGTGTTACGCTGTGTATGTCTCTTTTCGTTTGGCTGTGTGACCTGCTCGCTTGTTTGGTGGGTGTGCACAGACGCTTGCCCCCTATTCTTCCCCCACATCGCCGCATCGCCACTTGTGGCTCTCCCATCTTGCCAGTCCTCATCCTTTCTTCCTTCCCTCCTTCCCTGCCTCTCTCATGGTCACCTCACCCTCCCCGTTTTTTTTTGTGGTTGTGCTTGCACAATCCTGCCGGCATGCTTGCTGGCACCCGTGTGACTTTCTAGGTCTGTGCGTTTGCGCGGAGATGCGTGTGCAGTGCGCCTTTCTCTCGACTGCCTCACGCTTTAGCCCCTTCTGGGGGGCGTTTCGTCACGGCGAAACAACGAAGCCGCGGGCACATGCACAAACACACATACATAGCATGCCACAACATCACAAGGGAGAGGCAACATCACAGCACTCTCCGCGAAGCGGGACATACATACATAAGGGAGAGCAGACACCATATACACGCCGCACGCAGTCAGCCCCCCTTTCCCCCCACCCCCATGCACACGCACACGCACACGCATGCATACATTTAGCGGAAAGAGGAAGCAAAGGCCAGGCGTACTTCTTTTGTGCGACTTCTCCTCTTTCACCTCCTACCACCCCATCCAATCTCGCTCCTCTGCACATGTGTATACACATCTATGCGTATCGACGCTTACATGCATAGGGGTAGCATGTCTATATCGCTTTCTCCCTGTGTCTTCATCAGCCGATCTCTCTTGACTTCTTACCTCAACCTCTCCACACTATTCTCTCTCACACATCCAGTGCGTGCGCTTTTCTTTGCTTGTTGGCGTCTCTTCTTTTTGCTGGTTTCCGGCTCTTTTGGCGTGACACGCAGCGACTGTGGTGTGTGTGTGTGTCTCCTATCCACCGACATGACGCATACATGCTCGTACTCGTTGTGTTCTGTTGCTGTGCGTGTGAAGCTCCACATTGTTAGCCTACACATCCCCCTCTTGCGCTCTCTGCTTTCTGTTTTCTGGTTGCTGCTGCCTCTCGCCGATATCGTTGAAGATTCAGGTTTTTTTTTTTGTTAATTATCTCTCGGACGTTTCCACGCGACAACGAACAAGTCAGCAAACTATATGCGTGCACAGCCCCAGCTGTTCACTTTCCACTGCTGCACGGCGGCTGCTCATCAAGGACATATCGGGCCAACCAGCGCCGTTGGGCGTCGTTCCGCCCACTGCGACTTCCGCTGCAGGCAGCGCCGGCCAGGTACGGGATCACACTCAGCATCGCCGCAACGCAGCAAGAGCAGCAATAAAACGTGGGCGGATGCGTACATTCGACGACCTGTCGGCACGATTTGTAGTGAGTCGTTACAAGCGTGACCATGGCCCGCAGGCCTCCTCGGCACAGCACCAGCCCAGGCCTGTCCACTGACACCGAGAGTCGGCCAGCCGTGCCCCGAGGGCGGGCTGTGCAGGCTCTTGGCTTCTCCCATAAAGAGTGTGGGGTACGAGGCCCTGATACGACGGTGAGGCCGCCGGCCAACATGAGGGCATGTCGTGGAAGAGGAGCAACAATTCGAGAGGCGAGAATATCGCGCAAGGGCTTCCATGACTTAGTGACCATTGTGGTTGCGCTTCTCTGATTGCGGGTGCGTGTCCGTGTCTTCCTCTTCCTCTGCTGCTCGTCCTCTCTTCCGGTAAGCTGGCACGTTCTCAGCACGGAGGAAAGGCGTGTTGCGCGAACAAGCGTGGCTCATCGGAAGGCCAGCAGATTCACCGAAAGAAAAAGAGCGCACATAGACAACAGAGTAGAAAGGTGACGAAGCGTATGCGTCTGCGGCCTCGCTGCCACGGGTTTGGTTGCTGGTGCTGCTCCTGCTGCTGCCCCTGCTGCTGCTACTCAGCGCAGGCAGGCATCTCTTTCTTTTCCTGGTGGTGCTTACATCGAACTCTGTGCGCATCAACTTGTGCTTCCACTCCTTCTTTCCCTTCATTTTTATTTTCGTGTAGGTGCGTGTGCGCATTCCGCTGCTTCTCTTCTCGAATTCGCCTATTGCCGCTCTTTGTGGGGCTGCATGCCCGCGTGTGCGCGTGTATGTGTGCTGGCCTCTTCGTGGCGTCGAACGGGAAGCAAGGAAAGCAGACGGGGTGGATGTGCGCGTGGCATTTCTGCACTGCACTTAGCGCTACACGGTCCCATACATTCGTACCCCCTCTCTCAGCGAAGCAGCAGCGAAAGCCATGGGCACCGCCTCGCTGCTCTTCAGCTTGCTGCTGAACATCACGAGCAGCATCGGGGTAATCATTGTCAACAAGCGGTTCGTCTTTATCGAGGCGCAGTTCGAGTTTAGTACGGCTCTTACCATCATCCACTTTGTCACGACATTTCTGGGCTGCATCTTCTTTGCGTACGGGGTGAAGCTGTTCACGCCGAAGAAGCTCTCGATCCGCCGGGTGCTCCCCATCAGCTGCGCCTTCTGCGGCTACGTCGTCTTTAACAACCTCTCTCTCCTAAACAACTCGGTAAGCGTGTATCAGGTGCTGAAGATTCTTTGCACGCCCATGATTGTTCTCGTTGAGCGGGTTCACTATGGCAAGCGGGAGAAGCTGAGCACACTGCTGTCGCTGTTGCCCGTGTGCATCGGCGTCGGCGTCACCTTCTACGCAGACACGGATGTGAACTGGATGGGCGTGGTGTGGGCGTTTCTCGCCATCATCGCCAACTCCCTCTACACGATCTGGGGCAAGACAAAGCAGGTGGAGCTGGGTGCGCAGCCGATGCAGCTGCTCATCTATGAAACCCCCCTTAGCGCCGTCATGCTCTTGCTCGTGGTGATTCCGCTGGACGGCGGTGAGAAGCTGGCCGCGTACGAGGTCACCTTCAAGACGGTGTGGACGGTGCTGCTGTCTTGCATCTTTGCCTTTGGCGTGAACTTCTCCTTCTTTCTCTTCGTAGGAAAGACGTCGCCGCTGACGATGAACGTTGCTGGCTACTTGAAGACGTCGTTGGTGTTTGTGCTAGACTTCGTCTTTGTGTCAGCCGACATGCCGCAGAAGAAGCTGATCGGCATCTCCCTCACACTTCTTGGGCTGGCGGGGTACTCTTACTCGAGGATCGAGTCGCCACTACCGCGCAGCCCCACGATTTGGCGGAACTCGCGCCGGAGCTCTCCCTATCAACAGCACAGAGCAGTTGAGGTGAAGGTGACCTCGGTGTGAGCGCTCGTCGCCGCTCGAGCGTCGGGGGGGGGGGTTCTGGCCTCGGGGTGCCTGATACTCTCGGAGGAGCCTGTGCTGCGCCTCTGCTACTGCTGCGCACTACTTCTTCGTCTCTTGCCCACAGGCTGCGCAGCGGCGACATGGATCGAGAAGAGCGACTAGCGCGACTACTGCCATGCAGCCGAAGGAAATTTCGCCCCTTGCGCACACGGAACGCCCCGTCCTGTTCACGACAAGACTTCAGCAAAGTCATCGGCAGACGACAGTGAAGGTTACACGCTTGATGTACTACTCGACGCATGCTCCCAACGTTCCTCCACGACCGTTGTGAGGATGAACACCCAAGCACACAGTGACACATGTAACCCCGCTGCATGCAGTGCCGCTAAGGCGCGCACGAAAAGCGGAGGCAACGAAAAGAGTGCAGACACGCGATCGTGTGGAACGGGTGCCTCCCGAGCAGCATTTCTCTGTCGCCCCTATGACTCTCTCGGAAGCGTGACGGCGCGGCGTGCCAGCTCCCAGCCTCAACCTTGCCGACTTCCTCTGTAGCCATCACGATCTCTGCTTTGCCTTGCCCAGCTAGGGTATATCTTTTTCACGCCTACCTATTCCCTATTCTCTTTATTTTCACATGGACCGCCTCCTTTCTTCTGGTAGCAGAGTGCTTTCCTTCTCCGCGTATACGCAAGTAGGCACGCGCATGCATATCGACATCACACTACACGACAGCTAACGAAGAAAAAAAAAACACACACACATGAGTGACTCGGCCTGTGGGAGCAGTCGCCGCCCGCACGCGGCGGGGCCGCTTCTCGCCTCCGGTGTCTTGCTGCTGGCATTGTTGACGGTGGTGTGCGCTCCGGTGAATGCTGAAGTGGTTGTAGCGCCGCTCTGCGCCGAGAAACACGGCTTCGCTGGTGAGTTCAATGACCACTACACCATCCCGGTGGAGCAGGCACCAGCAGCTGGCGAGGCAATCGTCCTGATTGCGCGTGCCTTCCCCCTCAATCTTGGTAGCATGCTGGCGCGGTGGCTGTATATCAATGCAACTTACCGAATCTCAGAAGGAGTGCAGCTCACGGAAGTGTCGGACAACAACGGCATCTTGGAGCTCGCGAACGTGGCGGCTGGAACGGACATCGAGGTGCGTGTGATGCGTGTGCGCACCGATGGCCCGACCCCGTTTCGATTTTTTAGCTTCTTTGCGAACAGCCCCGTCTGCCACGTGGCGGTAGCGCCGGACAACAGCTTTATAGCTCCTGTGCCGCACAGGCTTCGCACCACGCCGCAACTGCCTCTGACCATGTACTTCAAGGCGGTGCCGCCGCCGACCGTGAATGCGCTCATCGTTCGTGTTAGTGCCGACGGCCGTACTGGCGAAAAGTTCAGATCAGGGGATAAGGTTTACACGTCCGGCGACCTTGTGCGCGCTGACAGCGGGGGCGCCGTGCTATTCGCGTACACCTATCCGATGGAGAATGCGGCCACGCTGTACTACTTTACCCACGTGTCTGTGAGCTACGGGGAGTGGGAAGGAGGTGACGCGTCGAAGCCGAACGCGTCGAACACATCCAGCACTGGTGGCGACAGCAGAGACTCCGTGCAGCCGACGCAGTCCACGCCGGTGCTGCGAAGGCTGCTGCTGATTTCTTTGTTTCTGTTTCTCCTATATCAAGCGGCAGTGTCTGCGCACAACTATTACGTTCTCGGCAAGCGTGACGTAATGGACATTGTTCCATGCGCCAAGTCAGCGGCGGCAGGCGCGCGGACAGCGCAGCTTGTCACCTTGCGGTGCATGGGCATGTCGCAGCGGCACAAGGAGGGGTATAACTCTTTACAGAATCCGGACGATCCCTACTCGTGAGCGGCGAGCTGCCGGGAAGCGTTTGTGTATGGACGCTGGCGCACACCGAGAGATAGAGATGTACTCTTCCACCCCGCTTCACACGCACGTGAGCGGGGGAGTGGAATCTGCGGACTAGGTGTATTCCACCACGTGTGCTCTACTTGTTTTTCAGGTGAGGTGTGCGTGCCGCCTCACACCGCACCCCCCCTCTCTCTCTCTCTCTCTCAACATCAGCATATTAAGAAGAGGGCAGACATTCATCGACACGCTTGATTTACCTCAGGGGATCACAGTGCTTCTCCGTATCTCTCTCTTTGCCATCGCCACTCAATCCCAGGCGACCGAGCCCAATTTCAAGCGCTACAAACCAAGGACACGCCTGCCAGCAGTCTCAGCGCTTATGTGACTGCGCCTCATGTACGTCCTTTCCTCTTGTCCTTCTGCATGTGCTCCCGCGTATTTGATGTGTCGCAGCGCTTCATCCTCCTCGTGCCTCTCTCTCCCTCTCTCCCTCTCCCTTCCTCACTCCTTGCGTCCTTCCTGTTGCTCTCGCAAAGCAGCAACAAGAAGACGCTCTGCAGCGTCTGCGCTGCTGGCAACATACGCGCTCTCCCTCTTTCGCCGTTCCCATTACCCAAGCCCCCCTCTCTTCCTCCTCCTTCCGAGCTTCCCCCTCCCCATCCATTAGCCGCGAAAGCAGATGCGCGCGGCCGTTGGCGCAGTGCTGCAGCCGTCCTCCGCGGTAGGCGCCCTACGCTGCCAAGCACGGCTCATCACGCGCCTCTACACCTCCTACTTCAAGGGCGAGTTGTTCCCCAATCAGCTGGTGCGGCCGCTGGAGCGGTTGCCACGCGGCGTCTCCCTCGCTGCAGCGCGCAAGGGCCAGCAGGCGGCTGCGCCGAGCAGCTCGGGGTCTGGCAACCCTGCGACGGCTGCGTCACCAGAGGTGGTCGCCTGGGGGGATGTGGACAGCACTGATCTTGTGCATGCGAACGAGCAATCCCGTGCGGTGGCGCCCCAGGTGGGCCTCGCCCCGAGGCGCCCGTACGTTCCCCTCGGCGAGGTAGCGAAGATGGAGCTGCAAGGCGACTACCTCACAGAAGGCGGTCTGCATCAAGAGGCCTTAGAGTACTACGGTGTGGTGGCGAAGGCGTATGAGCTGGCCTACCCTAAAGATCATCCACAGGTGGCTGGCATCCGCCTCAAGCTCGCCGGCGCCTTTCGTCGAACGGGGCGGCTGACCAGCAGCAAGGCAAACTGTGAAGCTGCGCTGCAGATGCTTGATAACGCTGGCCAACCGCCGCTGGAGCTGATTGTGGAGGCGCTCTTTGAGCTGGGCCTCACTTCAGAAACAATGAGTGACGCTGCCGCGGGCACCGTCTTCGAGGAGGCCGTCGCCCTCGTCGACATGTTTCACAACTCGGGCCAGTCACATAAGATGCTGCGTCTACTCCCCCGCCTAGGCCGCCGCTTCAACCTCAACTTCGAGGAGAAGTTCGTGTACTTCTCGCCCTTTGATTACGATCGCGTCTTCGCACTGGCGGACCAGTGCCTGGAGAGAGCGGAAGTGTTCTATCAGGCGCGCAACGACCGTGCCGGCATGATGCGGGTTCTACAGCAGCGCAAGGAGCTCATTGACAAGAAGTTCTTCAACATGCGCGACTTTGCCGGCCGCATCCACACCATGCGCGGTCACTGGAAGCGCCGCGCGCAGGTGCTCACAAACGCGCCGACGCCGGACGAGCTGCTGCGGTACTCGCCCACGATCCATCAGGTGTACCGTGACTTCAAGTATGAGCTCAACGCACCGATCGGTCGTGAGAAGGAGGTGCAGCCCGGCGTGAACCGCGTGGTTCATGACATGGGTAACCCGTACCGCCGCAGCGGCGTCCGTTCCCAGCGCATGCTCCGGGATGCGGAGAAGAACTTCGAGAAGTATATTCGAGCGGACGCGTTTGGGGCGTAGAGGGCTCTTGAGGGGAAGAAATGAGCGAGGAAGCGTCAAAAATAATCGTACAAAAAAACGGCTTCGCCGTTCACTGCACAACACACATGGTGGGGAGTAAGGCCGACAGGCGTCGGGCGGAGGGTGGGAAGAGCCAAAGGCGCCGCCTCGCTGGGCTACGATCATCGTCGCGGCTTCGACGTCGGCGTTCGGTCGTGTTGTCCGGATGGGCGTAGTGTGGTGCTCGCGGGTTGGACTTCGGCGCTGTTTTTTTCGTTTGTTTGTTTGTGTTTTCCGTCTTGGTGTCGTGTCCGTGGCGCTGTGGTGGATGAGGTTGTTCGATGGGTGCATGAATTCGTGCGGCAGGTTTGCCGTCACACCTCCGTATCACACAGAGTGGAGGCAAAGGCGAAGAAAAGGGCAGCGGAAGCAATGAGGGCGGCTGTGCGCGCATAAAATCACTGCGCATCACTCCGTAGGCGACGGTGGGGGTTACAGACGCTCACACAGAGACCCGCACCGACACATCCGCACCAGTTCTGTGGACCGCCTTCTACTAAGGTGGTTTTTTTTTGTGTGTGCCATGGGATTGCTTCAGCAGTGCATCACTGTATGAGTTGTGTGTCTTGCTGCTTGCGTATGTGTCTCGCGGAGAGAGGGTGCTCCACCTTGCTCATCGAGGTTTCTCTTCTGCTTATCATCTTCCAGAAGAAGTCCTTCTTCCCGCTCCGTGCCCCCCCCCCATCTGCTTCCATGCGAGTCCTCGCCCACACCTAAAGTTCACCTTCGCTTTTCCACTGCACACCGTGCAGTCGTTTTCCTTCTCTCTCCTGTTCGCGAAGCAAGCAAGCTCTCCAGCACGGACCCCGTGAGGTACACCTGCACAGCTCGTCACATACACGTCCCTTTTCTTTCCCACATCCGTGTCACCACTGTCGCCTCTTCAGCTGGCCATGACTACATCGTACGCTGCAGGCGGAGCGGCTAGCACGGCCGCTGTTGTCCCCTTGAACTATCTGCGCCTCAAGCGGCATCGCCGAACGATCTTCTTGTACTGCGACTTTCAGCAAGACACCGTGCAGGCTATCAAGGAGCGCATCGAGAAGCTGACGAGCCGCACCTTCTACACCATGTGCCTCTACTACGGCACCCAGCGCCTCAGCGACGAGTCGACGCTATTCAGCGCTAGCATCTCCGATGATGGCACGGAGCTGTGGATCGCCTACTCGAAGGGCAAGACGGTCGAGGGCGAAACAATCTGGGAGGATGTCGAAGAGGCGATGGCGCCAGTTGCCGCTGCTGCGCCGGAGGTAGCGCCCGAGAACACTGGCGAGTCGCTCGCAGGCACCACTTTTGGCGCTGACGGACAGGGTGCGGGACAGCATTCTGTCACCGTCACCGATAACGTCGAAGTGATTATGTAGTGGCCGATCCCCACTCCACCGACCTCGTCGCGGCTGTGTGGCGCTTTTTGCCTGCGCTTCGTTTCTGTGTTTGCCACCTCCCTCTCCCTCCCTCTCTGCTCTTTACGGGGGTTGAGGGAGTAGCTGTTTTCCATGTACTGTAGCCCCCACTGTCTTTGTGTGCATCTGCACATGCTCTAGCCTCTTCTGTCTACTGTGCTTGCTGTCTTCAGTGGCACTCACACTTCGGTGTGTCCCCCCCTCTTCCGCCTCTCTCCTCACTTAGACGTCAAGTGACAATGCGAAATAATAATAAAAAGAAGAAACACCGTGCTTCTCCTCGGGAAAGTACAGATGGCCGTCGTGGTCCCTCCCTCCCTTTGCAGTGTTGCGGCTGCATGTCGTGCTAGCGCGGCGTGGCTTCAACGATGAAGGAAGCTGGTTAGATCCGTCTTCACTTCATCGAACGTCCAACGCGGAGTGTGCACATGATAAAGCCCGCATAGATATGGAACGATGGGTGGGGATGGGAGGTGGCGCACGCGTGTGTGGCGTCGTCATCGCCCCCTTCCCTGACTTTGCACGCTCTCCTTACCGCTGCTCACTTATTCACGCTTGCAAGCATTTACACCCGTTTTTCCCTTCCTTCCTCTCCACGGTTTTTTCACTCTTCCCTGTCTTACACGGCGGCTGCAAGGGCGAGCGATAGAGGTGGTTGGAGCTGGACTGCTTCTCTTCTGCGGAGTGCCTCCTTCCCCTCCTTCCCCTCCCCCATCAAAAGCCGCAGCCCACTCTGCCGGCGCGTGGGGCGCGTATACACCCCTCTGTGCCTCATTCGGCCTCCGGTGCAGCACGTCAACACTCCCTCCCTCCCCCCTGCAGTCGCCGCCGGATGATGCAGTGCCCCTGGGATGACGTGATGACGGAGGCGTTCCGCCGTGCTCAGATGGCGGGTCGTGTGTTTCCGCAGCTGTGTGATTTTCCTCCCTCCGTGCCACGAGACGTCGCAGAGCTTAAGTACCTCATGCCGCTCCGGGCGTTCAGCGAGGTCGGCCGCGGAGGTGCACCAATGCACACTGCTCCTCTGTGGTGCGGACCGCTAGAATCGACTGGGTTCTCGGACTCGATGGAGGGCGAGGAGGAGTCGCTGTTCATGACGCACGGCGGTGATGCCTGGTCTGCTGCGCTCTTTGTGGCGTCGCACACCCGAGGCGGCGGCAGCGGCGACAGCGGCGTTTGCTAGGCTCTCCCCCACCCCTGTCGAGAGAGTCGCACCGCACGCTACCGAGGGACTTTGCGTTGAGCAACTGAAACGCAAGCTGCCATCACGCGCCCGAGCGTGCGGGTGCTGCCTACCCTTGCCCTTTTTCCTGTTCTCCGTGTGGGCCGGGCTCGGAAGGGTGGCGGCTCAGCGGGGGCAGCAGTGCTCTGCTGCGGCATCATTTCGTGACGGCGTTTGTAGCGCATGCGCATCGCGCACACACCACCACATGCTAGCGCAAAGCCGGCTCTCCTTCTCCCTCCTTCCTCTTGAGAGACCATCCGTATCGCTGCCAGTGTCGTTGACGTTGTGCGCGCTGGTGCACAGAAATCACGGCAGCGGCGTGGGCAGCAACAGCAAAACCAGCCAATCTTGTGTGGATCGACCTTCTCCCTTTGCTCGTCGGACGAGTGTCGCCTGCGTGGCGTTGAGGCGCGCAGGCGGATGCTGCCGCTATCATCCTCCCCCCTCTCTTTTCCGCTGGCTGCAGTTTACCTGCTGGTTCCCATGACGGAGGCCATCGTCGCGGTCGTTCGCCCCTCTTCTCTGATCAGCATTCTACCGCTGTTCTCTCCTTGGCGTCCTTCTCACTCGCTTCCGCACCCCCCTCCATCCTCATCCTTCGCCTTTTTCTCCTCCAATGATTGAATAACATAACGTGTGCGCCTCTAGGCTCATCCACTCCTCATGCTTGCTTCCCGCCCCTCTCTCTCTCCGCTGACACGCACCTCCACAGAAGAGGCGGCACAGACGGACACTTCAGAAGAGACCCATCAGGTCTCACCTTCACCGAAAAGCCAACTCGAGACCAAGTGGCGATCCTCACTTCTCCCCCTCTTTCCTTTCTGTTTTTCGTTACGCACAGTGCCTGCTGCCCATAGACGGCATACAGCCACTCGTGAGCTCAAGTAATCGAGAGAGGAAGAGAAGGTATACGCGCTCCCTAGTCTCCTTTTGTCCCCTTCCCATTTCTTCCCTCTCCCTGCCGTGTGTTGGGCTCTGCTCTCGCGCTGGTGCTTTCTCTCTCTCTCTCTCTCTGTGTGTCTGTGTCTGTGTCTGTGTGTGTCTGTCTCCACTTCTGTGGCGTTGGCACGAGTGGCGGTGTTCGTAGTGGGAGACAAACACATCATCTCGATCGCTTGCTCGTCGTGGTAGCTTGCGCACGACACATTTCCGTGCACCGGCACTTGCACTGCTGCTCCCACAACTGGCACGACAGACATCTCAACACACGCGCCAGGCAACGGCGTCACTGCAGCGATTTGCCTGTTTTGCTCTCTTCCCCTCTCCCTCTTTCGCTCGATTACGTTGCGCGCTGTGTTTTCTTTTTTCCCCCTTGTAGCTCTACCCAACAGCCAAAATGGACGTTGACACGCTTCTCACGCGTCAGATGGAGTTGCACGCCTCCTTGCGACAGCCCCCGAAGAACCCACAAGATCTCGTGCAGCTCATGGACGTGATGCGCAACTACAAGCACTACTTTGGGTCGCTGCGCACCTTGGCGGAGCGTTTCAGCGTAGAACCGGAGACTGTCTTTCAGGCCTTCATGCACATCAGCGTCGGCGGCACCGTGAACTTCGACCGACAACATCAAGATGGTGCAGTCCCCATGCACCAGGCCAAAGTATTGCCGCGCTCGAAAGCGATTGAGCTCGCCCCGAGGCTGTGCAAGGAGCTCCCGAATCCGGAGCTGATGGTGTACGTGGGGCTCAGCCGTGACCTGCGCAACACGCTCCGTGTAAAGGTGGAGGACGGCAACGATCTCAAAACGGCTGAGAAGAGCGTCTGCGAGGCGGTCGAGTACCTCAACTTCATCAACAGTCGCGCGCACCACAACACAGAAAATCTGTATGCGCTTTACATGGCCGAGGACCCGAACTCGCTGTCCTCATTGCTGGGCGACGGAGAGTCGTCGATGACGGCCTCATGTGCAACCTTTCAAGATACCCTCTCCTCGACAATCCCGAGCATGCAGCTGCCCACGCTCGGCGACGACGGCGCCCCACTGGAGAACGAGCCGACAGCGCTGCCGAGCCCGCTGTCTTCTTTTATACCAGAGCTGAAGAAGCAGTGTGCCACTGCAAGCGACGTGTCCTCCGTCAGCGGAGGTGCAACCAAGCGCCTCAAGGCGTCCCAGGTGCTCCTTGACTGGATAGCAACAGTGCCAGCCGATTACTTTGCACAACACGCCGAGGGCATCGTGGATGCGGTGTCGTCGACGCTGACGCTCTTGGCGGCAGAAAAGCGGTCAGCGCTGTGCCGTGTTGGGTGCGACATCATCATCATGCTGATGCAACGTCTGTCACCAGAGCCGGTGTTCATCGAGGACGTTCATCGCGGTACGTGCAGCACGAATCCGGCTACCTTCAGTGGCGCGCTCTCGCAGTGGGTGTCGAGCTTGGCGAAGGGGATTTACGTCACGATTGCCGCCATCTCCTCGGCGACCGACGCGGCCTTACGCGCCATCGCCATCCAAAGCCATGGACACCCAAATGTGGTGAAGACGCTCTTGACGGCCCTTTCCGGCGGCGCACAGACGGAGCTGCGGCGAAAGTGCCTGGGCTATTTGGCATTGTGCGTTGTGGCCGCTCACCAGAAGCGTCCCGAGCGGATGCGGGAGTTGGTGCACCTTCTAGGCCCCGTCGCCGTCAAGTACGTAGCAAACGGCGACTCACCGAGCCGCAAGATGGCGCGCGCGCTCTGCTCCGTGCTGCGCGTGCTGGCCCCTGCCACGCCTCCGAGGGGGAGCGACAGGTTACTGCATATTGCTGATGAGCGCATCGAGGTCCTTGTGCAGCAGGAGCGGCCTCAGGTTGAGCCAGCCGTTCTGGGCGGCCCTCAAGAGCTGGAGAACCTCCTCTTCGAGGCGGACACCTTTGTTTCCTCAATTCGCTCCACCTTCTCTGCGGGATCGCAGCGGAGCCTGCTAGGCAGCATGCGAGGTCGCGGCCGCCAAGGGAGCTTTGGGGCCGGCCGAAGCGCACTTCCTCAACGCGATGCGGCGGCGGCGGACCGGGGAGGTCGTGGCCGTCAAAACAAGTCGGGTGCGACCGATGCGGGCGCGGCGGCAGGAAGTAGACCTTCGACCAAGCATAGCGACGGCACCGCAACTGCTGCTCTTGCTGAGCTTCGTGTCACCGCTCGGTCCCCTACATGCCAGCATACCACCGCCTACGCGGTGCCTCACGGCCTCGCGATGGTGGAGGTGCAGGGCCCTACGCGCTCCGCCGTGGGCCGACGTAGTCTCTCGCCCAGTGGTGGTCTCAGCCCGACATCTAACGTTGCTGCCGGACAAGCTCGTACACACAACGTCTCATCTCATCGGGCAAAGATGCGCCTTTGCAGCATCTACGACGCCGAGGCGTTTCTTGGCGGCCACAACGCGACCCCGACAAGCGCGGCAAAGCGCGCGGCGGCCGGGGAGTCGCCCCATCGTAGTGTCGTGTCGAGGAATACCTTGGCGACGCATGCGCCACCGCTCGAGAGTGGCATGGGTGGCCACGGGGGCGGCGCCGGGCACGTCACCGCCACCACTGCCGGTTCGAATGGGGGGCATCAACCTCTCCTTCCAACGCTCACGTCCGCGCGGCGCCGCACACCCCATGCTGATCGCACAGCTGCAGCGGAGGAGGAGGGTGTGCTGCCGCCGCCTCGTGGTGCGGCGCTGCCTAGCTCCGACCGACTCGTGCCTCTTTCCTTGCGGAACCACGTTGGCCACGACAGCGAGGCCGCCTACCGGGGTCTCGTGTCCCCGAATTGCACAAGCGGCTCCGCAGCCGCGGGGCCAAACGCGCCGCGCATCAGTCAATCCCTGCGCCGCAAAATCGAAGAGAACAAAGGTGCGTTGGGGTTGTGAAGAGGAGGGACAGGTACGCTGGTGACAAATCGTGGTGAGCAGGGGATAGGACGTGGCCAAGTCGAGTTGAGTCTGCGTCGGTGGTGGTGTTGCTCCTTGTGAATGCACATGCTATCCTTGCTACTGCAGCTACTTCTGCGTGCAGTGTGTACTGGCTATAGTGATGTACAGCTCTTTGAGATTTTTCTCGTCGACGGGGCTCGTTTCGCTGCGAATCGTGCACGAATGCCTTTCGTGGGAACTGCCGCTTTTCGCGCGTGCCACGCTGTGCGCGGTGGCGAGACACCCGTGCGCCCATCAGGTGTGCATATGCTTGTGAGTCTGGTTAGCCCTCCTCTTTCTTCTCGCCCCCCCCCCCCCCGATCTCACGTTGCCTTGGGTACAACAGTCCCATGCGCGCCGTGCCGGCAGTTTTAGGTCGGAGAGGCGGCGCTCGTCAGCATTGCGCGACCGCTTGCCGCCTCTCAAGCCTGCAAACAAACGCCTGTGGGCGTCTGTGCATGCTCTCGCCCACGCACCGTCGCTCTCTCTCTCTTGCTCTTGTCATTCCTTGATGTTCTCCTCGCTCCCATGGCATCGCCTGGCCTTTGCTTGACTGCGTTCGTTCGCAATCCGTTGCAGTCGAAAAGTGCTTCCTAGCGCAACGCGCTCTCGACGGAGAAGGGGTAACGAAGAGCCAGGAGGACGAACTCGATACATCTGCGCTGCTTTCCTCTTCGTCGCGCGCGTCCAGTGATACTCGCGCCTCTCCACACAACACATCCCACACACTCAAACACGTGCACGCGCTACCTCATGAGCTCGTCGTCACAACCTGCGCAGAAGAGGACGAAAACGGAGGGCGCGTCCGACACCGCTGGCGCTGCCGCGCCGTGGGTGGAGAAGTATCGGCCACGCACATTGGCAGAGGTGGAGGCGCAGGATGAGGCCGTTGGCGCCCTCCGCGCGTGCTTGAAGGAGGGGGCCAACATGCCTCACTTTCTCTTTCACGGCCCACCTGGCACGGGCAAGACGACGTCCATCCTCGCCGTGGCGCACGAGCTGTTCGGCCCCGACTACATCCGAAGTCGGGTGCGCGAGCTGAACGCCTCTGACGACCGTGGCATCAACGTGGTCCGGGAGAAGGTGAAAATCTTTGCTCAAGGCGCTGTCTCAAGCAGCGGCAGCAGCGTCACCCAGTCGGATGGAAAAGTCTACCCGGTTCCACCTTTCAAGCTCATCATTCTCGACGAGGCCGACGCACTGCTCCCCGATGCTCAGGCTGCTCTGCGGCGCATGATGGAGGACTTTAGCGATGTGACCCGCTTTTGCATCCTCTGCAACTACGTCAGCCGCATCATAGATCCAATCGCGAGCCGATGCGCCAAGTATCGCTTCAAACCGCTTGTAAAGAGTGCCCTCTATCACCGTATCGAGTACGTGGCCCAAGCCGAGGGCATCACCCTCTCACCAGCCTCTCTCCACGCCTTGGACACGGTGAGTGGCGGCGATCTCCGTCTCGCCATTATGCACCTTCAGTCGGCACAAAAGGCGAAGGGGGACGACTTGTCGAAGGAGGACTTCGTCTCCGTATCCGGCAGCGTGCCGGCGGACGTGATGCAGCGATACCTCAGCGCACTCTTCTCTCACCGCTTAGAGGAGGTGATCCAGGCATCGCGCACGCTGGTTGCGGAGGGCTTCGCCGCCGCACAGGTGCTGCTTCAGATGCAGCACTACCTTGTGAGCGCCGAGTGTCCGCTGAACTCGGCCCAGCGCGGCAAGATTATGCTAAAGCTGTGTCAGACCGAGCGGCGCCTTGCCGACGGGGGAGACGACTATCTGCAGCTGCTCGACATCGGAAGCGCTGTGTGCTCCGCATAAAGAAGCCAGCGGAAGTGAATTGCAGCCGCATGGGAAGAAACAGAACGATGCATGCGCAGGCGCGTGCGCGTGCATGGGTTCAACTGCGAGTGCTGCACCACTGGCAGTCTTGGCCAATGGAAGACGTTCGATGGCGTCATAGACAGTCGACTGACAGTGTAGCAGAACAGCACAAGCACAAAGGAGGGACGTGTCTGTTTCTCCATCTTGGTGTGTCCACATCCGCGTCTGCGTGGATGCATAAATGCAAGCAAGCGTGTGTGCGCGCGTGCAAGACAGCTCGGGCGCTTGAAAAGACCATAAGAAGGAAGATGGGTGTGCGCAGGAATCTCCGTCTCATTCCAGATTCTTCCACCGTCTCCCACGGAAGCGCCTGGCTTCCATGTGGAGGAGCCTACGTTGCTATTCCCCTCACTCCCCCTCTCTTCTCCCATACCTGCCAACGCTGTAGGCAGAGCCGTTAGCGGGGATTGCCAGGAAAAGGGCGTCACACGCACATTTCGAGGCACACGTCCCCCCCCCCCACACACACACACACATACATATATCTGCAAACATATACGCCTTCCAAGACTGTCAAAGGAGCTGCCTGTCATGGAATCGCACGTGTGTCACGTCACGGACAAGCCGGAGGCGCATGAGCCGCAACCGTCCAGCTGCCCGCGCGAGGAGGAGAGCAACGCCGACCGCACGGCATCGAAGTCGGAGGTGCTCTCGCACAGTTCCCCCAGCAGCTGTGCTTCAGCCCGCGATCCTAAGGGCACCGGGGGAGAAAGCGCCCCCGTGAGCGGCAGCGGCACTCCGGAGGAGACGTCTGTGCCTGCTTCACAGCCTGCGATAGCGACCACTGGCGCCACGGCGGCACTCATGAGCCTTCCACAGCAGTCGCTGTCTGAAAAGGGGAAGGTGCACCCGGACTACGCGGAAGCCGAGGAGGCCCACGGCGAGGCGGCAGAGGGAGTCGCCTACCAATCTGCAGAGAAGCGTCCCTCCTCCAAGCACGGTGGCACCGTCGCATCAGAGAACCGCTTAACTGGCGCTTCCACTTCATCGGCGCACGATTTGGTTGGCGAAGCGGGCTCTTCCGGTGCGCCGGTAGCACCGCCCCGCTC
The DNA here is from genome assembly GCA_003992445.1 of Leishmania aethiopica. Taxonomy (NCBI): domain Eukaryota; phylum Euglenozoa; class Kinetoplastea; order Trypanosomatida; family Trypanosomatidae; genus Leishmania; species Leishmania aethiopica. Next base: position 377,237 of record RZOE01000018.1, read on the forward strand.
CTCGGGCCGGACGCAGGTGCCGGCAGTGTCGCACAACGGTGCAGCGACGGCGCGGCAGAAGGCGGGGGAGGCGAAAGCCAGATCCTGTAGGTTACTCCATCTAACCTCCGACGACTACGTCAGGGCCTACGCGCTCAGCGTGGCCTCTTCTTCCTCGTTGCCGCGCCAGACGCCAGCCCACGTTGTGGTGCACCGCCACACACCCGATCGGTCGCCGGAGACGAAGTGGAACGCATCACGGGTAAGCACGACGGGCGCGGCGCAGCACGAGATACTACCGCCCATCAATGTCGGTTCCAAGGGCAAGTCCCGCCTGCGTAGTAGCAGCTCCAGCGCAAAACCGCGCACCGCACCCAAGAAGGTGTCAAAAGCCGCCTCCACGTCTCGTTCGATGCCAGCCGTTGGTCATGCGTCAAACGCGTTGAGCGTGGCTGGGCCTGCGACGGCAAGGGCCGTCGTGCCGACCGGGGCATCGTACCTGACGCTGTACTCAACAGCTGGGGGCGCCATCAAGGACCTGGTCGACCACGTGGATCGCAACTCGTTCGGGTTCCACCTGCGGAATATGTTTCAGCGGATCGACTTCGCAGACGTTCAACGTGAAGCCCAGCGTGGTGAGAAAGAGAGCGCTTCCTTGCAGATGTGTCGACGTCTCTTTCGTGTTATCGCCAAGAACAAAGACTCCGTGAGCGTGGAGGATTTGCACGAGTTACTGTTGATCTTCACGCCGTGCGGCGTGTCGCTTCGAGAGGGGGCGGATTTCTTGTGGGAGGACTGCGGAGGCAAGTTGTCCTTGACTTTCCGAGACTTCCTGCAGTACGGGGCGGCGCTGCGCGCACGTCTGCGGGACTACGAACTCTTTGAACAGCTGTCGGACCAGCAGAAGCTGATCGTCATGCACGCACGCATCCTGCCGGGTGAGCCTCCAGATGACGCCAACACAGCGCGGGTGAACCTGCTGCGGGTGGCCGATCAGCAGATACAGGGCCAACTGCCGAAGCACACCCGTTCGCTGCGCTTGTACGAGGAACTCTTCCTTGTCGACTACCATGAGCGACTTCACGACGCCGCGCTGATTCCGGCGAGCGAGGTTCCACCACAGGGGCTGAAGAGCGACTACGCGCATGAGTATGGACGTGAGCAGCAAGGTAGACCGTTTCCCGCACTTCCCCAGCTGTCGGTGCCCGCCTTGGAGGAGGATATGGAGTGGCGACACACAGAGGTTGTGCACTCCACCGATAGCGACGCGAGCGACGCGGCCATACATGCCGCAGCGGCTGAGAAGCGCGTTGCGGCAGCGCACAACGAGGGCAAGTACCCGACTCTGTCGCGAAGCATCCACCCCGTGGGCGCAACCAAGGTTCCAGGCAAGGCAGGCAGTCGCACGGTGGGCCAGCGAAAGCACCCGCATCGCAGATACAGGGCCGCCGTGGCCTCAAGCATGGGCGCCGGGACGACGTACAGCGACAGAAGCCGTCGCGCCGGGTTGGGCTCCGAGAGATTTGTGGTTGATGTGCATCGACAGCCGCCTCCGCCGCAGCAGAAGAAGATGGGCCGCTTTGTGGAGGAGGAGTACTGGGAGCGGCGCATCATGGATGACCACCTCATCACACAGCTGCAGTCGATGTACAAGACGCAGTAGGGAAAGGGCCTCGCCCGTTGGTAGCCCTGGTTTTTTTGCCTTGGCGCGTCTGTGTCCCCACCTCTCTCCCGCATGCTTCACCGCGTTTCACCGATTCTTCTGCTGCAGCGCACCGGTGAGCAGCGTCTGGTATCCACCGCCGCTCTTCCCTCGTCTCCCAGGCCCCACGACGTGGGTGTGTTCTCAGTTGTGGCGGTAAAACGGGAAAGGGCGGGTCAGCGAAAAACCGAAGAAAGGACTCCGTTTAGCGAGCCGACGGCATACTCTCGCATGAGTCATGATGTCGCTCTTTTAATGCTGTTTGTTTCTTTGTCCTGCTTTACTGCTGAGCGAAGGAGGCGATGCGCACATTTCACATTCCCTGCCTTCGCCGCTCGACTCCCCCCTCCCTCCCTCTTCCATCCTCCCCGTGCTGTGATGGCCTCTCCGCTCTCCTTACGTTCTCCTCTTCTGTTTTGTCGTTGCCGTTTCACGTGACCCTCTCGTACTCGGCACAGCGTTCGTGTGCTCATTTCCTCGGCACGTCGACGTATATACATCGCTCTATATACATCTGCACATCTATGTACACACATATATATATATGTGTGTGTATATGTATAGATGTATAGATGCAGATTTCTCTATGGCATCGAATGCATGTACAGCTGGGACTTCCTCCTCCTCGGTCCTCCTCTCAACAAACACACACACACACACACATACACACGCTAATGCGAACACCACTGGAACACGGGCACACTCTCCTTGTGCGCTCTCTATCACATGTCTTATAGCCTCTCTCTTCGCTGAAACACTTCATGTCTCTCTCCCGTCTTCATCGATTTGGTTGTCGTCTTGCCCTTGGCCGTTTGCTGCGCGGCTCTGGCACATTGGTTTTCTGTTTCTCTTTCAGTTTCTCGTCCTTCTCTGCGCTTGTGCTTCACTTTTCATGTACCGAGGGTCTCAGTTTCACTCGACCGAGCTTCTCCCCCAACGCAAGGAATGCACAAACTTCCTCTATGTCTGAGGCATCATTTCTGTTGCCTCGTGAAGTGTCGTGAAAGCCATCAACACACGCTCGTTAGACGAACATCATCGAGTCACCTCGCGATTCGATTAGAAAAAAAGGGGTGAAAGAAACCGCGAGAAATCGACGCACAGCCCTCGCTTCCCCTCCTCGCCACCGCCTTTGCTTCCACTTCAATCACCCACACACCGACCCATGCCGTTTTCCTCTTCTTTCCTGCTGTGCCACCCCCCCCCCCTCACCCCACGCTCCCCTCGCGCGTTTCTCACAGATGAACGCACACGCACATGCGTATCTTTTACTAGGAGATTCTCTCCCTCTTTTTTTTTTTCGCTCTTATTGGTGCTCCTCCTCCTTGTCAGGCCCCGTCGTCTCACCCCTCCCTCTCTTGAAACCCGACCATCTTGTTTGTTAGCCCCCCGCCCCCCACCCCCCTCACACCCCGTCCCCACTCGCTGACTCACACTTCTCTCTACATCAGCAGTCGCAGCACGCGAGGGTGACTCTTTCTTTTCCTCCTTGCGTGCGTGCCGCTGTTCAACGGTGCGGTCGCAAGCAACAGAGGAGACGTCTATAACGTGAAGCGAGAATCATGTCTAGCAACCAAGGTGACCACGGAGGCGAGATGATCTCTGCAGAGGACCAGTTCAACGTCGACATGGACGCTGAGGCGGAGCTGGAGGAGATGAAGCGGCAGGTGGACAGCCTTCAGGAAGACATGCAGCTCAAGGCACTGCAGGAGTCGGCCGCCAAGGACGAGGGCACACGCAAGACGGCTGCTGCTGCGGCAGCGAGCAGCGGGCAGGCCAAGACGAACACCTCCATCTTTGTCGGCGACCTTGACTTGAGGACCACGGATGCGGATTTGCGCGTCTTTTTCGCCTCCTGCGGTGCCATCACGCGCGTGACGGTCTTGAAGGACCGTCAGGGCAACCCGAAAGGCACCGCTTACGTCGAGTTTGAAACCGAAGGGCAGGCACACGCTGCTATCCTCAAGGATGGGCAGTCGCTGCATGGGAAACCACTGAAGGTGGCAATGAAGCGGGACAACATTCCCGCATTCCAACGCGGCATCTCACGTGGCGGTGCGTACGCGCTGCGCGGTAGAGGTGCGGGCAACCCAATGCAGCAGCAGATGGCTGCGCTGGCCATGATGGCTGGTATGATGAGCCAGGGCTTCAACCCGTATAACACGGGCCGTGGCGGCGGCCGCGGTCGCGGGCGTGGTCGCGGAGGCTATTAGCACCTGTTTACAGTGTGCGAAGCAGCACAGACCCGCCTCACTGCTGGGGTGCGGGCACGCGTGCGTATTGTTTATGTGCGGTCGTGCGCGCTGGCACACGCATTCTACGACGACATCTTAGTCTTTGAGCAGTGCCCTTGTCGCTCTTCCTTACGCAACCGCACCTCCGCTTAGGGTTAGACTTGTGCACGACTTCTCCGCAAGGGTGAGAAGAGAACATATTGCCACTCTCCGAGCCCTCCGTGTCTCTCCCTCCCTCTCGGTGGTACTGTGAGTGGTACGTGCGCCTGCTCAGCGCACACCCATGCCACTGAAGCCTACCGTAGGGAAACAAAAAGTAAAGGAGAGCGCCAACGAAACACCCGCTACCTGACGAGCTGCCGTGTCTCTACACCTCCACGCACGTGCCACTCAAACACACCAGTCAACGGAGGCGCGCGTGGAAGAAGAAAAAAAAGAAGACACCGATTATAAAAGAAGCCAACCAAAGAAAAGCGAATTGAAAGTGGATGTGAGTCACATACGCGTACGCACACACTGGGAGAGGCACGCCTGCCGAGTTGGTACAGTACACGCATCTTTATCGCGCACTCCCTTCCGCATGTCTTTTCCCCTTTACATGCCCTCTCCCCCTCCCCCTCCCCCGGCTGCTGTTGTCTCCGTGGAAGCGCTGCGTTGCCCACGGGGTGAAAGAGGTGGAATGGGTGAGGAGGCAGCGGCAGCGGCAGCGGAGCGTGTACTTGACAGCTGCATCAGGTACGCGGTGGTGTAGCTGCTCTATTGCCAGCGGCAGCCCATTCTTGCGTCACACCCCAGTGACGGCTCTCCTGACCTCTGTAGGCTGCAAGGGACAACGTCATTTTTCGTCTCCCCTGTGTGTGCGTTGCGGTGTGTGTGTAGGCGGTAGTGCGAAACGACGCTCACAGGCGCGCCTTTGGATACACTGATGGTTCCTTGGTCTGCCGCCCTCTCCCCTGCGATTTTGTCTCCCGTTCGTCCCCGTCCTCTCTCTCTGTTTCGTACCTGATTCCGCGCTGTACTTGGTATCACGTGTGTGCGCGGAACGATTAACGGCGCGGCCATGGTTGCCGTTTCTCGACACGCCAACCCCCTTCTTCTCGCGCCGCAGGCCCCCCCCCCTCCCCCACCCCCCATAGACAACGTGCCGTCAACGCTTGTCATTTGTGTTTTCGGCTCTTTTCTCCGGCCTTCTTCGCGCTCCTTGTTTCAGGCTCAAAGAGGGAACGCAACGAACACACGCACACGAAAAGACGTGTGGGATACGCCACCCAATACTTCCTCCTCCCCTCTTCCCAAACGCCTTCCCTACCCCCCCCCCCCCTCTCTCTCTTCCTCCCCGACTAGCGCGCTTCTACTCGAACGCACTCTCCAGTGCACCTCCTCCTAGCAGAGCCACAGCAGTGGTCGAGTGAAGACGGGGTTGAGAGAGCACCATCCCCTACTCCGCTCTTCTCCTTTTTCATTGCCAAGAAAGGAGTTGGCTGTCTTGACTATTCTCGTGTATTCCTCATGACCACCCGGAAGGTCCACTGCGTGTGGCCGGTGCCGGCTGACATCGACATTGCCCAGAGTGTCGATGCCCAGCCGATCACGAGCATCGCCGAGGCCGCGGGTATACTTCATTCGGAGCTGAGCCCGTACGGCAGCACCCGCGCCAAGGTGAAGCTGAGCGTTCTGAAGCGTTTGGAGGGCTGTCCAAACGGCAAGTACGTCGTGGTGGCGGGCATGAGCCCCACCCCGTTGGGGGAAGGGAAGAGCACCACGACGATCGGCCTCGCCCAGGCTCTCGGTGCTCATCTACAACGACGCTGCTTTGCGTGCATTCGCCAACCGTCTCAAGGACCGACCTTCGGCATCAAGGGCGGTGCCGCGGGAGGCGGCTACAGCCAGGTGATTCCGATGGAGGATTTTAACCTCCACGGCACCGGCGACATACACGCTATCACCGCAGCGAACAACCTCCTTGCCGCGGCGCTTGACACCCGCATCTTCCACGAGCGGACGCAGGACGACGCCGCGCTTTACCGCCGTCTCACCGACGAGCTGAAGACGTTCACACCGATTATGCAGAAGCGGCTCGATAAGCTCGGCATCCACAAAACAGACCCCAAGTCGCTGACGGAGGAGGAGCGCGTCTGCTTTGCGCGGCTGGACGTCGACCCTGACACCATTTCGTGGCGCCGCGTCACCGACGTCAACGACCGCTTCCTGCGCGACATCGAGATCGGGATGGGCAAGGCGGAGAAGGGCATCAGCCGGCGCACCGGCTTCGACATTTCGGTCGCGTCCGAGGTGATGGCCATTCTGGCGCTCGTGGACGATTTGGCCGACATGCGCCAGCGCCTGGGAGCGATCCAGGTGGCCAAGAGCAAGACGGGCGCATCCGTGACGGCTGAGGATGTGGGCTGTGCCGGGGCCATGACGGTGCTGATGAAGGATGCGGTCGAGCCGACGCTGATGCAGACGCTGGAGGGCACCCCCGTACTGGTGCATGCCGGCCCCTTCGGCAATATTGCGCACGGGAACAGCAGCGTCGTCGCCGACCGCATCGCCCTCAAGCTGGCCGGTGCGGACGGCTTTGTGCTGACGGAGGCCGGCTTCGGTGCAGACATGGGCTGCGAGAAGTTCTTTAACATCAAGTGCCGCACGAGCGGGCTGAAGCCGGATGCGGCGGTGCTTGTGGCGACGGTGCGCGCACTGAAGTTCCACGGCGGTGTGGAGCCAAAGGATGCTGCCAAGGAGAACGCGGATGCCTTGCGTGCCGGCATGAGCAACCTTGTTCGGCATATTCAGAACATTCGCAAGTTTGGGGTGCCAGTGGTGGTAGCGCTGAACCGGTTCAGCACCGACACGGAGGCGGAGCTGGCGCTGGTGAAGGAGCTGGCGACGCGGGAGGGTGACGCGGCGGATGTTGTGGTCACAGACCACTGGTCCAAGGGCGGCGCTGGGGCCGTCGGTCTTGCCCAAGCGCTCATCCGCGTCACCGAGACGACGCCATCGAACTTCCAGCTGCTTTACCCAAGCAACGCGTCGCTCAAAGAGAAGATCGAGACGGTGTGCCGTGAGATTTACGGCGCCGCCGGCGTGGAGTATCTCAACGACGGAGAGGAGAAGCTGGCGGACTTCGAGAAGATGGGCTACGGCGACTTTCCTATATGCATGGCAAAGACACAGTACAGCTTCTCGCACAACCCCGAGCTGCGCGGGGCGCCGACCGGCTTCACTGTCCCCATCCGCGACGTCCGCGTCAACTGCGGCGCGAAGTTCGTGTTTCCTCTGCTGGGCGACATCTCCACGATGCCTGGTCTGCCGACCCGACCGGCGTACTACAATATCGACATCGACTGCGAGACGGGAAGGATTGTGGGTCTTTCGTAACAAGGGAGCCATTTTGGGTTGGTGATGGGTCAGCAGGTGTTTGCGTCTTCGTATCGGTACGTCCGTGAGTGGTTTGTGCGGAATGCGGCGCACGGGGCGAACGCTTGAGGAGGAGCGGCTCTGCCCTACGCGCAAACGCAGACAGACAGAAGTACACTGGAGGAGTGGAGGAGGATGGAAGGGGGGGGCCCTACTTTGCGTGTCATGTACCCATGAGAGGTTGGTTGACGGTAACGGCTTCCCTCCGTCATCACGCGCACATAACACAAGCACACTCACGTTCGTCGGCGTTGTGCTGCACGTTCGCGTCCTCGCCCTTCCTCCCTCCTTCTCTCCCTCTCTCGTATACTCCGCTTGAATGCACACGAGCCAAAATGGAAGAAAGTGGCGGATGGCTCTCTCCTCACATTCCTTCCTTTTTTTTGCTGTAGTTTCTTCGTCAGCTGCCACTGGCTCTTCTCCTCCGTAGCTCTTGTCGGTTATTTTTTTTTTCATTTTGAATGTTCCGGCACCCCTCTCCCCCCTCCCTCTCTATCGCATGGTGTGGGAGTGCTGGCCCCTCCCCCTTTTTTCCACTTTTACCCCACGGTGCCTCCTCGCTGTCCATGACCTTTCTCTTCTTTCTTTTTCTTCTCTCTCTTGCGCGCTCTGTTCTCTTTTTCTCATCAGATACGTCTGCATGCGCTCTCTTCCCCCCCCCCCCATCTCTGTCCCTCTGTGTGTGCCTGCGTGTGCGCACGCCTTGTCTGTCGCTGTTCCGTTGATTGGTGCTCTGGACCACCCACTCGGTGTTGTTATGGCCCTCCTCCCTCTCCTCGCGCCCTCTTCTTCTGGCTCGTTCTCCTTTTCCGTGTTGCTGTAGTCGAGCTTCGCTTGTTTACTTTCGGTTTATCGTTCTCGCTCGGTCACCACGAGGTGTAGCGGCGGCCTCCCCTTTCCAACTTCCTCTACTCGGTGTCTCTTTGGGCAAACCCCTCTATCCAACGCTTCTCCTGTGGCGTGCTCTCTCGACGGCTCCGCCTGAGGGCAGGGGCGGCCCGTGCGCCGCCCCTTTTTGTCTTCCCTGCACACTCCTCAGATTTCGACGCAGGCGTGGGAAGGGGTGCACGCCGTAGCCGGTGAGGTGCACCAAGCAGAACAGATGTCGAGCAGTCCTCACACACACGACGGTGGATGGGTGTGCTTCTTTCTGCATCACCGAGCAGGCACGCAGGCGCTTTGATGAAGAGGGAGGAGAGGTGAACGAGGGAGGGACGGCAGGCACTGCGCGCTCTTCCATCGGCATCGGCGCCATGTGCACGTGCACACGTGACAGCGTTTTTGTTCTTCTGCCATTTCCCTCTCTTCTGTCCGAGGCACGCTTGCGCATTCTCCTGCCCACATGTACGAGCACTCCGCCCCTCTACCCTATTGCACGCACCTGCGCACAGACACGAATTGCAGGAGAGGAGGAGGATGGTCGGCTTTGTCTATCCGCGGTGAAGCGGTAGAGAAACACAAGCAAGTACGCACAACACCAACGGCAGCAAACAGTAGCGATCCGAAGTGAACTCTGCAGGCACCGCTCCAGGGACTCTCCCCCCCCCCCTCCACCTCGCACAGTGTAAAACGCGCACCGTCCGAAAGCAAGTTGCCGACATATGCGCGTCATGGCACGAGCCGCTGTGGTGGTGTGGAGAGTAGGCCACTGAGAACGGCACGGAAGCGTGTAGCAGCTTGCCGCGCTGTTGAGCGTTCCGTGTTGGACTCTCCGTCCGTCATCGCGCGTAGGTGTACGCATTTTGCCGTTAGTCTCGGCTTTCCCTCTCCTTCCTCACATCCTCAACATTTTTTTCTCCCCTCTATCCCTGCCTGGCGTGACTCTCTACACACCACGTATGCGCTCCCTTTCACTTGTAGACGAAGTACCAGCGACGAAGGGAGCACCTGAGTAATGCCGCAGCAGTGCGCAGGTGTGCTTTCCCTTGTCAAGAAAAGCGTAACGGAACGCTGAGACGTGCGCACACTCGCCAGAAGCAGAGGTGGCCCCCTCCCTTCTGGAAGACGAAGCATACAGCACACAGATGCTCTCAACGCCCTTCATCTGGACGCTTCGCCATCCTGTGGCACGAGGTATCGGCTCGTGCACCTGCGTGTTCGAATCGCACACTTCCAGGCCCGCGCTCGGGGACCACGGGCAGCGCTAGCGTCGCCAACCGGACACCAACACGGGCGGGGACTGCGTGTCTTTGGCAGAGCAGAGATCGAACAACAATAACAACGAAAAGAGCTCGTTGTCCAGTGTTGTGGTTGCCTTGCTGTTTCCTGCGTGAACGGCACGACAAGAAGCCGGTAGCGTTCGCACTGCTGTCGAGCGACGACACAGCCGATCAGGGGACACAGACACACACACACACACACACACAAGGTCACACACAAGGTCACACATATTCTGGGCAGAGTGGTGTGCAAAGACGCGACGCATCTTCACCAAGGACGCAACACCCTCAACGTGGACGCTGTCTGGGAGACATGCACCCGCACACACCCGCTAAAGTCGCAACCGCCGCAAGTGACGGGGCTACGACGACGAAGACGACGTTGCATCCCGTTCTTCTGGGCTGTGGGCTGAATTGGGCCTCGTTCGTCGCGTCGCACCCGTTCGAGGTGAAGGAGCTGACCTCCGTGCTCGTCGGAGACGGGAGTGACGATGACGGAGTGCCTGAGGAACGCGACGCACTTGTGCAGGCGCAACTGCCAGTGGCGTCCGTCGTGACTTCTGGCGCAACTCTTGAGAGGGTCTTCACGGAGGCGATGGTGTGCGCGTCGGTAAGGGCGGAGGTGGCGCGCAAGGTGCAGCACATTGCCACTCTGTGGTGTCTGCATCCGTCCTCGGAGTACGTGGCGACGCTGTGCTGGCCGATGCAGGGCAGCGAAAGCGCAAGCACCACGATGGCGGTGCTGAAGGTGCAAACCGAGGGCTGGCGCGCGCCACTGGACTTGCGCGCGGTATCGCTGCACGTAGTTGACCGCGGCTCTCTTGTCTTCCATCCAGAATTCACACGCTGCATCCTTGCACAGGGGGCTGAGAGGTTCATGTTTTACGTACCACCGAATCCGTTGGAGGCCACCACGGCTCTCCCGTTCATGCGGGGGTTGTGGTACAACGGACTTTTTTCGCTGCTGGAGTCGCTGAGGATTGGGCCGCAGCACGTGGTCATGTTCTTTGTGCTCCCCAACGGCGACACACGCTACACGCTCGACCTTGCGCCGGAATCGCCCGCGGTGCCGGCCGCTTCGTCGACACACCAGCAGGGCTCGGGGGCTTTAGGGAGCGCAACGAGTCGCAATGCCACAGCGTCCTTGTATCCGTGGCGCCGTCAGAGCAAGGTCCGGCGCGTCATCCGCTCCGGCGCGTACGTGGTGGTTGTCCGCGATGACACCGCGGGTGTCGTGGAAAGCCTGCAGAGGGCACGCTCGTATCACGGACAGAACAAGAGGAGCACGTGGCTCAACGACATCTTCATTCACCTCCTGGGGCAGTGCAGCCGCAGGGGCATATCGTCCAGCGCGGACACCGCCGCCTCACAGGCCGCAGAGGCAGAGAAGTCAAACGACGTACGGCTTCTGTGCATTGAGCTGGTGGAGAAGGCGACAGGTGAGGTGGTGGCGGGCTGCTGCGGCATGGCGGTGGGGCGTGCGTACCACGACTACACCATGTATACGCTGCGGCAGTCCAAGGACGGAATCGGCACCTTCCTGACGAAGCTGATCGGCGAGGCGCTGCAGCGGTGCGGGTACACCCTTTGGTACTGGGGGTTCTGCGTGGAGTACATGCGGCATTTCGAGCGGCACTTCGGCGCCGTCGACATGCCACGAGACGTCTTTTACCGTCGCTGGAATGCGGCGCGCGACGCTGTGCCAGAGTGCAACATTGACGCTTACCTGCGGTCTCACAAGGGGATGGTGCCTTACTACGAGGGGAGCAGCGCGCTTGTCAACAGTAAGCCCTAGCTGCGTACTTGCGCTTACCCAATTCGCGAGTAGGCCTTCCGCGCGGAGCCCTCGCCTTATCCTTTGTTCGTCTTGGCTGATGCGTTTGCTTTCTCGTTCTCCGTTGTGGCGCAGGCTCTCTCACTCACCGATTTTTCGTTCCTGCCGTTGTGCTCGCATCTTCATCTGTGCGCCCAAACCTTTCGTTTTCCCGCCACCTATCTCTGTGGAAGCGCGACGGTTGGCCCCACAGGGCCGATCATGCTCTCTTCCCATCTTCCGTCACTCTACTGCGCACACGTTTTACAGAGGACACGTACCGTGTACCGCCAGGCTCCCCCTAGACAATCATGCAGCCCACCCACCCACCCACCCACCCCCTCCCGCTGCCAAGTTCTTTGCTCTGGCACAGCACCGTCTCCGTTGCTGGCACTAAGGCGTAGCGTTGGAGCGCACTTTCTGCTCTCTTCTCCGTCTCGACTGCGGCTGTTGGAACATCGCGTATACTCCGACCACGGAGTGAGTGCACGCGCCTGCACCCTGACGAATATCATTCCCCCCGCCCCCCATCGATTTCACAGATTCCGACACAAACACACATGCTTCTTTCCCCCCTTCCCTCTGATGCCGCTGTCTGTGCCCTCGCTCTCTCTCACTCGCTCTACAACTCCTCCTTTCCCCCTCGTCTCTCTCTCTCTACACTCCCTTCCCTCTTTCGTTCCGTGCTTCACCTACGCATGTACCCGCGCGTGACACATTCGTGTTGATTCTGTTGTTGCCATACTCTTCCTTCTTCGACTTTCATCACACACATGCCCACATGCGCCTCGCGTCGGGGATACTCGCGGCAACCTACGTGCGCCCTACCAGTTTCGCCTACGCACTCCTCCCCCTTCTTCCCTCACCTTAGTGTCCTTCTCTTGACCTATTTTACTTTGATCTCTCTCCTACTCGCCTCCTGGCCACTTCTCTCTTCTCCAGCGTCGTATCTTCAGCTTTTCCAGCTGTTCACCATACCCACATACACACACACACACACACACCTACTCCCCCTCCCCTTAACCCACACCACGAGCTCATGTCGGCCATCGCGAAGGAGTTCATGGGGCTCACGACGAGGGATGTCGTGATGTGGCACCGCCCCGTCGCGTCTGGCGCCATTTTTTCCTCCTTCTTTACCATGTGGGCCATCTTCGTCTTTGCCGAGTACACACTCACAACGTTTTTGTCTCGCATCGTCTCCATTCTCCTCATCGCTGGTGCCGCCGCTGCCGTGACGAAGCGCACCATCGTGACGTCGCCCGAGGATGTGACCGCTAGCCTGGACCGTGCCTACGAGTCTGTGCGCCCGTGCGTGACGAAGTTCGCGGACTGCACGATCTCCCTCCTCACGTGGCGTGACTACGCGGCGTCCGCCAAGTTCTTCATGACTACCCTTGTGATGGCCTTCCTCGGCAACTGGATGAGCGACACGACGCTGATGCTGGTCATCCTTATCGTTGCCTTTACGGCCCCGGTGGCATACGAGAAGAAGCAGAGCGAGATCGAACACGCAGCTCAGCAGGTGCGCGCCTACGCTGACAAGTATCTCGGCATGATCAAGACGCACGCAGAGTCCAAGAAGTCGTCGGTGGAGCAGCAGCTTCAGGACATGGAGCGCAAGGCCCAGTAGAGGTGCGCGAAATGCCGATTGGTGTATGTGGCAAGGGCAGGGGGCAGCTAGACAAGACGTACATAAGCTGTGCTATGTTCTGAGTTCGGGGGAGGGGGGAGAAGGGAAGGCGAAGGGCCACGGACACCGAAAAAGGGAAGTTGGAAGGCTGCCAAGCGTATCCAACGCGACTGCACGCACCCCGTCGGCGCGGCGGAGACACGCACGTGGAGGGCCGTGCAACGATGAAAGAGGTGCGCAGACGGGTGCTGATCTCGGTTCACACACGCACCAGCGTCTACGCCTAAACACGCAATGCACAGGCGTGCACGCCGTCAGACATTGAGCAGCAAATAGAGCGCGCGAGAGCATTGGGAGTCGAGGCTACATCATTGGCTCATGCATCTTTTTGTGTGCCTTGCTGCATGGTTCTTACCTCCTCCTCTGTTCTTGGTCCTCTGCGCGCGTGCCTGTGCCTGTGCGTCTGTGTCAACGCACTTCACCCTCCAGAGATCGCCTCTTCGTGTCGCCTTTGCCTGTTCGGTGTGAGTCTTCCTTCTCCACGGCTTCCTTCCTCTACCCGACTTCCGCTCTCGCTCACATCTTTCCCCTTCCTCTGACACCACCCCAGCGCTTTCCTGTCGTGCTCCGTTCCCGGTCGATGACCGACAATAGCGGAACGAAACAGTGACGGCCTGCCCCTCCCTTCTTTTTTTGTTTCTTTAAGCACTGTCTTTCTTTCTTTTTCTTTTTTTTCCGTCGTATTAGGGCCCCGTACCCCACACTCTTTATGGGAGAAGCCAAGAGCCTGCACAGCCCGCCCTCGGGGCACGGCTGGCCGACTCTCGGTGTCAGTGGACAGGCCTGGGCTGGTGCTGTGCCGAGGAGGCCTGCGGGCCATGGTCACGCTTGTAACGACTCACTACAAATCGTGCCGACAGGTCGTCGAATGTACGCATCCGCCCACGTTTTATTGCTGCTCTTGCTGCGTTGCGGCGATGCTGAGTGTGATCCCGTACCTGGCCTGCGCTGCCTGCAGCGGAAGTCGCAGTGGGCGGAACGACGCCCAACGGCGCTGGTTGGCCCGATATGTCCTTGATGAGCAGCCGCCGTGCAGCAGTGGAAAGTGAACAGCTGGGGCTGTGCACGCATATAGTTTGCTGACTTTTTCGTTGTCGAGTGGGCACGTCGAAGGTTTTTTTTCTTTTTAGTATTATGGCGCCTCCCCGAGTCCAGGTGTGTCTCTTATTGGCTTCTACTCATGCGTCTTCATCAGCTCTGTTCTTCCACCCCTGGCCATGCAGGTACGCGTTCCTCGCGTACTCTTATCGTGCAGGCTCAAGACGGTGAAAAGGGAAGGCGGGGAAGCGGAAGCACGCGGCGGTCGATGAGCAGAACACATAAAAACACGCAGAGAGAGGAAGAGCTACCGCGACTCATAAAACATAGCCGCCGGCGTCCGCGGCTTCTATTTTTTTTTGTTGTTCTTGCGTTGACGTCCTCCGCGTTATCCCACGTCCCCAGCTCACATACACATACACGTACACACACACACAGACACAGACACCTATGTTGGTACGTGTTGTTGTTCGTAGGCGCATCTGTACGACGCATCCACGCCACTTCTCTTCCACGGCTCCGTTTGCACGTTCTTTGAAGGTCGCTCTCTCTCTCTCTCTGGTCGTCTCTTCCCTTCGCCGAGTTCTTGCGGGTTTATGCGGTGTTTTCTGTTGTGGTCCGTGCGAGACTGACAAAGTCGTCAAGCACGGCTGCCGATGCCGTGTGGTATGCGAGACAGAGAAAACGTAACCGAGAAACGCCGAGAAGCGGGATCGGGCTGCTTGTTCGTTTCTATGCTTTGTGCGTCGCTTCATGTAAGTCGGTGCAATCATCTGAGACGAGGCCGGCTGGCTCTCTCCAGCCGGCGCACGCGAGGCTCGGAGAGCGATGGTCCGATGAAGGGCGTGGCAGAAGACAGCAACGAGAAGGAAGAGAGACGGTAGCTTGGTAGAGATGGATGGTTTGATGTGTTGAAAGGTGACGAGCACGCACATCCGGGACCCTGCGAGATGGTGCAACAAGGAAAAGTCGCAACACGGAGTGCATGAGACGCAGCGCTGAAAAGGGAAGTCAACTGGGTATGTACGGTGCCGATTTCCATGTATGCACGTCTTGTCGCAAAGAACGCAGAACAACAACAGAAGCCGCAGGTGCGTGCTGCGCATGCATGTGCGTGAACCGTTAGCGGACGGCTAGCGGTGCCATCTCTGTTTCCTTTCTTCTGCCTGTGCGTGTGTGGTGTCTGCACATGGTGAGCCGCACACAACGAAGCATTATGCAGGGGCATCTGCACGCATGGAAACGAAAGACAAACACGCCAAGGAGACTCGCACGGGAGCTTGATGGCCGGAAGTGAAAACAAAGAGCACAAGAGAGGGTGAAGAAGGTGACCGCAAGCAAGGAAATGAAACGAACAATAAAAAAAAGAAGAAGCGCATCTTTCTCGTCTTTCTCTTGTTTTTTGTTGCTGTTTCTCACCTTGCCGCTTTCTTCTTCATCCATCGTGTTGTGGAAACATGGGACACCGAAACATCGAGGGAGCGACTCTCCTCTCCTCCTCTCTGTCTTTCCAGTGGTCAGGCGCGCGCACCATGATTACATGTGCGCGTTTACGAGCATGCAAGAAAAAAAACAAGTGAAGCAACAACAAAAAAGAAGGTGCGTGACAATGATTTTTTTATTCTCCCTCCTTTTCTGGAGCCTCACCAAGGTCTTCCCTTTGGCGCTCCTTGTCCTTCGCATTTATCTCCTATTGTCTGTCGTGCGCGCTCACGCGTGTGCGTGCATGTGTGATCCTTTTCCTCGTGCTCCGCTACGGTGGGTGGGCGCTTCCACTTCTTTTCATCGTCATTTCTTTCGCCACACAGACGTGCTATGCCCAACACTCCCCCCGTTGTCTCTCTCTCTCTCTCTGCTCTTGTCGCTCATGCCCTTGTCCTCAAGCTGTTCTTCTTTTTTGTTGTTTTGTTTGTTTATTTCCTCTTGCTTTCCTTTCTGCTTGGCTGTTCTCTCTTTCTGTGTTTCTTGTCCAGATTTGTTCTCCATTAGCCGAGGCTCTCTCTCTATACGTTAGCAGGGGGATATCGCACACAGCTGGCCTCGCCCTTCATCCATCTCCGCCGACGCACTCCTCTTCGAATGCTTGTCCTCTTCTTGTTTTGTTCTTTTTTCGTTACCTTCACCCCCCCCCCATGTCTCATGTTGTTGAGTGTGCCTGTTGTGCTTGTGAAGGGTCTTTGTTCTCTCATTTCGTGTTCTCTCCCTTCTCTGCCGCACGATCTTTCTCTCTCTCTCGCTAACTTTTTCCCTCTGCCGCCTTCTGTGTGAGATATGCTCTGGCTGATTTTCGTCGTCTCGTCTTTCTCTGTTTCTTCTTTTTCTTTGGTTCATACTGATGCTTCTCGGCCTTTTTTTTTTGTTCTCCTCGCTCATGTGTATCGATGAGTCTTTTCTCTCTTTCCGTCTCCGTCTCTTTCCCTCTCTCTGGTATTTGTGTGTGTGCTTGTGCGGAATAGGCTGCTGAATGCGACGCGACAACACACATCCACCCCACACAGTGACTCCCGCACGCGCACGCAGCAAAAAAAAATACTATGAGGAAGGCCCGCTACACCTCACTCTCGCAGCGCCGTGCAATGGTTGCCGGGGGAAACGAAAGCGAGAGAGAACGGAATATAACGCAGACCAAGACATTGCTTCCACGAGGGCAGGAGCGTGGAAAACAGACGCGAAGAAAGAAACACGCATGATGCGTACACCGTTGGGGCTTGTGCATGTGCTTGATGTCTACGTGAATGCTTTATCCGTAACCCGCTCACCTCTCGGAGAGCCATTCGATCTCTCTCTCTCTCTCACATACACACACGTGAGCGAGCGAAGAAAAACAAACAACAACAAACAACAAAAACAGACAAAAAAAAGGCGAAGGGAGAAAAAAGGGGGCGAAAGAATACACAAAAGGCCAAAAGTGTAGGCGAATGTTCGGAGATGAATGCCGAAACCAAAAGGAGGACGAAACAAACAAACCACAGAGATGGTGCGCGAACTCCACCGTTCCCATTGACCGGCACGTGAGTGTCAGAGAGGACGCGCGCAGTGCGAGCGTGGTAGGTCGTACTTTGGGGAGGTAGTGGTCTGTGCACACTGTCGCCGCGCATGTTCTTCTGTCCACTCCCCGTCGTCCGTCCTCTCTTCCCTCCCGGTTCAGGCGTCACGAGACTCTCTTTGCGAGCTCGTGCGTGTTGCTGAGCGAACAAACACCGTAGCAGCACTGAGCGGAAGAGAGAGGAACGCGTGGGGGGGGGTGCAAAAGAAGGCGCGTGCACCCCTCCCCCCAACACGCACACACATGGACTTGCATGTGAGCCGGTGCACTGTGGCACTACCCACTGAGGACGCAGATAGTGGAGAGACAATACCAGATGCACAATACGGTACGCTGTCGTATGTATCGCTGTTTGTTGCATCGATCTCTTTCTCTCAATGTCTGCCTGCGCCTACCAACGGACGATCCTGTCCGTGCGCTTTACCAATGTTAAGCCGACCCCTTCCCCTCCATATCTGCCTTCTCTCTTCCTATCCCCACTTCTCTCCTATGTCATGAGCCTCACCCTGCATGATCATGATTACCGCCACACCTGTGCAGGAAGAGGTTGTCCTCTCTATCTCGTTCTGTTCCCCATTGCATGTCTGATTATTTTTTTTTTGTTTTTCGTTCTCGTGCACGGCCTCTGCTTGCTCCACTACGCTCTCATCCTCGGCATCTAGCAGGGGTATGCACTGATTTGCCGGCTAACACACACACACACACACACACACAAACGCGGGCGCAAGGCACACGCACGCACGCACAAACCTCTTTGCGGTAAAGAAACAGATTCGCAGGCGCTCTCGGGGGTGCTTTGGTGTTGTTGCCTTCGCCCCTACCCTCCTCGTCGTCCATCTCGTCGCCCTCCTCTCCTCCCCTTCAATTTTCTCCTTCGCCGTCCTCCGTCTCCCGCCACGCCTCCGCCGCCCCCCTCCTCCCCATTCTCCTCTATTTTTTTTTTTTTGGACTGCATCACCTTTTTCCGACTCGCTTTCACCTCCCATCTTCACATACACACACGTGTGCACGCGCCGATCGGGACCGTTGGACCTGAAGAGGCCAACAGGAGATCGTGCGCGAGTAGTGGTTCACTTTAGGCGCTTTTTGCTTGTTTGCACCAGTAGCTGCGAAGAGTGTGACAGGTGGGTCCTCGCATTGTGCTCTGTCTCCCCCCTCTCCCCGGCGTGTATTTTTAATTTCACGTTTCTCCCCCTTTTATTCCTCTTTTTCGTTCTGCCCCCCTCCCCTCCCCTCCTTCCCGCCATTGCCCTTCGCTTATCTGTTTGGTTGCGTTTGGCGGTTGCGGCGGTGTGTTCGTTGAACTCGTCTTCGTCTCTCTCCCTCTGCGTCATCTTTCCCCTCCGCTGTTTTTCCTTTCATTTTTTGTTTTTGTGTGTCTTTTCGTCCGTCTCTGTGCTCGTGTGGGCCTTGCCGTGTTTGTGTGTGTGTGTGTGTGTGCTCATCGTAATCGCACTTGTTGTTGTTCTTGGGGTTGGGGGGCTCCTCCTCCTCTTGTTTGTGTGTTTTATATTCCCTTGGCTTCTGTCTCACACTTCTCGGACACTTTTGTGTCTATTCCGCATTGCCGCCTTCTCTTATTTTTTTGTTTTTTTGTTTGGTATCAGCTACTTGGCGTGTGCACTCTCACCTCTCCTTCATTCTCTTCTTCTCTCCCTTTCCCGGTGTCTTTTGAGTGCTGGCGCTGGTTACTGGCTGATCCGCCCGCCGTGTCCGAACTTCCGAGACCCCATCACTCGCCCCTGAGACACAACCACCCACACGCACGGAAGCACACTCACACACACACACACATACACACACACACCGTGCACCTCGTGGCGAGAGGGACGTGGACACAATACGAACAAGACCGACGGAGACCGTACAGTAGATTACCTCGCCCTTCACATAGGGCCCAGCACGCGGAGACAATCACCTGCGTTCTTATTACTGTTGCATGTGCGTTTGGCGTACAACACATCACAAGAGGTGGTAGAGAGACGACTCGAATACACACACACACACACACACACACACACAAATGCCCAAGGTCGTGTGTGTGTGGCGCGGCTCGGATGAGATCGACAACGCCATCGACCACCTCGACGAAGCGAAGGTGCAGTTGTTGTATTCGAAGTTCCCTGTAGGCTCGGGCACCTTCAAGCGCAACAAGTTCATCTACGTACAGTATATTGGGCCGAAGTGCAGTATTGTGAAGCGTGGCCAGGGCATCAATGAGATCACCAACTTTACGACAAACAACATTCGCGGCGTCCCTGGCTTCTCCACGACCGACAAGGCGTCTCTCTCTTTCGAGTCCCTTGTGCGGCACATGCGCGACACCTTCGTCATGGACAGCGGCAACTTCTCCATGGAGCAGATCCGCGAGGAGTACCGCGAGCGACTAGCAGCAGAGCAGATGATGATGCATCAGGAGCGTGAGCTGGCGGCCGTAGTGGCCGCCACGGCAAAGCGGGGACGTCGCAACACAACACCAAGCGTGCGATTGGCGCCGAAGCCGGTTCCGCCGCCGACGCCGAAGGGGGAGCGTCCGAGCAGCCCGGTCGAGCCATCAGTGCAGACGAACCGTGTCATGGCGTCTCTGCGCCAGGACAACGGCTCCGTCAACTGGGTCGTTTTCGAGTCGAATTCGGAGGTACTGACGGTACGTGCCTACGGCCAGCATGGCATCTTTGAGATGGTGAAGAACCTCCCTGATGAAGAGTGGCTCTTTGGGCTCTTTCGCATCTCCTTTTCCAACGGCGAAGTCCATCAGCGCCGAATGATTTTCTTCCAGTGGATCGGTAGTAGTTTGAAGGCGATGCGCGGCGGTAGTCACGCCGGGGTCTACCCAGCGATGGCAAAGGCCCTCTCCCCCTTCAACTACGAGATTTACCTCGTTGGCCGGCAAGACCTGAATCCGCAGGCCATTATCGCCAAGTCGAAGAGCGCCTTCCGTACCCCGGCAGACAGGCGGATCGGTGTGGCGCGGGATTTCATGATAGACAGCACTGTTTTTACAGAGGAGAACTACCGTCAGTCGCTCGTTGAGGAGCAGGCGACCGCCGAGGTGTTCGAGGAGCGTCCGAAGAAGACGCATCGACTCACCATGCCAATCATTCCTGACGGCATAGAGCAGAGCTTGGCGAGCGTGGCCACCACCAGGGCGGCCGACAGCCCAACGGCGGAGAGTTTCTCCATCGAAGAGACGATCGATCTGGTGCAGGCGAAGGAGGGGGGACTCGTGTGGGCCATCTTCGAGGTCCTTTAGGCAGAGAGAGAGAGAGAGCGAGAGACCTACCGAAAAAGAAAAGGTGAAAAGACGCAAAAGAAGCAAGAAGGGACGAGCGCACCCAACATCGCTTTGCGAGGGTCTGCGTGCTTGTGCGTGCGCGTGTGGATGTCGTTTATCCTCGGGTGTGCGCGTTTGGCGCGCTTGATTTCACCGCTGCAAACAAAAAGGAAAGGAAAAAAAGTGATGAGCTTGTGTGTGTTGGTGCCTATGTTACCTGTAGCGCCCCGTAGAGCTCGCCCTCCCTGCTTTCCCTCACTCTGTTTAGCCTCTCTCTTTTTTCTTTCTCTCTCGGTTTCTTGCGTGGATATCACCAGCAAGCGCCCTCCCCCACCGACTTCGACGTACACGAAACCGCGCGAGAGCAAGGAAGACACCAAGTGGCGTGTTCGTCTTGCCAATCGCTTTTTCTTTTTCTTTTCGCTGAGTATCCCTCTTCAACACCCTCCCTCGTCTATGTGCGTTTCTTTTTTTTTTTTTTTGATTTCGTTGTTTTCC
The DNA here is from genome assembly GCA_003992445.1 of Leishmania aethiopica. Classification (NCBI taxonomy): domain Eukaryota; phylum Euglenozoa; class Kinetoplastea; order Trypanosomatida; family Trypanosomatidae; genus Leishmania; species Leishmania aethiopica. Next base: position 398,090 of record RZOE01000018.1, read on the forward strand.
TTTTTGTTTTTTTCGGCGTGCATTGTTTCTGTGCTTGTGTTTGCGTCTCTATCTGTATGTGTGCACACACGTATGTGTGTGAGGGGCAGCGTGTGTGTCTTTTCGTGTATCTCCCCCTCCCCCTTGGGACTCTTTTGCCTTTGATGCGTTGGTTGTGCTCTGCCTCTCTGTCTGTCGGTCTGTCTCTCGCCCTTTTTTCTTGTTATTTTAGCTCTCCCCTCTCCTGCCTTTCGACGTTCATGTTCCTTGGTGTTTTTTTTCTCTATTTCGCTCGTTCCCGCCCTCCCCCTCGTGCTCTCCCGCTGCTTGTGTGAAGGGCTGCGCTTTAATCTTTTCTGTTTTGGTTTGGCTCTTCCGTCTTCTTTACGTGCATGTGTGTGTGTGTGTGTACATGCGCTCGCGTCGCATCTTTATTCTGTTTTTTCTTTCGGATCCTTTTCTTTTTGTGCCCCCTTACCTCACCCCCCCCCCTCCTCCCACCCCTCACCGATGCCGGCCGGCGGCGTCACCGTCGTATCAGGGCCCCGTACCCCACACTCTTTATGGGAGAAGCCAAGAGCCTGCACAGCCCGCCCTCGGGGCACGGCTGGCCGACTCTCGGTGTCAGTGGACAGGTCTGGGCTGGTGCTGTGCCGAGGAGGCCTGCGGGCCATGGTCACGCTTGTAACGACTCACTACAAATCGTGCCGACAGGTCGTCGAATGTACGCATCCGCCCACGTTTTATTGCTGCTCTTGCTGCGTTGCGGCGATGCTGAGTGTGATCCCGTACCTGGCCTGCGCTGCCTGCAGCGGAAGTCGCAGTGGGCGGAACGACGCCCAACGGTGTTGGCTAGCGCGCGCCTGTCACGAAGCGTCGGTAAAGAGGTCTGCATTCTACAAGACGCGCAGTTAACCCCCACGGGCCCCACAGGGCACCAGGCATACCAGCCTTTCAGCATCCCGGTGCAATCAGAGAGAGGAGGCACGGCGCTGGCGTCTCCGTGCTCGCACAGCACGACATGGGCACAGCTGTACGCCCTCCCCCTCCTCCCAACAACAAAGGCGAAGCAGCGGCGTTGCGGCTGTGCTGCCATGTCCCTGCGAGGCGCATACACACCACGTCCCGCTGCACACCTAAGAGTCACCGCGCAGCACGGGAGGCTCTCCATCAAGCAACAGGCAATGTCGCACGCAGCCCACACGCCACCGGAGTGGGGGCCGGCTCGCGCCGCCCGGTGTGCGACACGAGATGACGACCCAGCCGGCCAGAGGGTGGGGACCACCCCACACGATGAGCCCAATGACAAACACCTGACATGTGCAAGCGATAGCGACACCACGGCACGGCGCACCGCCGACGCCGCCACGCAGACGCGCACCTGCCAGGTGTCCCGCAAGGCCACGGCAAAATGCACGACTGCGGCCAGCAACACCCAAGACGGCAGGCCCTTCCGATGACACCGCCTACGCAGCGCTCTGCACGCCAGAGCTGACTCGGTGGAAAGCAGCTCATGCGAGGCTGCCCTGCGCGCCGCCCTCTGGAAGGTGGTGCGCTGGACACTGGAGCACGCGATGCAGCTGGATTGAGCATCCCCCAAAACAAGGCGCGCGCGCGCCGGTGCGCGGCACCGCAACCAGCAGCTGCTCTCCGCTGCACGCACGTGCCTAGAGGAGCATCGCCACCCCCGCCTTCTCCGCGTGCACTTCCAGCCCACGCGCCGCATCGGCCCACACGCTGCAGAGGCCATCGAAGTATCCACGACTCGGCCTGCCGAGCGCAGGGAGGTCTGCCCGCACGAATGGAGTCCGTCAAAGGATCTCCTCCGCTCTTTCTACATGGCACGGCTGGAGTCAGCGTTGCTCCACGGTACCGCCGCGTGGTCGGATGGTGCTGGTCGGCAACTGCACGAAGGCCCCTAAGCACCTCCACACCAAAGCAGCCGCAGTCATCGTGGGTATCCTATAATACACAGGCAACAGAGGCCTACTCGAAGAGGCCGATCTCCTGCCTCTCGACCCGACAGCGCTGCTGCGCTGCGCACGCCTGCATCCCTCCGCAGCCACGCCAGGAAGCCGCCTTGCGCACTTGGCGTGGGTATGGGTGCACGCGCCGCATGGCGGTGTCGTCACAACGCCTCCACAGCTCTCCCCTACCCGCTGTTGCGCAGATGGTGCAGCGCAGACACACAGCAAGTCACGGGCCGCCGCGATGCGCTATCGCGATAATGCACGCACAGGTGCACAAGGGCAAGGGGCGACAGCGACCTTGCGTGCCGCTGCCGCGCCGACCGTGCAGCAGTGGTGCTCGCGCCCGACCTGCTGCGAGGGTACCTTGACCACCGACGACACAGTGAAGCACGTGCGGTCGCTCTTGTTGCGGGGTCGCTCTCCCGCCCTCATGGCACCCGACACGGGCTCCCCAACCGTGGAGGACGGCTTGGTGCAACGGACTCGGGCACGTGCGCTGGCGCTGCTGCGGCCCGTCGCGCGCGCCTCTCATTTTTCGGTGGCTACTGTGCGTTGGAGCGCGTGACCAAATGCGGCGAGCTTGCGCGATCTGCAGCGGCAGAGGAGCAGACGCGAACTGCATGGGTGGCGGACTCGGTCACGAGCCTCAGACGCCAGGCCGACATCCACCGTAGCTGCACGACGGATGCCACCGCCTCTGCCCTCGCGCAGGACCCCGGACGTGATTCGCGTGGAGGGAAGCATGCAGTCCACCCGGGTCTGACTGAAGCGGATCGTGCGGCACGCATCTGAGGAGGAGATGAGGAAGGGGCAAGTGGAGCCCGCGAGACGCATGGCCCGATTCGACGGCACGCAGTGGATCCTAGGTGACTCGGGTGCAGCCACAGCGCAGCAGCGGTGGGTTGGCTGTGGCTGTGTATGCGTATAGTCTAGCTGCCTTATTCGTGGTCGAACGAGCGCCCTTGGAAAGGAAAAAAAAATGTATCTTTCTTTTTTTCAGGTAGAGGTCTGCGGACGTCTGCGGTGTGATGCACAGAAACAACATCTGTGCGGTGTTCCCCGGGCTTTCCCTTTTCTCTTTTTGTTCTCATTCAGTGGCGATGGCAGGCCATGAGGAGCGCTTTTTTTTTCCTCTTCCCGTCATGATCTTATCTACCGCCGTACTAGCGTGTGGAGGAGGAGCAAGTGCCGAGGGAGAGAGCGATGCCCCGTGATGGCGAGCGGAGCATGGAGGAGAGGTAAGGCTGCACGCGCGGGGGTGGGGTGAGAGATCACCGGAGGAGAGCGAGAGTGCCTGAATCGTGAAAGGCAGTTGCCTCTTCTCCCTCCTGCTGTTTTCCCGTTGTGGTGCATAGAGGCGTCATCGGTGCACTAAAACCACCTCTTCCTTGACCTACTCGTGCGCATGTTTTGTTGTCTAGTATCACATTCTGTGCAGGATGGGGTGGCCGAAAGTAAACGGAAAAGAGAAGCAGAAAATAGAGATGTCGGAGTGACATGTCTTTGCGGAACCGTACATTGTATGAGAGACGCATCCACCCGCACAGGCCCTCGTGCGTGCAATCGGCGAAAGCATAAGTGGATGCTGTCCCCCTTCCTCCTCAACCTTTTTTTTTCTTTCGCACCTTCTCTCACATGGACGCTGTTGCACGCAACGGCTGCGCATAAACCCCACCCCACCGCGTAAAGAAACCACATACACACACACACACAGACACACACTCGAGGATGCACTGCGTTGGCTGGAAAAGCACCTGAGCGGCCACCGATGTGTGTGTGTGTGTGTGTCGCAGTGAGCGAGTGGGTGCGCCATTCTGACGGCCTGTGCGCGCTCCTCTCCCTTAGTCTCTGCTTGCCGTCTCTTCCCTCCTACCTCCGTGACGGCGTGCTCTTTCTTTGTCTTTTGATTCGCTTACACTGTTAGCGCCTCCTCCCCTCTCCGCCTGCGTAGATTTTGGCTCGCCCTCCCGATGTGTTAGTCGTGGGAGCTGGACGCGGCTTTGGTGTGCGTGCATCTCCTCTCGTTCTCTCTGAGTGTGCTGGGAGAGGTCGATGTGCGCGGTGTGGCGTCTTTTGCTGTTGTGATGCTTCTTTTCTCCCTTTGTTTTTATGGTAGAGTGACATCGTTCGTTTTTTTTTTGTTGTTGTTCTGTTCCTGTTTTAAGGCCTCCCTCCCTTGGCTGCATCTCGCCTCCCTTTTTAACCTTTTTTTCTTCTCGTGTGTAACCTCCCCCTTCAGGGAGGGAGGCCAAATCATCTTCTCATGCATATACATGAGCCTCGGCGGACGGTGCGGTACGGCAGATGGGGGTGAGAGGCAAGCGTGACCTGCGCTCGAATTCATTTTTTGTTGTTCTTTTGCTTTTTTGATTTCAACGTGTCTATGCCGTCATAGCGCATGCGCTCCGCTACACTCCTCCTCCCTAGTCTGCCAGAAGCCCTATGGCATCGTGCGAAGCAGCCGGAGACCCACGTCTTACATCAATCCGCCGACTCAGCCATCTGAACAAGGCCTGTCTCAAACTGTACCCACAACCTCCTCCGCAGGTTACCTCACAGCAGCCTCCATCATGCCGGTCGCCATGTGGTGTATCCTCCTCAGAGTGACTCAGGCTCTCCGCACCAGCAGGCAGCGTGAGGGCCGGGTTTGAGATGCGTTCGAGTCACGCGGACTGTGCGCCCATCATAGGGATGGCACCGACGTGCTCGCTGTCGCAGGGGGTGCACCGACGCGACGCCAATCCAGGACATGACCGCCGACACCAGCAGCGATACATAAGCACTGACCTCCCCCATACGTCCTAGGCACTCGGCCCCGTCACCACCAGAAGCGGCTCGGCATTTGGCAGGGATAGAGTGGAGAGGGGGGCTGCTCGGCTTCCTCGCACGCGGAGTGCGGGGGTGCACCGGGCCCTGACAATGCCACGCACTGAACTGTACCGCTTCTTCAGGCGGCTCGAGTTCAAAAAAAAAATAGCATGTCTTTTCGGCGCTTCTCACTGCCCGTGCGCGCGCACATCACATTCGAAACTTAAGTGCACGGGCTTCAGGTGGCCTTTGTATGAGCTGAGTGTGCGCGAAGGAAAGAATAAGGAAACAGTGTTGTGTGTGTGCATTCTAGCAGGACATCCCCGCTCTTTTCGTGCGCCAGGTGGTCTTTTTTCGTCCTTCTGCACCCTCATTGACGTGCGTGATGGAGGCGCATGATGGACGCTCGCGGATGGGATGCATATCATGCTATCAGCTGGACAATGTCATCTGGCGTGTGCGTGTGTGTGCTTCAGGGCGAACGAGGGAACGCAGAAAACAGATTTGAAGCAAGGGCTGAGGGGCAAATCAGAGTAAGAAAAGCGGTAGAGAAAGCAGCACTCGCAAAGCAGGAACCGACGGGTGCACTCCCTCTCTGCCACTTGATGCTGCCGGGTGTGTGCGTTCGCATGTGTCTACACGTCGTGGCCGAACCTCTCAGAGGTAGTCGCAAGCCGAACGAAAAGCGCGACTCAAAGGAAGAAAAAGGTTCTATCGCTCTGTTTCGACGTCTCATGTGTGTACATATATATGTGTGTGTGGCACCCCTCTGCACTGCTAGCCTGTTTTACTCTTGCCGTCTGTTCGTAGCAACCATCGCCGCGTTTCTTTCTGCTTCTCTACGGATGGACGTTTTCTGCTGCTTCCCTTCTGACTTATCGCTCGATCGATGTATATGGATTCGCGTTTGTGTATGTGTGCACGTGAGAAAGAAAAAGAAAGCACCAAGCCATTGTATGTCGAAGCCGATCTGTCTTTCGACGTCTGCCCCTCCCCCCGTCCCGTTTTACGCTGTCCCTCCCACCCCCCTTCTCGCGTATTTCCCGAGCACAGTCGTTTTCTTCCCTTCTTTTTGCATGTGCGCATTCGTTGTCCAGTTTTCGTGAAGACTGTGGCCCCTCCTTTTTTTTTTTTCGTGTCTTTCCTTTCTCCCTTGTTGTTTTCTTTTGGTGATGTTGTGCCCACGCTCGAAATGGGCACCGCGATGCGCGTCTATGTGTGCGTATGCGTGTGCGTTGTTGATGTTTTTTGTTTTTTTTTTTTTGTTGTTGTTTTCTTCTACCATAGGCGTAGATGTATGCGCATGTACGTCTGTATATCTGTCTGTGCGTGTGCGTGGATCGCTTCCATCTTTCTCGCGCTCTCTTTCTCTGTTTGCTTCTCTACAGCCGCCGTTTTTTCTCTTTTTCTTTTTGTTATTGTTGTTCGGCTCCTTTTTCCTGTGCCGCGTGTGAGCGTTTCGTTTCGTTTCGTTTCGTTTTTTTTCGCCGAATTTTTTTTTCGTTTTCGCGCGTTTTGCTCGACGCCTTTTTTTCATGAAAGTGCCGCGGGGAGGCATATTGGGCGGTAAGGAGGAGGCGAGTTACCCGCACGCGGGAGCTGTCGGTAGCACACGGTGATTTTTCAACGGACTTACTCATCTCACCCTTTCGTCTGCCTTCTTCCATCATCTGGGCTTCGAAGCAGGGCCCCATAGTACGATCCCTAACCCCCCCCCCCCCGATGCGTCCTTCACCACCTCTTATCGAGCGTACCACCCTTTTCTTTTCTGCCCTTCCCCCGTTAACTGCTTTTTGGTGGCCATCATCATCTTTGAGGTACGCTACACGCCTTTCGGCACCTCAAAAAAAAAAGCAGACAAACACACGCGCACGCACAAAAATTTGTCTTGAGCCGCTTCCCATTTCGTTTCACTTGCCATCCGCTCCATTCCTTGCCTCCTTTCCTAGGTTTCGTCTGTACCTGCATGTGTGTCCTCCCCCACCCCCCTCCTCCCTCACCGCTGTATGCCTCTCTGTTCTTCTTGCAGGCGTCCGCGCTTGCGTCCGTGTGTTTGTTATTCTCTACCTTTGCCCCTTCGCCTCCCTCCCTCGCTTGTTGGTCGTTTTTTTTTCCGTTGATTTGCTGTGCTGCCGTTTGTGTGTCGTGCTGCGTAGAGAAGGGAATAACGGGCACGGTGCTGCGGCGGCGGCGGCGGCTGCGTGTCAAACAAAACGGTTCGGTAAGCCGTGGGCGTCGATGGCGTGTTTGCGTGTGTGCGTGTGCGTGTGTGTCTCTCTTCTCTTCTCTCGCGTTGTTCCTGCGGCGGTTCTGTCTCCTGTGTGGCGAACTCCACCCGTTTTCTTCTCCCTTCGTCGTCGCTGTGTACATTCTCTTTTCTCTCAGCTTTTGCCGTGTCGCTGCACTCTTGGGCCGAATGCGTGTCTGTACCCTCCCCCCTCCTCTCCTCACTACTGCCGTTGTGCACGCGGAAGGGCCCCCCTCCTCCTCCCTCACCCCGATGATGACTGCGTTTGTGTGTGTATATATGTTCAATGTTTCCGAATTGTGTTGGGTGGTGTTTCCTGTTTCTGTTTCTGTTTCTGTTCCCCTCCCCCTTCTTTTTTATGTTTCTCGACACATGTTTGCCTGTGCATGTATCATGTTTTTGCCCGGGTAGTATGCCCCGTGTCTCGGCCTTCTTTTCCTTCGCTAGTAGTCTTTTCGAGAGCGGGGTGGGTGTAGAGGACTCTCGCACACAGACACACAGGTGCACACGTCCACACCCCGCTCTTCTTGTCCGATGATGGAGAGAGGGGTAAGAAGAACCGAAGAGAGAGGCGCGGTTGCGGTGAGAGAATTTGTTGGGAATTTCTCTCGTGAGGGTAAAAGACGGGGGAGAGGGAGAAAGAGGAGAGGGGGTAGGCGCAGCAAACACACCACAACACAAGGGTGTGCTCCACCGCCCCGCAGACACTCTTCCCATCCCCTCCTGAGGCTTCCCCCCCCCCTCCCCGTCGCTCCATCTTTTATGTACGCAAGCTCTGTACGTCTGAATGGATTGGCGACGACGCGTATGCAAAACAAAAGAAAACACACTTCGCTTTCTGGCAACAATCAATCGGAAGGAAGAACACGCGAGAGTTGAAGCGTGTGCAACTCCTTGCCTCCTCCCTCTCATCAAGGGAAGACTTTTTTTTGGAGGGGAGGGGAGGGAATCTCGCGCATGCTCGCTTGCCCCGAATCTTCCTCATCTTTTGCAACCTGTTGCTGGCGCGGGAAAGCTCTGACGTAGGGCATGAATTCGCAGTGCTGTTCACTGCGGATTTCGCTGCTGCTGGGCTCTGAAAAGAAAGAGCTGCGGTATACAGCAGATGCTGATGCTCACTGCAGTGACACACACACACACACACAAACAATTTAATCTGACGTTCTCTCTTCCACGCTCGTCTTTCGTGTGCTCCTCTTCTCGTCTTCTTGCTGGCGCTGCTTTTGTTTTTGTTGTTGTTCTCTTGTGTATGCTCACTGCCTACTCTCTTCTATGTGCCCCCCCCCCCCTCCCCGAAAAAAAATCTTTCTGCCCTTCGAATCCTTCGCACTCATGCAGCTCTCTCCTTCGAGGTCGGGTTGCACGGAACTCGCGACGAACTCGCCACCTGCGACGCAAGCATACTTGCATGTTTGTTTGTTTGTGTGTGTGCGTGACTCGAATATTTTGTCTCACAGTGGGGTGTATCGGCAAGCACATCTAGCTCGCTCTTGACGCTCTTTGGCGACGAAAAGTGCGGATCTGCAGGCCAGCCCCGCACTTGCTTCCAGCTCTCCACTTGCGGCGCCTCAACCTCTGCATCAGCTGTGCTGATACTCTGCTTCGCTTTGGTGTGTGTGCGAGTTTGAGTATTGGCTCTGCGCCGAACGGCGAAACGGAAAACATGAGAGCCGGTGGTGATGTGGGTAGCGGGACGGTGCCGGTGTGCGGATTGCAGTACACCACCTCACCCTCTCTCCCCTCGGCAGTCAAGCTGACGGGTGACATCATGATGAAGACGTCCTCAACGTTTCAGCGCGTTGCAGGCGCGACGGGAAGCTCCGCCATGGGGTCTGTTACTACCCGCGCAGCACCGGCTCGCGCAATCCCGTTTCCACAAGGCACCTTGCAGCTGTACGACTCCTACTACAGATCTTGTCGGGGCACCGAGCCGGCCGTGCTAGAGACCAGTGGCGGTGGTAGCCGTACCGAGTGGATTGACTCTCTGACGCTGCCAGATGACCTCTCGGGTATCGGACCCTCGGCGCGGCACCTGCTCCGCCTGGATGCCGCACAGCAGCACCCGCGAACAAACAAGAACGGATCAACGAAAGCGTCGCGCGCGCCGGTCGTTTTGCCAGTGGCGTCCCGCATTCTTCCTGCGCAAACATGCAGGTCGAGGGCAGCCGCCACGGCTCCCGCGACGGCCGCGGCGGCGGCGCTTTCTGCTACGGCACCTTTGCCGGTGCCAGCGCGAAAGTGCATGGGCGACACCGATAACGGCGTCCACGCCAGCACCGCTACCTCGCGTCACCTGAGCCTCACCACGGACGTTCGCCCTACCATGCTGCCGTGCAATATTACCAACCCTGTCCACGGCGGTGGTGGCTGCGGCACCTCCACCGTTTCCGCCGCCGCGGCTCCACCGCCGCTGGTCACGCGGCTGCAGTCGTACATCAAGCGTGAGCTTGTTCTGAACAGCGGCGGCACCGCCATTCCAAGCGCGATGGATCAGCTGAATCCCTACCGCGAAGCTTTCCGCGCGTTGGGCTCCGCCTTTCCGGCGTACGGGTCTCTCTTCGACGACATTCAGTGCGCGTACGACAACGTTATTCAGGCGCAGGCAGAGCTGCTCACCGACGCCTACTCTACCGTAGCTGCTCGGCACGTGGAAAAGATGACGCAGCAAGAGAATGCGGCTGCTTTGCATCAGCAGGTGAGCGCGCTGCAGGTAGAGCTGAGCAAGATGGAGACGGCGCTCAAGTCTCGTGCGCTAGCGGAGGCGCAGGAGCGGCAGCAGGCAACCATGCAGAGCTCACGCACGTGCCGTACGAATGACACGCTCGAGCTGCAGCGCGAGCTCAAGGCGGCCAATCAGCGCGTCTCCGAGTTGGAGCACGCGAGCCAAATAGACCTGGAAAAGATCCTGGTCCTCATCGGTGCTGTGCGGGAATGCGATCGACGGCTGAAGGAGTACGAGCGGCTCGTGACGAGTGTAATGGGCCAGGTCAGCGAGCTGGACGAGTTCAAGTGCATTGCCGGTGAGGCCCAGGCCGAGCTGCAGGAGTTTCGCAAGAAGTACTCGGAGTACGTGCCGGCGTCGGACTTTTGCCTGATGAGGGCGCACCTCACCTCCGAGCTACAGGCGGCCCAGCTGATGACGCGGCGATGGCGTCGCACTGCTGCGGTGCGCGGAACGCAGCTGGACGTCATGCAGTGTCGCCTCAACGCACTGGAAGCGGACCGTGAAGCCCTTGTCAAGGCGGCGGCGGCTGCCGCTGCGCAGCCTGCCGACGTGGAAGCGCATGACTCCGACACCGACACGGTGCTGACGCCACGCCCGTCGTGGAAGCGGCTCTACGAGCGGTACCCAGAACTGTCAGGCTACGCAGCGGACGTTGGGCGTCTCACGACCGAGTTGGACCGAGACGCCGTCGACACCGACCTCCTTGCGGACGAGGAGCGCAGTGCCGCCAGGAGGACCTCGACTTCCTCGACCTTGGCCCAGGATATGCCCGCGGTGAAAGGGCCTAAGGAGACCGCGCTGCAGGTGGAGTACCTCGTGCAGCGCATCGTAGCACTGGAGGGGCTTCTGCGGACGCAGTGGCAGCAGCAGCAGCAACTGCAGCGCGCCTCCACGACAGGCCTCGTGGAGGGAGGCGACGCGTCGACGGATGCCGCGCGCGCGAATTCCGAGAAGAGCTTGCAGGAGGCCAGCCTTGCAACCAAGGACAAGTCAACCGACTCCTCGGCACCGCTGCAGCACCGCAACTCTCGTCACTCCCACGGTCTCGGGGACGCGCCTCACAGCACCGTCAGCGGCGCCATCGTCGGGGCACCTGTACCGCGCATGGCACCACCACTGGAGCTGCCGCTGCTCGGGCTTGGGTACGCGCCGTGGGTTCCGCTGTGTTGGCGTGCAAGCGGCGTCCTGTGCCGTCGCACTGTCGCCCCTTCCACGAGTATGGCGCTGATCTACCACTTCTTCCTCGATGTGCTTCCTGCGTACTTAGACCAAGAGGATAAAGTGCAGCAGGCGCTCGAGCAGGACGGCGCCACGGCGCAGAGTAGTACCGACCGCCTCGCCCCGTTTCTCTACGAACTGCTGCAGTCGGAGATGAAGACACGCGAGGATCTGCACGCGTACGACTCTGCCGCCCACCTCATGATGAACCTCGAGAGAGACGGGCAGATGCGGGAGTGGCACAGCGACGCCTTGCATCTGTTCTTGTTGATCACGCATGGGGTGATGCCTCCACGCATAGGTGTGGACGCGGTCGTCGTGGTGGCGCAGGTGAAGCGCGACGTCCGCGCCTTAGCGAAGGAGTTGCAGAGCTCTCGCTTGCGCCGTCAGGCGTTGGGCGAGTGCCTGCAGCCGGTGCTGGAGCTGAAGACGGCAGCCGAGCTAGCAGAACTGCGCACCGCCCTGGGCGGAGAAACGACTTTCAGCGCGGAAGCGCTGTGCAGCGACACGCACCCGTTCATGCAGGTGCTGCTGGTGCAAGAGTGTCGTGCAAGCATGGAGCTCTATGTGTCTTTCCTGCGTGCCTTGACAGCGCGGGCGTGCTTTATGACTGTCGGTGGTGATCGCGTCGCCTCTGCTGCCTCTTCGGGGGCGGCGTTGAAAGGCGTGCGTGACACCAAAGCGCCGCCAGCGCCGAAACTCGCCGAGGGCGATCGAGTGCTCTCCTTGGGAGACGTGTCTGCTGCCGTCTTGGAGGTGGAGCCGTGCACGCCGGAGGTGGTGCTGCGCGAGCTTTCCGTGAACGCGGTGATCGGGGCCGTGCCGGTGCCCGCGCCCGTGCCGGGAGCGTTCGAGGAGCCGCCGGTGGTTGTTCGACTGAGTGACATGGTGCGTGCCATCGGGACTGCGCCGCTCATCCGCCGCACAGTGCGCAGCGCCAAGAATGACTGCGTGCTATGATCGCCGTACTAGATGTGCAATGTGAGAGGGGCGCGGGGTAAGCACGGGAGGGTGCATCGGAGATCTTGCGGCGCAAGAGAGTGTATACGCCTCCAACACGCTGCGTAAGCCCTCCCTCCCTTCTTCTCCCTCCCTTTCTGCGGAACGATACAGCGGATGTCTTATGATTTTCTTTGTTTCGTGCATTCCTTGCTGTCAGCCTCACCCCTCGTGCTGGGCGAGTTGTGGGTGGGCATGTGAGTGCGAGGCCTCCCTCGCCCCCGGGACGGTCTGTGGGGCGGTCGGTTCGTAGGTGTTTCGCTGTTGATGTATGAATGTCGGATCCAAGTGTGGCAGGAGCACATCAGAGAGGAGGGAGGGAGGAAAGGCAGGCCAGAAGTGAGAGGGAGAGAGGTATACAGATCCGTGCTGCCATGCTTCTCGCCTGCTTTCTCGCTCTTACCATCTCGTGTTGACGGCGCTCTTTGCTCGCTTTTCTTTTTGTCTTGGCATGGCGCATGGAGACAAACACCGCTTTCGTGCTTCCGCGTGTGCCTCTCGCGATGCCTCGTAATCTTTCCTTCTATTTATCTGTACGCTTGCCCTTCTCTGTTATCTGCCTCCTCCTCTTCGTCGGCGTTGGCGCACGTGCTTCTGCGCGTGCACGTTTTCGTATAGGCATGCGCCGATTTCCCCTTCTTGGAACTTTTCGATGTGTGTACTTCGCTCCTCATACTTCATCTCTGCTGCGCAAAAAATGTGGGCAGCCCTCCCCTTGTCAAAGAAAACAACAACGTTAGAAGCAACAAGAATGAAAAGGCAAAGGCGAACGAGCCGCTTTCCTTTTCGTTTTTTTTTTCCTGGTGCGCCTCGCCTCCTCTGATCGAGTCATGATGAGGAGGCTGGTGCAGACGCCGCTAGTGCCCCCTCGTCCTCGTCCTCCGCCCAGCTTCCGTCATGCCTGCTGCTTCTGGGTGCGTGCAACGAGTGTGTGGTGCGTGCGCGCATGTGTGAACGCGGCATTCCGGTGAGACGCCGGCGACGGCGGCTTGGCGGTATCTCTGCGCTAGCTAGCGCGTCTCTCTCTCTCTCTTTAAAGACGCACTTCTTCCCTTTCCTCTGCGCCCTCTTCGCCGTGTCCCAGCGCAACCCTCAAACGCGCGCTGAGCGTAGGCGTGTGTCAGGGACGAGTGCCGCCGTTGTCGATGGACGCCACGGCACTTGTCCCATGGGCTGCTTTGTCTCATCCTTTGCCTCTAGCTGGCGCCGCGTGACCTCATCGAGCGCACCAACTCGCATACAGGCCCCATCCTGTACAGTGCAACGCGCACAGCTGCGCGCGCGCACAAGGTGGGCACCACCGACCTAAAGCGCCCGCATATGCGCTGTCATCGACGCAGCGCCGCAAACATGAAGGCTATTAAGTAGCCCGTGTGAGAGTCAAGGCGCTGCCCCCGCCACCGTCACTGACGCACGCGCTCAGAACTTGCTGACGCACCCTCAGCCTGGTGAGAGCACCGGCTCCCCGGTGCACACAGCTGTGGACACCGCCGCCCCTGCTGCGGGTTGCCACGTCCATTGCCCCCACTACATCTCTGAATCTGCCCCTCTGGTAGCGGGCTCGGCACCAGCCAGGCCATGGGACAACTGGCTCGAGGCCTATCGCCCGCTGCGCATCTGCAGTCTCAGCACACCCCGTGTGAGTAGATTGTCGGGTCAGCCCCCCGAGAGCGCCGGCGCGCGGCTCCTGCACGACGGCGAGCTCCGTGTCAAGCTACCCAGGCACAAATAGCTTTAACCAAGGAGTGGAGTCTTCTCCCGGCGCGTCCATCTCACCGGCCCCACCCTTGAACCTGGAAAGAGCGGTGTGGCCGCCCACGCGACCTTCGCCGAAAGCGGTGGCATAGCAGTGCCGCCTGGCTGGATCAAGGAGGTGCTGCACTTTCGCGACTGTAGCGTATCAGTGGATGAGTAGGTGAACACACGGCAGAGCTGCACCCCCCCCCCCTCCACCATGGAGGTGGTGATACGACGCGTGTGGCCTGAGGGGCGGCCATTACGCCTACGGGTGCCACCGCTGCCGGACAGAATGTGGCGAAGGCGGTTACACGCTAAGCGTTTACATCTCAGGGACGGCAGACACCACGAAAAAGTAGTAGCGACAGTGGATGCTGGCGTGAAGTCGAATTCGGGCGCAGGTTAGTTTCATCCAGTATGACCACGAGCTCGCATGCGCCATCCCCGTTGATTTGCGCTTTGGACTCTGCTGCTGCATTCCATACCACATCCACGCTCCCCGCCGTACTGAAGGGGACCAGGGCTGTGCTAGCCGCGCAGGTTGTCGGCAAAATGTGGTGTCGGCGCGCGCCGTCTTGAACACACTTCTCCCTCTGCTACATAGCAACGCGAAGGAAAACCGCTTCGCACTTCACTGCTTCGGCTCTTGTACATCTATTGCCAAGCACCGCTCACACGCGCACACCGTCACCCCTCTCTCTTTCTGGTTTTCCTTTTTCATGGCTTC